>JANZXP010000004.1:15055717-15093614 GCA_027576715.1 Erythroxylum flavicans | reverse complement strand
TTAAATAATAAATTGTCTGCACTTATGAAATTCTTGTGATACATAAATAATTATTAAAATTAATGATATACTAAAAATTTAAGAATTATTAAATAAATAAAATTCATAAATAATATTGAATAGTTATTAATTAAATAAGATTTTAAAAATAATATTAAAATTGGAAAATTATTAAATTAAATTTATTTTCGAATAAAAAAATTAAAACAAGAAGAAAATGGCATTCTGTGACGTTCTGCTAACACATTCAACGTCGCGAATTTGGCAACAATATGCCGCGACATTTTCTGAAACGTCACGGAATGTGTCTTTCCGCGACGTTTGCTTCATCAATGCCGAATGTGCCTTTCCACGACGTTATAAGCAAACGTCGCGCAACTTGTTTTTATGTGACGTTTTTTGAAACGTAGCAGAATATTAATGATTTCGCGACGTTTTCTAATAACGACGCAGAAAGATCAACGTTTTAGTGACGTTTTTATAAACATCGCCGAATATTGATATATTCCGCGACGTTTTACATGGAACGTCGCAGAATCCTTTTGTCTACATCATAATCCGCGACATTTTTTATGACGTTTTTTAAAACATTGCAGAATTTGATTCTACGATGTTTTAGGATATTCTGCAACATTTTATAAACGTCACAGATTACCTTGTATTCTTGTAGTGATCCTTTAAAAGATGAGATTAAAAGCAAATACAAAGGTCACTTGTAGTTCAATCTATTCCTACTTCAACTTAGCCTGTTACATGTATTAGTTGATATGCTATTATAGAATGTTGAATTTTAATCTTCTTAATATCAAAAGCAAAAACTATTATACCATTATGATAAATTTGATAATTGGTGATGACTTGCTAATTGATTTTTTAAAAGTTTTCCTTTGTCCTTTTTCAATTTTGTTTTAAAAAATAAAATGAAAAGACTTATCGTCATAAATATAATACTTAGAGCCAGATGCTTTGTAGGGTAATTAAGCCCTCCTACATTCTATGAGATTATTGTCATATTGAGGGAGAGGGAATAAAACCCATCTTTTTTCCATTTGAATTTCTTTTGGTAGCTATTTTGAAATTATTTCTAGGACCAAAATTTGATTGATCATTAGAAAGAATGTAGCTTAAAAATTCTGTTCAACTGAGTTACCCTTATGTTCAACAATTTTGGCTTTATTAACATGACCAAATAATTTTTTTTTAGCTAGTTAAGGATAGCTCATTGTACCAAAAGAGTTTGAGGGATCTCTTTTTGCCATTGCAACTACATTTAGGGCCATAAAAGCTTTAACATACCCTATTGTGGCACTTAAATTGGAAATTTGAGAGACTAAAATAGGTGCTTCCACCATATTTTCCTCATTTTCTTTGCTAAAGGATTTTGAATTCACTTGCTTTAACTCTTGATAGTCTCCTTTTATAGACGTTCTCCTAGTTGGTTTCCAAATTTTCTATTAGAGGGACTAATCACGCCGCTAAGTATAATAAACAATAATAGAATCTTTAGAGAGCTTATCACTCTCCCTTAGTCTTAACAATGTTATTACTTCAAGGAGATCATGATGGATATCTATTAACATGCAAACAATGGAACAAATAATTCTTTTGGTACATATTGTATCTTCATCAAGGCATATTGGTTTCCCAATATAACTAGCTAGATAGATAAGTCTCTTGGTGGTTTAATACTTTAAGGCACATTGTATATATTATTCTAAACTGGTACCTAGTTCAATTTAAGATTATGCATTTGCAATCCTAGTCTCCACCTCTGAATGAATAATGTCTTGTTTTAGATGTCGTGGACCTACCTCTATTATCTTTTGAGCTTAAGTTTCTAAACTTGAAGAGAAATATATTTTCTTCATTTACTAATACCTCAACCAGGCCATATTGTCTTCATCGAAGTTATGCTCAAGCTTTTATCACTAGGAATGAGAGCCTTTTATCTAAAAAGAAGCCAATAAGAGTACTATCCCATTTGAATGCACCCTCCTTCAGTATCTCAATTGGAAGCATTATTATCCAACTTCTCTAGAGGACAATAATGTAGTTTTAGATCAGTTGTTGAGTCCCCCTATACCCTAGAGCTAAGAACTTTTGTTATTAAACTTGCACGAGAATTCTGAGTGTAAGTCTTCAATGGGAGAATAGGTTTGGAAGAGCATGTGACATGAACAAGTGATAAAGTGATGGAGAGGATGATTAGTTCTTGGTTAAAGGTAGGAAGCTTCGTGGACTAATGGTATTAGGGTTAATATATTACTAAAAAAAAAGGAAAAAGGTGAAAAGTAGGAAGAGAGAGTTTGCACTAGCATGAATGGTAAAATAAAATATGGCGAAAAAGTACTTAAAAAGAAGTGAGCAGTAGCAAAGATAAGTTGGAATAGAGTCAATTTTGTTAGTAAAGAAGGAACAAGGTTACTTTTTCTTCTTTAAAATTTCTATGAATGTAAATTTTAATAAAAGGAAATATAAAAAATAATTCTCACTGATCTTTTAGATCCTTAACTCAACAAAAGTCTGCATAAAATGATTACGAAAATCACCGTATAGACGTAGGCGAAAAAGATAAATTTGAAACAAAATTCGTTCAATGCATCAAGCCTGGAACTTAGTGTTATAAAGATAGTCGGATGGTTAACATTGAAAATCGTATTACTTTTTTAGTATAGAAATTCAGCATCAGAAAATTTTGTACTCCACTAAAATAAAGACAAAGTACAACTAGAAGTTTGTAGCCAAATTGACATTTGTTAATAAAAATTCAGCATCGATCATTACTGTGAAAGGAGTCAAAGAAGGAGGCGTAGTGGTTTTTAACTCTCATCTTCTGACAAGGAAGACAAAAGATAACTGCTTTCAACTTGGTAAAAATTGTCGTCCTAAGATATTTTATTCCACACAAAAGCTACTAAAAGTCCAATGGATTCAGAGTAGACACCATTCCCAGTCAAAACACGACTGACTTTGGTCTCACCTTAGAAAGGTCACCCTTGCCAGCTATTTGCATGACATGGCTTCCTGTATACTTTGACGCCAACAGTAAATTACTCTTTAAGCCACACGTGATTTTTTTCCTAATCACGACTCTAAGATGGTTGGAATACGATATCAAAATACTAGACATCAAATTTGAGAATGACCTATTATTATAATTACATTAACTTTTTATACATCCCTCTAATATTTCAATTCTAGGAATTCAAAATCTTTTAAAAAATAAAAATAAAAATTTTGTATTAAATAATGGGTGTATTAAAATTTGATTGAGTCCCCGTCAAAGAGACCTGCAATTCCAAAGCTTTCAAAAACAAAATACCAATACAACTCAAGATACATGCATCTTCTTTAAATTCAAGCCACATGGCTTAACTTATAGTACTGTATGCTTAACACGTTTACATGCTTCAGATAGCTTCGTTCTTGACTGAGGACCTCACTCTTCACCTTGGGTCAACATGCATGCGAGGAAACCAGAATGAAAGTTCCACTGCGTGGTGTCAACATTCTTACGCTTACATGCTATACTTTTATACTGAATATGTTGCTTGGTTGCAACCTCCTACCAGTTCAGGGCAAATAATTTGTTCCCTCATTTTTCTGCAATATGACATGCAAAACTTATTCTTTAGTTCTTTGCTTGTTTTGGAATCTTCTATAATTTGCTCTTTCCTTATCTCCTACGTAATGATAGCCAATGCGAATGAGTGAAATTTCCAGGAAGGATTAGACGAATGAGACTCAATAAGCGAGTTACTTACATTAGGGAAAGATTTAATGTACACGTTCTATAGGCATTGCATCCTTATACTCTCCATATCAAGCCAGTGAACCAACATTCAGAAAATAGATGGTCCCTTGATTCCATTTCCTCCTTATATAGAATGCAATTCCCATTTAAGTTCAAGAATTGTAATTTATCCAACTTACTAACTCTATTCTTTATTGCCAGCCAAAGAAGGAAGGTTAAGCTAGGCCTTAAGTGCTTACTCCACACCGCCTTATGTCAGGGTACATTAAGATCATTGGAATGAAGTCTTTTCCTATTAAGTTTATTTTAGAACTTTTGAATAGGCAAACTACACAATTGATAACTGTCTTGTGAGGCTGTGTCACGATGACGAAGGATTTAAATGTTATATATTCTCAGAAAAATGTACCCACTGATTGCCCATAATTATTATAGACAATTTGGCCTGGTCTTGGAGTCCAAAGAATACTACCACAGCTTCAAGAATTTGAGTGAGAGGTCCAAAACCTTTCTAATTATCATACCATATAAATGCCTTCTTACCATCTCCTATTCTACATAGCACATCTCTTGTAACCTCATCTCTAAACTTTAAAAGACGGCTTAGGAACCAAGAACGAGATGTACTCTGTGGTAGAGCCCAAATACCATTTCCTTTTAAAAATACTTTTTTCTTTTTTAAAAGTGGATATGCAACCATCTCATCCGTAAAGAGTTTTTATCTTCTAACACTTTCCAAATTCTTTTCGCATTAAGACTTTATCAATCACTTTGATTGAAATAATTCCCAAACCTTCTTTTCCGTAGGCTTGCAAACATCCAACCATTTTACTTTTGCTAGCCCTATGCTCCCTCCTAATTTACCCCACAAAAATTCTTTCATCATTTTTTCAATGATCTTGATTAAATTTTTTGAGAGAGAAAAATGACAGCTCTAATATATGTGTAGTGAGTTGATGATTGATTTGATAAGTTAGACTCTTCTACAATAGAATAAGTTTTTGTTTGTCCGATGGGCTAGTCTTTTTTGAACTTTCTCTACAAGGGGTAGACATTTATAGGAGCTTAATCTTCTGGTAGTAACTAGAAGAACCATATAGAGCATATAAGGACTTTTCCTGATCATTCCTGTTAGCCTGGAGACAATAATTTCTAAAGGATCTGCACTTGATGAAAACATGAAGTGACTTCTCCTGAAATTTCCACCTAGTCCTGACATGGAGATAAATTTGTTGAGAGTTTCCATCACTATCTATCTGTATTGATCTAGGATGAGCTGTACAAAATAGAACCAGGTCATCTGCAAATCATAAATGAGTAAGAAATATTTTTCTATAGTTAGAGTGGAATTTAAAATTGGCATTATTGGAGATGTTATGCTTCAATAGCTAAGATAGGACTTCTATGTCTAGATTAAAAAGATAAGGGGATAGAGGATCCCCTTATATTATGCCTCTACAAACCTTGAAAATCTCTATAGATATTCCATTTATAATAACACTATAGGATGTTGTAATGACACAAGAATTGATCTAATTAATATAGATACAGGAAAATCAACAACCTTGAATACATGGAAAAGGAAAGACCAAATGATACATCTAAGGCTTTGTTGGATTCTACCTTGATGGTACAATTAAGATGAGAATTCCTTCTAGATTAGTCTTTAAGGTGCTCCTGGACAATGAGTATGTTGTCACCAATACTTCTATCCTTTAAGAAAGCATTTTGGTTTTTACTGATAAATAAGTTAAGGATTTTTTTTTCAATCTGTTGGATATGATCTTAGTAATGATTTTATAAATGAAATTGGGGCATGAAATTGGTTTGAAATCTCCAAAGGTTAATGGTAGGTATGAGGCAAAGGAAGGTTTTGTTGCTCTCTTTTAAGAACACAACCCTAGTGAAGAATTCATAAATAGCACCACTAAACATAGGTCCAATCAGTGAAATCACCATTTTTTAAATAAAAATAAACATTGTATCCATCAAAAATTGGAGCCTTCATCCCATTCAGTTGAAAAATAGTTTCATCAATCTCTCTATTCTCAATTGATGAGTTCTATTGAGGCCTCATTTGATAGTTTTTTAGAGATAAAGGATTGTAGTGTCTTTGTTGAGGATGTTGAGACACGATCAAAACCAATTAGAGACCTTTAGCGTTGATTACTTCTTCCAGAATGTTGTTTTGATGTATCAATAGTCTACCATTTGGACTTTTGATTGAACAAGTCTTGTTAGTGTTCTTCCTAGTAACCAGAGATTTAAAGAAGAAATTAGAAGATCTATCCCCCTCTTTGATCCAAGTAACTTTGGCTATTTGTTGAATCAAATATGAATGAACATGAATAACCCTTAGGTAGTATTCCAGGTTGATTTATTCCTTTTGGAGAAGTGTAAGGTCTCTAGGGTTCAAATATAACAAGAATTGAGAGGAAATCAAAAATTTTTTGGCATTATCAATATCTATTTTTTATTAGGAAATCTTGTTGCATTTAACCTTTTTAATTTCACCGTAATAGCTTTAAGCTTCTTAATATAGATGAACTGTTTGTTTCCAAAAGCCAAAGTGGATGACCCTTCCCTAACAACCTCATTAAACCCCTCTACATTGACTAGAAAATTATTAAATTTGAATGTATTATTTCTAATTATCCTCCAGAAAAGGGAATCAATTAGAATTAAGGTATGATAAAAAAAGAACAAAGGTTCCACAAAAGTAGCTTTACTTTTAGGGAACTATGATAATCAGTCACCTTTAACCAAAGCCCTATCAAGCTTTTTCTTTATGAACTAATTATATTTTTATTTATTGCTCCATATATAAGAGTATCTATTATTCTTTAGATATATCACTCTCAATTGTTCCACTCATTCATTGAAATCCCCATTATTGTTCATCATATTACAATGGCCATTAGCCTCTGATCAAAGAGAGCAAATTCGAAGTCACCGCAGTTAATCTAGGGTCCAAAGCATGTACCTTGAATTCTCTTTAAGTTGGACCACAGACTAACTCTTTGAAAAGCCATGTTGAAGCCATGGACAAAAGAGGAGTAAATTGTTACCCTTTCCTAAATAAAATGCAGCTAAATTATAAATTTCTCACTTGAAAACCTTTCTTTGAACTCCACAAAATTCACACTATAACCAATAATGATTTTTCCAAAGGAGCGATGTTGTTGATTGGAGACAAATTTCCAATAGAACCACAGTCTCTCTAGTTTATTCAAATTCTTAAACCTAATCTTGTTTCTAAGAGTACTAGAATTTGAAGCTTAATCCCCAACACAAAATCCCATAAAACATTAAATTTGTTTGGATAGTTAAGTCCTTGTACATTCTATACAATTATTTTCATGTTAAGATATTTTTACCTTTGGGACCTTTCTTCCTACTACTTATTTGATTCCTTTTGATGATCACATTTTGAAATTTACTCTCCTCTAACTCCTTCTTAATTGAATTATCCAAGCTAACAAAACGAGGTACAATATATTAATTGCATTTGAATTTGAATTTATCTCAATAATGCTGTCATTATTCTGAGTAGGAAGAAAAGATTGTTGATAGTAGCTACTGGTATAAATTAAATTATTTCCTCGACATTATTATTTGTTGTATCAATGTTCCTTAAATCATTTGAATTTTCAGTAGTTTTAGAGTCTTTTTTTGGCATGGACGAGTCTAATAAAAGAGGAATAACATTATCTATTCCCATTTGTTCAACATAATCAACCCTTATAAATAATTTTCTTGATGGTTTCTAGACTTTCCTTTGTAGTTGAGCAACATGCCAAAGTCCTCTTTGAAAATTTTTTAACTTCATCTTAAGAGGAGAAAATGAGTATATTAAATTATCGTCAGATAAAAGTACCACCATTAAACCCCTAACTCTCGATTGATTCATTGCTGATCTTTGGATCAAAGGGAAGGGTGGTCTGTGTTCCATGAAGAACTTGTCAAGAGTGGTTCTCTGCCTATATGCTCCTACTTTTAATATCTCTATATTTAGTAATATTATAGACCTACGTTCAATTTCTTTGGGAGGATTGTAATGAAGAGTGAGGTCAAAAGATTCACGTACCACCTATTTCTAGATCCTATTCTAAGAAGTTTTGGTCTATTAAGGAACTGAGGGTGTTGTTGGGATTGAGGGTTTGATTAGAAGTGTAGTATTTTAGGGTGGGTAGAGGTAAAAGATGGTGAATCTTGGACAGTAAAGGTGGAAAGGGTTCTAGAGTTGCAAATTGCATGGTGGAAAAAAGCAAAGTAGCTTTTGTTAGGAAGAAAATAGAAAATTGTCATTACTAAAAATGTTAATGTTAGTTAGGCATGAAAGATTAAATAGCAATAATACCCTTCAAGAGAGATGAAGGATGAGGAAAAAAAGGAGGTGGTACTAGTAAGGAGTGCTCAAAATCCATAAACACCAGGTGAAATGGGGGATGGTATGTGAAGCAAACTAAGAGAAGAGAAGATGAAGAGTGGGAAACAAAAGAGAAAAGCTAGATTAGATAACAAGAGAATCATGGTGATTGAAGGTGTTCATAGAGAGCAGTGAATTATGGTGAGAGAAGTTAAAGAATATGTCTTTTGATTAAAAGCACTTAACATGTTTTCTTTGTTATGTTTCAAAGAACAAGGAATCCAGTACCTATCCAAACTTATTTATTTACTTTTTATTGTGATGTTTTATTTAAGAAACAAATACAATGAGACAAAGGAGTTAATATTAATTTTTTAATTTTTTTAGAAGTATGTAATTGTAAATGGAGTTTGAAAAAGGAATTATTAGGGTGTTATTTAATGTAATCGTCTTTGACATGTTAAATAATGTGTATACTTGTGTCTGTATAAATAACAAAATACTAAATATAAATGGTGAAAGGTACAATTTTTCCCCTAACATTTAATGAAAAGTTTAAGATGACCCTTATTGTTATCTTTGATATTAGTTTACCCCCTAACGTTTTTAAATAAAGCAATTTCTCCCAAAATTGCTCACTCTATCACCCCTCCATTAAATAAATGTTACATCCCTGTTAAGTTGGGCTACCTAGGCATGCCAGAAAAGGTTAGCTACCAATATGCCAATTAATGTATAATTAAATATTAATTTCTTATTTTTTTATTTTTTCATAAACTAAAATCTAAAAATTAAACCCTAAAACCTAAAGTTTCCCCTAAAACCTAACACTAATTGCATTTATATACAACAAATCCTTAATTCATAAGGATTTATGAGAAATTTGTTTCTTTGATTCCTATATCATCTTTGATTCTTCTTTAGCTAATGAGCATTTGTTCTTCTTAGTTCTTCTTCCTCTAGTGGGGGCTTATTCATGGTGATACCACATATCCTTCAATTTTGTAATTGTTAGTTATTCTTATCCATGAATCAAACTTGGTGGATGACTAGAGTTTGGGTTAACTTGAGTACTCTCTAAAATTTTACCTTTATTTGAACATAATTTTAACTATACCACCTTTATATACATTTAAAATTCTAGTATGACGTAGAGAATGTAGCAGAATGACCAGAGTATTAGAAATTGATAAAAATTTAGAGGGTAATGAGGTTTCAATATATGAATATATTTGTTAGTAGCTTTACAAAAGTGATGAAGAAAGGAAAAGAATAATTTAGTATCCTAGAATCAGACTAAATGTTTTTAATGGCCAACTAAATATTGGTAGGGTAAATGCTACCATATATCCATTTTATTTTCTCTTAAATGAAGAAAATAACTTCCTAATTTTTGTCCTTTAAAATTTTTTAGCAATAATTAATAATGCCATTGATAAAAGTAAGTGTGAATCCCATATTGAATATTATTTTTATTTGTTGAATATGTATGTTTCCATTATGATTCCATTTCTGTTATGTATAGGATATTTATTTGTTGGTGATTGACAGTTATTTCCATGTTGTTAATTGATGATTATGTTTCTTATTGTTGTTTAGTTATATTATGGCATATAGTAGAAAAATGTAGTTGTTAGGATTAGAGACATCATTTTATGGGTCTTCAACTAACAATAGTTCTTTAGCTAGCATTCAATTCTTATGTGGATCCAACCCTTGTTAAAGGACCTCTTAGAGTGAAAAATTCTTGGCATAGTTTTTATAGGGGCCTAAAATATCTGATTATAAAAATATTTTTTATGATATTTAATACAGGAACAAAAATAAAATAAATGTGTTAGTGAATGTTTATTTTAGTGATTCTTACAAGGTTAGGATTTGTAAGTTCTTTCGTCAGCATGATAAACCCTTTCTAGATAAAGTTGTTTATGTTATTCAAGGATCAGTGAATAATATAATAGTTGAAGAACTATTATATTATGGAATATAGTAGAAAATGTAGTAGTTGGGATTGGAGACATCATTTTATGGGTCTTCAACTAACAATAGTTCTTCAGCTAGCATTCAATTCTTATATGGATCCAACGCTTATTCATGGACTTCATAGAGTGAAAAAAAATCCTAGCGTAGGTTTTACAGGTGCCTAAAATTTCTGGTTAGAATATTTTGTTATGATATTTGATATGGGGACAAAAATAAAATAAATGTGTTAATAAATGTTTATTTTAGTGATGATTACAAGGTTATAATTTGTAGGTTCTTTCGCTGGCATGATGAACCCTTTCTAGATAAAGTTGTTTATGCTATTCAAAGATTAGTGAATGATAATGCTAAGTTAAAGCACCAATTGACATTGAGTTGCAGAGGCACAATTGAAGGTAAGGTGTGTAAAGGAGTTGTTAGAAAACTACAAAAGGAGGAATAAAAGGAAAATATTGAGTTAGATGAAAAAAAATTAAAAAATGGATAAGAAATTGAAGCTTGTTATGAATGATAACTTGGAGGTGAAAAAGATATTAATGACATATATTATTATTATTGTTTACATGTCAATGTGTATTATTGTTAATGTGATACGCTTTATAAGAATTCATATATTAAGAATATTTTATTTGAATGGGGTTAATATAAGAAGTACTTATATTGTACATGAAAATTTAGTTGATATATTTCAGTTACTCCATTCGTATGTAAGGACATATGTAATTACATTCGAATTTAAGTTTAAATTGTGACATTATATTTAAAACAACAATCATGAAAAAACAATATGCAAAGTTCTATTTGACAAGCAAATGAACAATGTGAGAGTCATAAACCTATAAGCCTATGATGACACCCCATAAGTTGCACAATCATTCTCCTCATTATATAATTTTTTAATTAGAATTTTAGTCTAGTATCATATGTCTCATACAAAGTTTAAGTAATTTATAAGAAAGATCAACCTAATTCTAGTTATCATACTAAAAAGAAGTCGATTCCTCATTTTTTAATCTTTTTTTTCAAACTTTTGCATATGACGTTAAGACATATTTAACCTAGCAAAACCATTCAATAAGTTTGGATGCTTATCAACTATCATGTCCTAGGTTAGTTGTAAAACGAATAATTAACATTGATTTACAAGTTCTTGCATTCTTTATCATCTTTGCTTATATGAAAATTAGCTAATACTACACAAAAGATGTTACTCTCAAATAAGTATGGGATAATTGTCAAGACTTTTAATATTAAATGGGTGATATAAATATCCAATAGTGATTTTCCATAAAATTAAATGACTTTTATAAAATTAAAGACATAAATAAAAAAAGGCAATTTAGCTAGTCAAGCCACAAACCATAATAATTGCTTCCATGTTAAGCATGTAATTGATTATCTAAAAAGTTCGTCCACTTTATAAGGGAAGCCTCTGATAGAGTTTGATTCATCTACCAAATAGTTCAATAATAAAATCTTAGAGAACCTTTTAAAAAAATAATGAATATATTATTTCCATGAAAGGCTTAACAAAGATTGTTCATAATATGTACAATATCATCAATAAAATAAAGACAAGTGATACAAGACAAGACTATAAGTAGGCCTATAACTAAAATCAAGGATAATTGTTAAAGTAGATTATTCTTTTCCTTTCCTTTGCCCTTAATATAATGAAAAAAATATAAAAAAGTAGTCCTATAACTAAAATCAAGGATAATTGTTAAAGTAGACTATTCTTTTCCTTTCCTTTGCCCTTAATATAATGAAAAAACTATAAGAAAGTAGGCCTATAACTAAAATCATGGATAATGGTTAAAGTAGATTATTCTTTTTCTTTTCTTTAAGTTTATAAGTTAATTCATTGTCTTATCCTAACCTAAGCTAAAAAGGCATTTGCATGCATAATAGGAGATGAATTCGAATGTTTAAAATTAATTTTGTTAGAAGTAATAAATATCTTAGAGTTATACTATTAAAGTTATTGTACAAAAACTTTAAAAATTAGAAACAATAAAATGTAATTATTAAAACTTTGTTAAATTAGTATAAAATCAAAATGCAATTATTCATATTAATTAAGGAGAAGAGATATATAAAAGAAATAGAAAGACGTGTATCTAGAAAAAAGGAGTTGTTAAACTTTAACAATTTATAACTATTGTTATCCTTTTTTAAAAAAAACTTAATATTAAAATTTCATTTCCAAAAATTCAAAAAGACAATTGGAATTGACATTCATACTTCTAGAAATTCTAACTCAAGGAAACTAGAGTAATTAAATAGAAGAAGAAGATTAAGATAGACATATAAATTTAATTATGAAGGAGAAGATGATGGCATATTTGAACAAAAAGTGAGTTTTCTAAGAAAATAAGCAAATTATTGATATAAATACATATGAATAAAAAAGATTTTAATAGCATTAGTTAACATGTTAGATTTTTGAAATATGTGTAGATATCTAGTCAAATCTTAGATTAACTTATAGTCAAGTGAGAGCACAAGAAGATTAATAACAAAAGCCATGGACTAATATTTTCTTACCAAAAAAGGAAGGAAATTTTATAATAATTTTAATTAGAATCAACAACAAAGTCTTAATGAGTAAGCAAATATGGACAATTCCAATGGATAAGCAATCTCTTTAAGTAAAATAGATAAATAATTAACACATAAATCAAGGAAATTTTTAGAATATCAAGCCTAATATTAGCAATTTTTGGACTAAGATTCACATTCTCAAGCTAATAGACCAATTTAGGTTGGAAATTGAGTATAAGATTGGTAATGACACTAACATAAGCTTTTGGAGTGATAACTGGAGTAATAGGTGTCCCCTTTTTAGCATTAATGAACCTACTATTATAAGGAACTCAATTCTAGACAAGGCTTCAATTAGAGAAGTCCTTGAAATCAATATAATCTTATGGAAAGGGCATGGTTAGATCTTATAGCTATATCCCCTTTCTCTTTTAAAATGTTAGTAATAAGGACAATATTAATTGTCTATGACACTTTTTTGGATGCTTCACCAATCAATCTTATAGGCAAATTTTAAGAAACAGAGGCTCCAAGGTGAACTAATATAAAAAATATTGGTTTAAATAGGCTAGTCCTAAAATTTATTTTTTTCTTCTTACTTGCTTATAGATTAAGGCTCATCACAATTGACAGAATGAGAGGCATCCATAGCATCCCAAATTATTATGATTTGCATAATCAAAAGTTTGAGTCAATTAACCATCTTTATTTTGACGTAACTTCTCTTATTACATTTGGAAAGAGATTCTTAAACTCTGAACCTCTCTACTCCATCTGAAGATTGGTTAAGGATCATTAGTTGGTTACATCAAAGACAAAGTACATATAAAAGGGATAATTTTATCTTTAATTTTTATTTGATAATCTAGTATATGTTATATAGAGAGAAAGGAATTAGAGAATATTTCAATATAAGGTTTCACATTGATAGATGCTAAATAGGCTATATTTTTAAAATTATTTCTAAAACAATAAAATTATATTTTAATGTTTTTATAGGATTTTGTACTTAAAATGACATATTATTTCAGGTTTTATTTTAGTCTCTTAAAGGAAAAGGAATAAATTTGTTGAGGATTTGAGTAAAGTTCAAGCAATTTTTGCATATTTTAAAAGGAAGGACTTATAATACAATATCAACATGGTAACATGTTACTTCCCAGGTTCTAATACACCCTATTCTATTTCTTAGGAGATTTTTCACATAATCAACATGGAACTAACTTTCACTCGTGTTTTTATCAGTTTAAAATGAGAGGATTATATTTCTCTACATATCTATGACATCCTACCATATTTAACCCATATTAGCCAACACAGTGTTAACATGTATCTAGGTCTTTTTCTATATTGGTAGTGATTTATTATGTAAAAGTTCTAGAAAGACAGCTTAACTAATATGAAAGCATAACACAGTCTTATGTTAAGATCGTGTTGATGAAAAAATTAAGGATTCGAGTTTCAAAAAGGAGAGGCGATTGAAAAACAACGAGGGAGTTTTTCTTGGAGACTAAAACTTCAGTTTAGAGATAGAGAGAAGAAATTTAGGAGTTAAGAAAAAAAATGTTAGGTTTAAAGAGAAGATAATCTTCAAGTAAAACAAGAAGATCATTAAGATTCATTGAGAACTTTCAAAAAACAAAGCATGAGAACTCAAACTTCCTTCTTATTATTGATCATTGGTTTTCTTTATTTTACTATTAACTAATTGGGATAGTTAGATGGATGATCCGTATAATTTATGTTTTAAGATGATTTCTTTGGTCTAATAAAAATTTTTGATTTCTTGATATATTTTTATTCTTTTATATTATGTTGGATTAAAGTAACCAACAAAAAAGATTCATCATTCATAATTCATATATATTACTAAAGCAACAAATGAAAAAAGTTCTATATAGCCTAGGTCACAATATGAGTAATAAAGATTGAATGAGTTCACAGCTATAGGATCCACAATCTTCCTAGGTTAGGGTAAAACTTATCGTGAAAACTCATTGATCAAATTAATGCATTCTTAAGAAGTTTTGATATAAGAAAATCTCTGGTCAAAAATACTTGAGAATAGGTATTGTATATGTCTTGACTGTGAGCATATAGTTATCATTTATAATTCTTATCTATCTAAGAAGCTAGACTTGATCATTAAATCAGGATAAATTCAAACTTAGCAAAGTTCTAGAGCTATTCCTATTTAAATATTTTTAATCAAATAATTTCTTATTCATGATTATTTCTTTACTTTAGTTCTCTAAATTGTTTTTTCATTTAGTTAGTTATATTTTTCAGTTAGTCATTCATGCTTTTAGATTAGATATTAAAATGATAGTCATTATCAGTAGTTACGGTCTCTCTAGGATTGACAATTGACTCACATAGACTATACTATAGAATAACAATAGACACACTTTCTTATATGATTTCTTTATTATTTCTCTTTATATTTTGTTTATATCACATCAAGTTTTTGGTGCTATTGTCGAGGATTGCGATATTAGGAAATTCATTTTTATTTGTCAATTTTTCTTTTTTATTTGTTTTTTCTCTTTCGTTATTTTAAAAATAGTCTTTCTTGATGTGTATCTTATGATCGTGATTACATTGCAATTCTAGATTCTTTAGTGTATGACTAGGAGTAGTCCTGAGACTCCACTTGAAGTAGTCTTTGATATTGAATGGACATTGATTAAGAAGTTGAGAGAGAGATTTAAGAGTTCAAATACAATGACCATAAACAATGGTAGGACAAGCAAATCGCACAATGGGGGACTATACTATTCCTTTATTAACTAGTACTGAGTCTAGCATTTCATAACCCTAATATGATCAAGATGATACAGTTAGTACAATTTGATGGACTGCTAGATGAAGATCCTAGCATATATATTGCTAAATCTATAAAAATTTAGGACACATTCAAGCTAAATATAGTCTAAGAGGATGTCATTAGATTAAGTTTGTCCCCTTTACTTTAAAAGACCGAGTTAAGTAATGGATAAATTTAGTACCCCCAAGATCCATCACTATATGGAATGGGCTCATTGAGAAATTCTTAGCTAAATAATTTCTTCAATTGCATCGATTAAGGCTTCGAAAGGATATTTTCACCTTCACAGCTAGAAGGTTAGACCTTACACGATTCTTAGGAGAGATAGAAGAAGTTGCTCTGAAAGTTCCTATCCCATGGTCTTGACTTGGGTATGCATATGCAGATATTTCACAATGGATGAAGCTACCCGACCAAGCAGCAAATAAATGCATCTTCAGACAGAACCACCATCTTTGAAACTCCTAAGGAATCACAAAATCTTTTTGAGAACATTTTAATGAACAAGTATTAGTGGGGTAATCTAAGACTGAAGTCAAAGACAGAAGGTGTCCATAGTTTGAACATGGTGGCAACAATATCGCCAAAACTAGAGGCTTTAGGTAGGAAAATTTACAACATAAGTTTGAAAACACAAGTAGTGAAAGTAATGAATTATAGAATCAATGGTAGGGGATATCTCATTCACAAGTGTCAATTAAGTTGTACTTAAGGATATCCAATTGAGCAGGATAATTTTGTTAGAAGTTATCCCTAAAATAACCTTACAACAACACTTACAATCTAAGATGAATAGACCATCTAAACTTCTCATAGAGCAATCTAGGAAAATAATGATAAATGTCTCCATCTGTATTTTAACAATAACAGTAAAGGAAGCCAAGTCTCAGGGAGATTGTATTATAATATATCACTACCATTGAGACTCGTATACAAAATCATCGAGACTCGCTTACAAAATCAAGAGGTTTCCATCCAAAATTTAGAATCAAATGTTGGATATTTTACCAAACTTATCTCTGAAAGGCAGCTGGGTTATTTTCCTAGTAACACTGAGCCTAATCTAAAAGAGCAATTGAATGCTTTCAACTTGAGGAGTTGAAAGAAGTTGATAGTTAAGAACAAAGAAAAATAGGAAATTATTTTTAAATTTTTAAATGAAAAATTTTCTTAACTGTAAGTATATAAATCGTATCTTATAGTAAAAAAAGTGTTATCCCACAAGGATTATAGTAGTCACCTAACATATGCATAGAATGCATAATCGTGCTAGAAACTTTCTAATTTATTGCTTCCTTGAGCACGATTATGTATGGCCATGTACTATCATGCCATTCATATTTCTCCAATTTTTTCATCATCTGTTCTTCACTTTTTCCTATCTCCACTCATCACCAAACACATCAAACAATCATTGAAATATACAATTAAGATCAAACTCTTGCCTTAAACAATAATTAATCAAACAAACATATAAAACACTAATAACAACTTAAATCTAAGTCCTAAACATATGAGCATCATCTAAGAAAACACTAAAAACATACTTGAACACCTAGAAAATACACTATAATTTATACCTATCAACATCCCCACACCTAAATCTTTGCTTATCCCTAAGCAAAACTAAAATCACAAAACCAAAAATACACACAAACTCACAAATACACAATCATGCATTAATATAATAATGGTGCAACGACATCAAATCTCTTAAACTTAACTTAGCTGTAAACATCAATCATTTAAAATGTTTATATTCAAATGCTTTCATTTAAATACACATATCAAACAAAATATTGACACTTATTCATACATCTATGACTCTTGTCAACATACACTCATTCTTATATACCAATTAAAAAGGTAAGCCATCACTAAACACCCATTCATGAAATTCATTTTGAATTTTAACAAGAAGATCCATAGGTTCTAATTTATTGACAAAATTATACTTATCAAGCTTAGTTGTAGTGTCATTCTATTTTTTTTATGTGAAGACAAACATTTTATTGTGAAATCCCCTAATTTCTCAGCTATATCACAACTCATAACTGACTAATAGCTCTATTCCTAACCTATTTTTTTAACAGGTCAACATAATAGGAAATTTATTTAACACATTTATATAACACACTTTGTGTTTTTTTTCATATTTTACCTGTATCCCTTCTTCCTATTCAATCACTCCTATAAAAGGCTAATAATGATGTCTACCAATTTAAATTAATTTAATTGTCAATGTATCTAAACAAGTGTCATAAAATGAACGAATAAGTACAATATTCTAATTAATATGCATATTCCCCTAAAAAACGCTTAAAAAGTAAACTTCATAAGCTAATGTTTCTTCATAAATTAAATTATCATATTTGTAGATAAGCTAATTCTTTCAATTTTATCCCATTGACACTTTCACACATTGCACACATCATGCAACAAAATGTTTACACAATGCTAATCTAAAAAAATTAACACAAAGTAAATGCAAACTCACACACAAATGATATGCAGTTGCATATATATGTCCACACTTGAACAACACTTTGTCCTTAATATGGAAAAAAATGAAAACATAAGCAAACACAAACTAGTAAAATTGAAAAAATAAAAGAAATGGAAAAAAAAGGAAAGATTACTTATAGAGATTGTGGAGGTGATGGAGTAGGAGATTGGACTTGGATGCCATGCACTGAAAAGAAAATTAGTAATTTCCTATTTTAGTAGCATTGATGTCGCACTACCTCCTTTAATTGTTTCTCCATGGCATTCATGCAAACCTCGAGGAACTTGTTGTTCTCTTCAAGTTTGTTTAGCACAATCTCCCAGCCTTGTACTTCTTCCTTCGACTCTTCACTAGATGGTATTGGTTGGTGTTGTTGTTGCAGTGCAGAACTAGAGCTTGCATGTCCTATCCTATGGTTAAATTTTGATTTAAAATTGGGATCATGGAGCTCCATATGATGGGACTCCAAGATCTCATCCCTCCTCAAGTGAGTATTATTTAATCTCTAAGGCAAAGTAGCGGTTAGTCTATCTAAATCAACACCATGGTAATGAGCCAAAGTAGTAATTGAAGTAATTATTATGTGAAAAATATAAGTCGATGTGCAAATTTTCATTTTATGCTTCATACATCAAAGTAAAAATAAATCCTTTTTAAAAAATTTGTTGCTATGACTTTTTTCAAGCACTGTGTGACACAAGAATTTATGGAGTAATAACTGTTTCAAACTTCGTATAACATTGTTTGGTGCCTATATTGTTCAAATACATCTCACTTTATTTCAATAAGAAGTGGCATGAAAATCATTGTTTGTTTCAAAAAAATTTTATTTAGGGAAACCAAATATTTCTTCCATAATAAAATAATTCATATTATATTGTGACTTTTTAATATAAACCAAAGATTATCAAACTTTTCGGCTTAAAGGTCAATATAGTGTGAAATTCAAGAGTTAATTCTTCACAAACAAGATAATCACAATGAATGAATTTATCCTAATGAATCCTAGCACTTAGAGATTCGACCTTTTCTTTTAAACTCAAATCTTCCAAATTTTCAAAATCAAAATACCTAGGTGCAACAATATTTTTGTATTAAAGTTTTTGAAGATTTTGAAGCCTTTCACCTTCTTCTTTGTAGAAGATTGGAAAAGGAGTAAAAAAATTAGCCCTCAGATCTTGTGTACCACTTTTTAATGCCTTCTTTTCTCCTTTGGGTTTAAACTTGTTCGCAAATTTCTTGTCTGTCAGTGCCATCTTGTTGAAAAATTGCAATAGAAGCACAAAAAACACCAAAAACGTATGAGAGAGAGAGTACAAAAATTTCTTGCAAAAATGTACAAAAAGATGTTTTCTAGTTAAAAAAACTATATTTAAAGGTAAGGAATGTTTAAATGGAAGAAAGGATTGCAATATTTGTGAAAAGTGAGTGCAAGTTAAGAAAAAAGAAGAGAGAGTGGGGGCTATTAATTAGAGAGAGAAAGATTAGAGGGAGGAAGAAAAGTGATATAAATAGGTTAGGGTCTTAAGTGGAGGGTTAAAAAGGGCATGATCATACATTCTTGGCAAAAACCCTCTGTCATGATCATGCATTGAGCAACCTATGCATGATCATGCATTGAGCAACCTATGCATGATCGTGCCAAAGGGTTGCTCCTCCAATAGTGTATGATCATGCAAACACACTATCATGCAACCTCCTGGATATTTTTCCTAATTATTTGACACACTTCAAATTATGAACATCTGTCATTCAAAATCACTCAAAATAAACATGAAACATAAAAATAATAATGCACTATTAAACATGAAATTACAAAAAAAAACGTAACTAAAAGATAACATGTTAATTTTAAGGTCACTAGCTTAACCATTTTAGTGTAATTATTTCAACCAAAAGAAAGGAAAGATAATACTTCCCTTTTATATGAATATGCTCCTCTGAAATATGATTCACATTGATGTCCATTCACTCTAAATGTTTCCTTTTTATCTTTCTTCAATCCCAAAGCTCCACGTTTGAATACTTGGGTCATTTTGAATGGACCACTCTAAAACTAATTGAGCTTTCCCATAAACAATTTTAATCATGAGTTGAATAATAAAATTGCATATCCAACTTTAAATTCCTTTTTCTTGATATGATAATCATGCCATTTTTTAACTTTCTCTTTATATAACTTGGCATTCTCACAAGCATTCAGTTGTGACACATCTAACTTGTTTAATTGTAAGAGTATCTTTTCACTAGTTGTCTTCTAATTGACATTTAAAGTCTTAGTCACCTAATATGCTTTATGCTCCAACTCTACAAGCAACTAACAAGCCCTTCCATAAACAAGTTAGAATGATGTTGTATCATTGGATTCTTGAAGGAAGTTCGATATGCCTACAGAGCATCTCAAGCTTCAATGCCCAATCTTTCCTCGAACTATTGACCATATTCTCCAATATTCTTTTGATTTTATGATTAACAACCTCCACTTAGCCACTTATTTAAGGATCATAAGGCATGGATACGCGATGGTAGACTCCATAACTTTTAAAAAGATCTTCCAAAGATTTATTATAGAAATGGGCTCCTCCATCACTTATTATTACTGTTGGCACTCCAATTCTGCCAAATAACCTTTTTATGAACTTTTACACCACCTTAACATCATTAGTTGAAGTAAACATTGCTTTAGCCCATCTTGATACATAGTGTACTCCCACCAATATATAAATTTTCCTTTTGGAGGATGAGAACGGACCCATAAAATCTAATTCCTAAACATCAAATACCTCTACCTCCAAAAATGTTAGAAATTGGCTTCTTCTCTCTCTTTGAAATGTTTCCCACTCTTTGGCATCTATCACATTGTGTCACAAATTCACGAGCATCCTTGAATAATTTAGGCAAATAGAATCTACATTTTAATTCTCGAGCTTCCATCTTATTTGCTCCATAATGCCCTACATAAGTAGAATCATGACAATGTGTTATTATGTCTAGCATCTCCTCCTCTAGCAAAAATCTCTTTATCAAACCATCAACACCAAGTTTTAGAGGGAATTGGCTTATCTCAAAAATAGTGATTGCACTTTTACAAGAACCTTTTTCATTGTTCGTGAGACAAATTGAGGGAAAGGATATCACCTGCAACATAATTTGCTGTATTAGCATGCCATGGAACCAATAGGTGGTTTATCATCATCAAGGATTCATCCAAAAATCGCTCATTGATATCGTTACTCTATTGTAACTCCCTTCCTTCAAGACGTGATAGGTGATCAGCCATAAATTTTTCCGCTTCCTTCTTATCTTTAATCTCAATGTCAATTTCCTAAAGAAGCAATACCAATTGAATATGTCTTAGTTCTGCATCTTTCTTAGCAAAAAGATACCTCAATGTTATATGATCAGTATAGATGGTCACTTTAGATCCCAAAAGATAAGACCAAAATTTGTCACATGCGAATAAAACTACTAGCAACACTTTCTTAGTAGTGGTCTAATTAAGTTTGGCTCTCGCTAATGTCTTGCTTACATAGTAAGTAACATATGTCCTTTTTTCCTTCTACTTCCCTTGTACACATCCTACTGCTTAATTGCTAGCATACACATGACATCAAATGGAAATGTCCAATCAAGCGATATTAATACAGGTATTGAAATGAGTGGCTCCTTTAACTTATTTAAATCAAGTAAACGATTATCGTCAAAATTAAGTGACACATCTTTAACTAATAGATTAGTCAAAGTTCCAGCAGTGAAAGAGAAGTCGTTAATAAATCAATAATTAAATCTTGCGTGTCCCAAAAATGCACAAATAGATTTGAAATTGTTCAGCGATGGACGCTTCTCAATGACCTCTATTTTGGCTCTATCCACTTATATACCTTGGATGAAATTTTATGTCCCAAAGCTACACACTCATGCACCATGAAGTGACATTTCTCCTAGTTTAGAATCAAATATGACTCTTCACATTTTTGAAGAAATCTATCCAAATTAATCAAGTAATGATCAAAAGATTCTCCATTGATTGAAAATTAATCCATAAAAATTTCCATAGTGTCCTTAATCATATCCATAAAAATATACATTATACACCTTTGAAAAGTTTTTGGCACATTACATAACCCAAACGGCATCCATCTATAGACAAATGTTCCATATGGATGTGAGAAAGTGGTCTTCTCTTGGTCTTGTGGATAGATTAAAATCTAATTATATCTGGAGTATCCGTTAAGGAAATAGTAGAATGCATTGCCAGCCACCCTTTTAATCGTGTAATCCAAGAATGGTAGAGGAAAGAGATCCTTCTTAGTCACCGTATTGAGCTTCCGGTAATCAATACAAACTCTCTTACCTATAATTGTACAAGTGAAGATCATCCCTATGTTTTCATTATCCAACACTATTATGGTTTCTTTCTTAGTACACATTATGTCAGACTAATCCATTCACTATCCAAAATTGGGTAAATAACACCTGTATCCAACAACTTCACTACTTCCTTCTTAATTACTTCTTTCATATAAGGATCTAGCCTTCTTTGTCTTTGCCTCACCTCCTTACTTCCTTTTTCAAGGTTAATCCTATGCATGACCATATTAGGACTTATGACTCTTATGTTCGAAATTTGCCTTTCTATAGCTCTAATGCTCTTCCTAATAGTTTATACCATTATCTTTTCTTATTTCCCATCTAACTAGTTTAAAATTATGATGGGTAAAGTGTGACCCTCTCTTGGAAATGTATACGTAAGATGTGTAAGTAAGGGCTTCAATTCGAGAGTGGGTTGTTTCTCAATAGAGGGTGGAACTGGTGCTTCCTTTTTCATTAAGATCTCTTGCTTCAATTTATCATTTAACCCATATTTTCCTAGTTCTCCTTCATTTTCTACTTCCCCAACACTCACTTCTTTTGTATTGCACTCCTATTGCTCTTTTATGCACTCATCCACTATATCAATCTTCATACAAGAGCTGCTCTATTTTGGAATATTCAATACTTTGTTCATGTTAAATTCAACTTACTTATTGCCAATTCAAAGAATGTGTTTGCATTTAAGGACATCTACCAGTGCTCTTCCCATATTCATAAATGATATGTCAAGAACTAGTGGACAAAAAGTTTAACACTACAAAATCCACCATAATAATAAAATTATCCACCTTTAATATCACCTCCTTCACCATACTGAATAGTTTCTTTATGGATTGATCTACCAACTGGATGAGCATAGAAGTTGGCTTCACATCTCTTAGCCCCAATTTCTTCAAACTTGACCAAGGCATAAGATTATTATTTACACATAAGTCACATAAACATTTATCAAATTCTAAATTACCAACAATACAAAATATAGTAAAACTCCCTGGGTCCTTTAATTTTGAAGGCATATGGCTAGAAATTATAGATTACAATTTTCAGTTAAAGAGACAATTTGATTATCATCATACGTTCACTTATTTGATAATATATCTTTGAGGAACTTCGAGTACTTTGGTATGTTTTCCAAGGCTTCCACAAAAGACAAGGTAATCTGCAATTTCTTTAACTTCTCCACAAACTTTGCAAATTGAACATCCGATTGATTATTTTGTAGCCTCTATGGAAATGGGATATTTAGTGTATGTGGCGGAGGAGGAGCATATGGAATTTCGTCTTTCTTCTCTTCTTCCTTATTCTTTTTCTCTTGGTCTTCTACTTGGTAAGATTCAACTGTTTTATTGGTTTGTTCTTCCATCCTTTTCCCACTCCTAAGTGTGATGGCTTTTAGTTACTCCTTGATTAGACTTCGCATTACTCGGGAGACTTCCCACACTTTATGTAGACAATGCATTGACTAATTTGCCCCACTTAAACCTCCAAATTATGAATGGAAGATGCATGGTTCTTTGAAATTTGATTGAATTTAGCTTCCAACCTCTTGTCATTCTCATCTTGGCTCATGAACTTAGAATTTAGCACATCCATTAGCTTGTCCATCTTTGATTTGAATGAATCAAACCTATCTTACTGAAATCCTAGAGGGCCTTAAGCTCTCATTGGATTCCTTACAACAGTGTTAAACTAAGAAAAATTTAGGAAGCTCTTCCACCTAGGATTATAAGTATTGGAATAGGGGTTATTACCACTTTAACTATATTATGCTCCTATGAAGTTAAGTTGCTCCATGTTGTTGTTTTCCATTAGGAAGCAGTCAGTTAAGATATGACTTTCTTGTCCATATAATTCAATTCCATGCTAAATTTCCTTGATGTGTTAAAAGATGGTGAAGCTTGGAGGGCAAAGGTGGTTTGTATTTAGACCATCTGAATTATAACGAACACTCCCTACTGATCTCAAAAGTTTGGTTTGTATTTACTCCTCTTTGATTGTCATATCTTCTAATAGATCATTGCAACTTCAACTGTTTTCCTCATTAATGAACCATTAGCTGCTATATCTATGGTGCCTTATATAGGTGGATTCACACCTTTATAGAACATTTGTAAAAGGAAATCTTTTAGTAAATTATGATGAGGACAACTCCTTTGCAATTCTTTGAATCTCGCATATGCTTCATATAATGAATCCCCTTCAATTTGCTAAAAGTGGTAATCTCTTTTATAAGCCTAATGGTTTTTGTTAAGGGGAAATATTTCGTTAGAAAGGCTTACATTTACTGCTCCCATGTTGTGACATTCTAAGTTAAGAAAGTTTAAGCGTACCTTGGCTCAATCTTTAAATGTAAAAGGAAAGAGCCTTATCTTAGCTGCATTTTCTAACAGCCCATTATATTGGAATATACAAATCTCTAAGAGGTTGCCCTAATGAGCATCAGGATCCTTATTGGCTACTCTATAAAACGAGACATTGGTGTACAACATATTCAATAGTGCTAGTTTAATTTCAAACGTGTTGGTCTGTACTAGTGGTGTTGTTATTCCTTGTTTATTAGAATTGAAATCTAGCCTCATGAAGTCCATAAGTTCTTTGTTGTTTTTAGAGATTTCTTTCCTATACCATTATTCTTTCTATTGCATCTTGGTATCTCATTTTTTGAATCTCCCTCTCACAATGATGTCAAAAACTTACATGTCTCTTAATTTGCTCGAACTCTTTGTAGATCTTATATTCTTACACTTGTATTCATACAAGAAAAGTGTTAAAGTCCTTAAAGTAAAGTAACTTGAACTATAGTAGGTGCTGTAGAATAAATCCCTAACAATGATGCTAAAAACTTGTTGAAGTTTTAAATTAAAAATTTTCTTAACTGCAAGTATACAAATCATATCTTATAGCATAAAAAATGTTATCCCATTAGGATTATAGTAGTTAACTAAAACTTCTTGTAAATTTTGTTTAAGGTAAACAATAAGATGAATAATAACTACACAATGAATTAAGCAGCAGTGAATTTGATTGATTGATCAACGATGAAAACTAGGAGTTACTTTTATCCTTATTTCTTTTCACTTTACCTTCTAAATTTAATCATATCCCTAGAAATACTATGATTATGATTACCCTTTCTTAATTTAATGTTCATAGTTCTATCAAGGAACTAGATATTGTTATGCAGTACAACATAAGTGATCTATTCTAATCTCTCGATTCGCACCGAATATAAATCATTAAAAATCATAAGCATATTTCATTAATTCAAGAATGTAAAGTTCAACAAATAAATCAAGAGTAATTCCTAATAAGGAATTTAGCAATCCATAAATGTAACTATGTATCGAAATTTAATCATCATTAACATCCATTAATAATAAGGAAATAAGAAAAGAGTAGAGGATTGACCCTTAAAGTCTTCTCTTCTTTGCCTTGAGCTGGGAAATCTGCAGCCTTGTTCTTAAGACTTTTCTTCTTTTAGTGTCTTCTTGTTATGCTTTTGCAGTAGTTAACTTATGTTTGTCTCTTCTTTACATACTATCGAGTCTTCCAAGGTTTTTTTTAGCTTTTTTGCATGTTTATCTTCTAAAAATAGCCCTGGAACATCAAAAATATAAAAAACTCCAAACCTAAAAAAACATCTTGCATGATTATGTATGGCCAGGCATGGTCATTCATGACACTGCTTTAACCCTCTAGTATGATTGTGCATATATTGCTTCCTCATACACGATCATGTATGGCCATGCACAATCATGCCAAACTATTTCTCCAACTTTTGCTTCATCTTTTCTTCACTTTTTCCTATGTCCACTCATCACCAAACACATCAAACAATCCTTGAAATGCAAAATTAAGATCAAACTCTTGCTTCCAACAACAAACAATTAAATAAAACTGGTCGTGGTTTTTTTATGTGTGTAAATTTTAATTAATTAACCTTGATAATCTGCAAGCACATGAGTCGTTCACATAATACCTAAGGTGTCGATCCCACGAGGAGGGATAATCTAATCCTAAAATCTAAGGCCAAAACAAATCGTAGAAATTCAAATGTAAACTAAAACAAGAATGCAACTCAATCAAGCAAATTAATTCAAGAATCAATCATGAAAATATTAACAAATTATCAATTGCAACGCACACCCAAGAATCAACATAAGGAACTACCAATTGAGAGAAAGGAGAATTTTACCTATCTTTAGTGCTAACCTAATCGATTTTGAATTAGTGGATTATTGGTTCTAGGCAATCCTAGGGTTGATTACTCTCTCTCGAGTTTTAACCATTAACCCTAATAAGATTATGGGAATTGCAATCTCTCGATTAACAATCTATCCAAAAACTAATTAGATCTGAAGTTGTCCAAAAACTATCAGAACCTATGCAAGATCTCTTTTCGTACAATTTACCGATTTGAGTTAATTCTCGTTCTATTAAATCACCTAACTCTCGTTAGCCTAATTTAATTATTTTTCATTCAATTCACCATCTCAGTTTATCACCAAATTATGCAATTGTAGAAATTAAATCACAACAAATCCAAAAAAAACACAAACAATCAAATCTCATTAAATTAAAGATAAAACCCTCGAAGGTGAGTTTAGAACATCTCAAATTAAAAAATCCTATCATATTGTTATTCCCAATTCTATACAATAATAAAAATGGAAATGAACAAGAAATAAGATCTGAACAAAGATGGGAGGCAGCGATGTCTAAAAACTCCTGATCTGGGAAGTACATCGAGTCTGCTTCTTCCCCACTTCTCTCTTCCTTCTTATCTTTCTCTACCTCTCGACAATTCTCTCTATGGTTTCTTTGAAAATGGCTGACGTAAAAAGCTCCTTCCTCCTCTTTGTCTTATTCTTTAAATACCTTTTGAGTTTTAAGCAGCCTTAGGGTTTTTTTGGGGTCCAAAAGGTTCGAAAAATCCTTAAAACTTGAAGTTCTTGAGTGTCTACACGTTTACCTGACACAAGTCATAATCGTAGGCCACATCTTGGGCTTCTATCACGATCGTGGCATATAGGTCACGATCATGAGCTAACTCCAATGCTTCTATCACGATCATAGCCTGTTATGCCATAATAGCGAGTCATTGTTTTGGCCTGAATGTCTCTAAAACTTCTCCATCCTTCGATGTTAACCCTAAAACACTAACAAATACATTAAGGTACCTCAAAAACATTAAGCTCAAAAACTTGTACTAACCTATAAAACACTTAAAACATAAATAATTAACAAACACAATTCTAACTTAAAAACCTACTAAACAATTGAATTAACCATTAAATACATATCAAACTAATCCCTAAAACACGATGCAGTTCACACTTATCAAAAACATATAAAAACACTGGCAAGAACATAAATCTAAGTGCTAAACATATGATTATGATTTAAGAAAACACTACAAAGACACTCTAACACCTAAAGAAACACTATAATTTACACCTATTAGTTATTATGGACGAAAAGTAAGAGAAGGATAAAGAAAAAGTGTAAGAAAGAGTTCAAGAGATGAAGAAGAAGGATGTGAAAGAGTACAAATCACCACTTCCAGACCTTAGTAAATTAGAGAAAGACTAAAAGGAAAAACTAATTTTGTGGATTGAAAGAGTGATATAGAGTTAGCCCTAGTTTTGGTAGATTTGGATATGAAATAAGAGATAATGAATAAATAAAAAAGTCCTTTCACGAAGTGCAAAAAAATCAAATATACTAAGCATCATAGTTATGAAGAAATCCTTTTTACCACCCTTTAAGGGAAGTTTATTGACTAAAAATAATGTCAAGAGATTAATGATAACTTTAAAGAAAAAGTTAATAAAATTTTTAAAGGTTCAGACATGTTAACTTATGCATAGATTGACTTTTATTAACATATGATGAAGTAATAGTAGCTAAAGTGTACATCATAAAGACTTAGGACATAGTAAATCAACTAATTAAACTACAGGTGCAATTTTTACATTCCTTCTTAATCCATCAAATATTGAATTTCTTGTCATTCAACTTTAGCTCCTTAAAGATAGCTTATAGTGACATAAAGGGAAAGGGAATAATGAATCAATCAATCAATTTATATCCAAGAAAAGGAAAAGATCAAAAGGTAACATTATGAATTGGTATTTGAATCATTTAAATGTAAAAGAAATTATAGAAATCTAAAAAAGAATTGAAACAAGAATAAAGGTTTTAAGAAGGATAGAGAAAAGGCAAATAGGTAATCTAGAAGGGGTAAAAAAGAATATTAAATATTGGTATTGTGTTAAGATGATGCACTTGAAGAATGACAAGCTTTCTTGACAAAGGAAAACAAATTAGGTAACTTTGATGTTTTAGCTTATTTTGAGTCATATTTAATAGATGTAGTTGATATGTGCTTAATTGATTGTATATTTATTCAATAAAACGTAGTGATTAATAATACGAAAATGCTTAAGATACTCACTTTAATTCATATATAGTTTTAGGCACAATTTGGATGTGAATGAGCGAAAGTGAGTTGAAAGCACTATATTTGGTCCATTTTTTGAAGAATCACGCTCACTTGTCTTTATGGTGCAAAAAGAAGAAAATTAAAAGCAAGAAGAAGACAAGAATATGAAGAATATGAAGGGCGAAGATTGAAGAACAAGGTATAAGAACACTCTCGGCCCTCATGCCTATACACACTATGGTGTCTTATAGGCGTGAGACACCTCTCACACCCGTGAGCGGTCACTCAGAGGTGTGAGAAAAGGGACAAGTATCCCACATCTTTAATATAAATGGACAGAACATGTGACGATCAAGGGTTATGAATGTTTTAAAGTTTTTGGCTAGGAAAAGACTATAGTTTTCGGGAGAATGAATAGGGCAATGGAAGCTCTCAACCGTAAGAGACCTACGGAGGGCTGGACATCTCAACTCTAGTTCAGAGGTGACAACAACACCGACGAACCTAGTTAAGCATTCCATTCAGTATTTTTGTTGTTCTTTCTCTCTTTAGGAATCATTTAAGTTATCATTTGCATTTGGATTTGGGTTTTTGTGTATGAATGATCATATTTCTCGTTATCCTTTGATTGTTTGTGTATAGACCAATTGCTAAAATTTCAATATAATCTATAATTGTTATATTTGAGACTCATTCGTAGCGACTAATGGTTCGTAATCATTAAGGATAACTAAAACTAGGTTAAATGACCTAAGCGTATGTGGTTGTTGTCTCAATTAATGGGTGTTTCTAATTCATAATACGACTACCCAATTAAATCTAGAGATTGTATCCTAGGTTATTTGGTAGTTAGGTCTAATTAATGAGCATCTCTTAATTAAACAAAACTTAAGGGAAAACTCGGGTTAATATAGCTTATCATTAACCCACAATTAATACTTTCTAGGAAAGGTTTGAGAACAACAAATCAATGAAGTATGTTTAACTGGGTATAGGTCAAGATTAAACTAAATAGCAGGTCCTTAAAGAATTCATCAATTTCATCATTTTTGCATGTTTTGTTTAATTTGTTTTTGTTTGTTTTGTTTTGTTTTATTTTCTTACTTGAAAATCAACCAAAACCCCCATAACCTAAACACCAATTATTTTCATTCAAAAGCTAATCGAACACTCTCTGTGGGATCGACCTAGACTCACCACTGCTAGAGTTGTAGGTCTAGTTTATTTTAAGTAGTGCTATAATGTGCTACGTCAATTTTAGCATCGTTGCTGGGGAGTGTAATATTTTAGTTTCTGTTCTTTATTTTTATTAGTGTTTTGTTTATATTTGTTTCTAATTAGTTTCTTTTGCATTAATTTCTTTATCTTTTCACATTTGTTTGTGTATCTAAAAAAATTATGGATGAAAGTAATTTTTTCTATAACTAATATTCTCAATCCTATAATTATATTTGGAGTGATCATACAAACTTTTGCTATGGTTGGGATAACCTCCAAAATTACTTCCTTGATAGTTTGCAGGACGCACAAAAATTTTCGTATAGACTAAAAGCTTCTTTTTATGACTTCAGTACGTCTCTAGAAGAATTATTTAATGATTGTGCTGCTAATAGTTTGTAAATTCAATAAGGTATACAATAGCTTCAACAGGGTGCACAATAGTTTCAATATAGTGTAAAGCAATTCCAGCAAGTTACAAAATCTAGCCTCCATAACTTGGTAAGCCAAATGGGTCAGATGACAAAAACTCTTGACCGCTTAACTTCTTAAAGAAAAGAGGAGCAGTGTATCAACCTGAGGTGTACCTAGAGGACATTAGTGGAGAAACCTTACAGAGTGAAGAGGAGCTTAAGAGTCTTGAGAATACTATTTAAGGAATTGCTTGTGTGGAAAAAGTGGAGAAGAAGCTCGAAGCAGAAAAGGATACATCTTTTAGCTAGAACGTAAATATTAAGTTTCAAACTATTGTTAAGAATAATTCTTTACCTTTACCTAGCAGGTTAGAGAAATTGAACGAAGAAGAAAAAGGTGAAGAGACCTTCGAGATCTTTCTTGAGTGCATAGACTCAGTAAAGATTGAGATTTTGAAGATAGGGAAGATGTTAGAGGTGGATCAACTTAGGCCCTATCATGAAGAACCTCAAATGTAGGATGCTCATATGACATTTGAAGATCATAATTTTATCACTTGAGGAGAAAATAAGGAGTCGAGCCAATGCCACTAAACAAAAGCACTTCTTAGGAGGCAACCTAAGGGATGTTTATTTCTTTTCTTTACATTTCTGCATTTCTTTCTTACATATATGTTTGTTTTTAAGTTTGTTTCTCTTTACATGTTTTTAAGTTTTCAACGCAATGAGAGAGAGAATAAAACAAACAAACACAAACATTTTCTTATTTTTCTATTGCATCTAGGATTATATAGTCATGATTAGAGTGTGAATTGACTGAAAGAATCCATGACAACTTTAGTATGTACTTTTACTCTTGTGATTGGTTAGTGTGCATTATCTTTAAAAGGGTAGTGACTATTGGTAGACACAAGTCAATGAGATTTTGAGCCTTATTAGGCTGACACATTCATATTAGTTTCATTATCTTTTGCTTATATGTGACATTCATGACATGTATATCCTGACTTTGCTTTATTGTCTATTCAAGACCACATTTTTATCACATGCATTAATATGAAAATGATTAGGCACTATTTGTTTTACAAGCTACTGTAGCCAAATAGCCTCCCCATTGATATGAACTTTCCATTATTAAGCCCCTTTGAGCTTTATTAGCCTTTCTTTTTGTACTAACCACATTATATGATTTTAAACTTAACTAAATGTCCTACCCAAATAATAAATATAGTGGATCATTTGTTCATTGTTAAGTTTGTGGATGTACAAAGTTCTAGGTATGGGGGTATGTATATGAGTGGGATGGTTATAATTGTTGGGATGTTATTTTATGGCTTATCAATGAATCTCCCATGTTGATATAGCTTCTTTCAATGTTTATATGAAAAAATAACCAAAAAAAGAAAGAAAGAAAATAATATAATATAATATATGTGTAAATAAAATTAGCATGGAGGAAATGCAATTGTTTTGTAAAGTTATTTATGATTAATGTCTCCTACGAAAGTTATATGGAATGGGTGACTTGAGTATAATCACATGAGGTAGTATTTTTCTTTTAAGGATCACCCTTTAAGGTTACAAAGTCTTGTTTATGATCAACTTTTTTGGGTGATATATGCTTGATGTGTTTTGTGGTGTGAGAGCTTGAATTTAAGCTAGGAAACATGGTTTTTACATTCATCATAGTTTATGTACATAATTGTGATTGAATGTTAGTTTTTGCACTTTATGATTATATTGAGTGTTTTTTTTATTCACTAGCTTTGATGGCTTTTATGCTACTTTACCTAAATACATCTCACCTTACCCTTGCCTACATTACAACCTTAAAAAGTCCTTTGATTCATGATTATACATGTGACCCTTAGTAGTGGAGAAATCAAATGATTTGCAAAGTTGTGGAATATCATGATCATGAATGGTATTTTAGTGTTCCTGTGAATCTATCTAATTTAAACACATTTTTTCCAATTCTACCATTAGATTGCTCAATTTCTGAAGGTGATGCTTGTTGATTGATCATGAGTAGAAGTGTAGAATGTTAAGTTCTTGCTATGTTTTTTAAAGTTATTCATCTTTGCTTATGACTATATATTCTTAGGAAATATGGGAACTGAGTAAATGTTTTTAGGTCTATGATCTTAATTTTCATGTTTTGCCCGAGGATGGTCAAAATTTGAGTGTGGAGGAAATTGATATGTGCTTAATTGATTGTATATTTATTTAATAACACTTAGTGATTAATGATATGAAAATGCTTAAGATTCTCACTTTAGTTCATATATGATTTTAAGCACAATTCAGAAGCGAAGGAGTTAAAGTGAGTCAAAAGCTCTATATTTGGGCCATTTTTTGAAGATTCTCACTCATTTGTCTTCATGGAGAAAAAAGAAGAAGATTAAAAGCAAGAAAAAGAAAAAATGAATATGAAGAATGAAGAGTTAAGAACAAGGCATAGGAACACTCTCGGCCACACTATAGTGTGCATGGGCATGTGACATCTTCTCACGCCCATGTAAGATGTCTCATAGGCATGAAAAGAGGGTGAACTGTTCCATTTAACCCTACATCTTTAATATAAATGGACAAAATATGTGACAACCGACGCTTATGAATGTTTTGGTGTTTTAGACTGGGAAAAGAGTGTAGCTTTCAAAAGAATGAAGAAGGCAATGAAAGTTATCAACTGTGACAGACCCATAAAGGGCTAGACATCCTGACACTAGTTCGGAGGTGACATTGACACCAACGAATAAAGCATTCCTTCCATTATTTTTGTTGTTCTTTCTCTCGTTAGGAATTGTTTAGGTTATCCTTTACATATGGATTTGGATTTTTTGTATAAATAATCATATTTCTCATTATCGTTCGATTGTTTTGCATGCAACCATTGCAAGAATTTCAATATAATCCGTAATTATTATATTTTAGATTCATTTGTACGACTAATGGTTCATAATCATTCATAATAACTTAACCTAGGTTAAATGACACGAGCGTACGTGGTTATTGCCTTGATTAATCAATTTTCCTAATTCATAATGCAGTTGCCTAATTAAATCTAGAGATCATATCCTAGGTTATTCAGTAGTTAAGTTTAATTAACAAGCATCACTTAATTAAAAAACCTAAGGAAAACTCGGGTTAATAGAGCTTATCATTAACCCACGATTAATAGTTGCTTGGAAAGGTTTAAGAATAACAAATCAATGAAGTATGTTCAAATAGGTGTAGGCTTAGATTAAACCAAAGAACTAGGTCCCTAATGAATTCATCCACGACAAGAAAACAGCATAATTTGTGACATTTAAAAAATGTCACAAAATGTCAAAAAACATCACAGAATACAATTTGCGACGTTTTAAAAAATATAACAAAAAATATCGTGAAATTTGGTGTAGGCAAAAAGTTTCTGCAATGTTTCTTATAAAATATTACAAAAAATACGAACATTCCGCGACGTTTTAAAAACGTCACTGAAAGATTGGTCTTTCCGTGACATTTTTGGAAACGTCGAGAAAAGTCACATTCCGCGACGTTTTTTGGAAGCATCGTAGAAGACATTCCATGACACTTTTAAAATGTCGCAGAAGACATTTTGTGATTTATACAAAAACGTCACAGATAATTGTAATATTTTTTAATTAATATTTTTTCATTTTTTTAAAAATATTTTAATTTAATAAATTTTCTCACAATATGGAATTCTTTTATATATTTTATTTCAAATTTGAAGGAAAGATTCAATAGTTTATAGAAAAAGAAATGCATACATACATATCTTGACTTACAATGCTATTCATCAGAACTAGTTTAGCACCAAAATTATTCCCATTATTTATATATATATACATATGACTTGAAACATGATATTACATGTTGCATTGTAATCATTTTACAATCCACTGCCCAAAAAAACTAAAAATCAAGACCAACAACATACAAATCTGATCATAAACTCCACATCCTAGCAACCAATAGATAGTTCAAATGTCATGTACATGCAATGAAAGGAAAGATAATTTACACAACATGTTCTATTCAACTATTTAGTGACTACTGCTATAGTGGCCAGGCAATTGTTCCTTGATTTTTTTAGTCACACCCTTCTTCTAGTGTTAATGGGGTGGTTGTTCTCCACCAGAGGGAACATGTTCGGTGGTGGCGGTGGTGGTCGTGGTGGGGGTGCTTCAAACATGGTGGCCATGGCCGTGTTCTTCCTTTTGACCTTCCTTGTGTTTTCCACCACCAAGTGTTAGCTTCTCCTTTAGTTTCTGCCCAAGTCCCTTCTTCTTCTTCGTCTTCTTCGTCTCACCTTGCTCATCATCAAACTACAAAACAACCATCCGTTCTTGAATTTCTAAAACCTATACTAAAGATGCTTATTCAATGTGTATTGTAATTGTTTTACCATGACAGAGCTAGAACTAGTTGAGTGAATCTCTCCGAAGTTGGCTTCTTCATGAATAGAGCAAGTTGCAAATTGCACCGAGATGATGCCAGTTGAAATTTCACTTGCAATATGTTTCTGATACAACAATGTTGGGCCCTCTATGTCCATAAGTGATACCTATAAGGTGAATAAAAAGCCAAAATCTCATTTTTCAACTTAGAGATGATGAAAAAGAACAAAATTATGCTCTTTCTAAACATTTTATAATCCTCTTTAATGAAGTCATGAACTCAAAGAAATGATGCAGAATGACCAGAAGACAAAGTGCTATAGTATAATTCATTGCATACATTAAAACGGTATATGCAACATGGAAATAGTTCAAGCCACTTACATTCCAATAAGAGCTTACATGCACACAGCTTAGGTTCTCCAACAAAATTTTCAACATTATCAATAAAGATGGAAGCATATTAAACAAATAATAAATTAACATGATTGAAATGCACATTATTTTGTCTGAATAAACAACAAGAATGAACATATGATTAAATAGGTAAGTAAATTATAAATTACTGCCTGTCAATGAATGGTAAACTTCCTTTTCCATTTCCCATAGAATACATAAGCAATGCTCAATTTGATATGATATTTAAATGTTTCCCATTTGTAGCTCAAATTTGTACAATAGAGAAACAATCTCTATTTCATAACATATTTCCAGTTCCAAACTGGAGTTACTTCAAGTAGTTCAAACAAGATACTTAGAAACAGCCATTGTTAGAGTGAAGCCACTCTAAGTCACAAGTTCCATTAACACTCTAAGGCTAGAAGAAATGCAGGTTAAAGATAATCATAAAGAGAAACAAATCAAACAGGCCAAATTACTTGTTATTGCGGAGCGCTGTGCATAGTCTTCAACTTCTATAGCCACCTGAACAAGGCCTCCTTCCAACTGTAATATGCAAGGCGGCATAGGAGCATCCTTCCGCATTATTTGTAAACTTATCCAAATGAATACTCGTGAAATGATCTCAAAAGGCGAGCAATTTATATATCATTGAGTTGAGTAGTAGTTGTACCTGAGGGTTAGTTTCAGTAGCAATAGTACTAAGAGCTCCATCAACAATGTAAAGAAAAGAAACAAAATCTAAGTCTTCTTTGGCACAGTAGCAAACAAAGAGACCTTAGCCCATACATTTCATGCGAAATTATTTCTCTAATTTTCCTTCACCCCTGAACCAAAATTATCTAAATAAGAATAAAAATGAAAACAAACAATGTAATAACGTAACAAACAGAGATCAGAAGAACAAGAAGAAAAAACCGCTTTAGGAGAATTTTGCCACCCTCATGAATGATGAGTCTAGCAAGATGCTTCTTATCCAAAACGTAAGCTCCATCAGTCTTCCTTTTGGGCATTTTCTGAAATTGGGTATCTTGATCATAAAACAAACAAACCATGAGTTTAGTTCTTCTCAAGATTAAATGAAAAGGAAAATAAGAAAAGGAAGAAATAGACCGATAATGAGGACGTGAAAGCTGCAGTGTTTGTAGTACTAGACGAAGCGATCGGAGTCTCGGCTGTCTAGAGTAGCGTCCTCACTTGAGTATGTGTGCGTTGTTCTTTTGGGCATTTCTCTTCTTTCGCTAATACAAAATGCCCAATACTCTCCAACAAAACAATCAAGCTTTGGAGCAAGATTAAGAGCAAATTCGATGCCGCTTCAATCCTCTCTTTCTCTCTTAAGCTACGGATGAGTTCATCGTACTCAAGTTAACTAAATCCATCAAAATCCTAAGAACTTCGCAAACTCTGCTTCGCTCTCTTCGTATCCCACGATTTGCACTATAACTATCGTTGCATCCTCCATAATCCCTACTCGTCTGTCCTTGTAACATCCCGGTCCCACCTAACGGGTCGGATCAGGGAAACGGGTCTATGAGAAGACCAATGAGAGAAGTAAGGACAGACATACCTCATGCTCATGCAATTGTGAAAGTGTGATTTTTGCACATGAAAATATTGGTACATGCATTCATGACTTATTCCCGGTATTAGTATAAATTGATTTGGAGAGGACTTTAGTGGTTTTCCCAATTTAAGGGAATTATAGGAATTTTTCGGGATTTTTCTGGAATTGTTTCCGGACCCGAAAAATTTCTAAGCGACTGATAGGGGTCAATCAGTAGGAAATTTGTTGTCCAATGGCAATGGAAATTTAGATATAAGCATTTTGGAATTTTTGGAGTGAGCCATTGGAAGTTGGAGAGAAATTGAAATGAATTGTGAAGAAAGTTACAAAACCTATAAGAATATGACATTTGTCACATTCTTATAATAATAAAACCCTAATTCTAATGAGTCACACGACTCATTTCTTCTTCTTGCTCCTTTTATTGTCTTTCTTGGTTTAAAAGTGATTGTTTTAGCTTGGAATTCTTCTCACCATCCGAAAGTGCATCCTTGGTTCTTCTTTTTGGAAATTTGTCACCTTGCCTATTTCTTCTACTCTCCTACATCAAACCTCCCTTCTTTTGATTCACTAAACACTATTTACTCTCAACCCCCTCATGAAGATGATTATGCCGTGTGTGTTGAAGAGTGAGTGAGAGAATTGTGAAGTTGAGAGATTGAAGAAGTGAGCACTAAAATTGGTAAGTAATGTATCTTTAATGTTCTTTCATCCTTCATATGGCTTTTTCATGCATGAAACATGACATAACATGCATGAATGATATGAATTGGTTTTGTTCATAAATGGAGTGTGCTTGGTTGATGATGAATGAGGAATTATTAGTGTTTATAAGTGAATGAATTGCTTTGTTAATAAGTGACTTAGGATTGAAATTGTTGGATTAGAATTCATGTAAAAGGAAATTATGGATTGCTGCCATTTTAGGTTTAAATGGTGAGAGATATGTTGAGGTGGAGTTAGGGTGCAATTTGGAGTGAGTTAGGTGTTAAATGAGTGTTAGATGATGTATAATTGGAAGAGAATTAAGATGGAAGTTGAATTTTGGCAAATCTGGAAAATTGGCAGATTTAAGCCATTTCAGTGTTTTGA
>JANZXP010000004.1:15029257-15042008 GCA_027576715.1 Erythroxylum flavicans | reverse complement strand
GCCACCCTCGAGGGGCACGGACTCGGGTATCACCATCGATATCGGGTTCGGGTCCAGCGGGAGTGGGGTGTTACAGTCCTTTAATACGATTGAGAACAGCGCTGCAACTGCTCCGAGATTGATCAGCGTCGATTCAACGAATACAGCATAATTCCAAAAATCACTTTTAACGCGTCTTTGATAAACCTAGGCGGCGAATTAGGTTTTTGATGATGTCTATAAGGGAATACATGTTTAATTAAACAAAAGGAAAATGTCTTTTGCGATGTTTTCTTCAATAAAACATCGCAATTTTGCGACGTTTTATTGAAAAAACGTCACAAAAAGTTTCACAAATCCGCGATGTTTACATAAAATGTCACGAAAAATTTAGAATTTTATTCTTATTTTAAAGCATTTTGAGTTGTTATAAACTATGAAATTAAGTTAGAATATGAAAGGATGAAAACATGATTAGATGGATTTTTAGCTTCCACATTATGAATGTAGGTTTTTAATATTGACTTGGATGAAAGTGCCCAAAATTTTACACACTTGAACCTAAATTGTGAGGGTTTAGGCTTTTAAGCATTTATTATCATTATATCATACTCTATTTTCTTGTGTTGTGTGAATATCAGACATAGGTAATTTTATAACTTATTTTTATTATGCTTATTGAGATTGTTTTTATCATGCTTATTGAGACCATAGATTTTAAATTAGAGGTATTAAGATGAAATGCACTTAGATTACACTTTTTTTTAGTGTTTTTCTTTGATTTTACCATCCCCTATTTTTATCCCTTAGGTGTAACCAATTATAAGCCTTAACCTTTTCTTTAGTTTTCGTTAACCGTGTTATAAGTCGATAACCATTTTTGTTTATTAGTCTTATTTTTATTTTTGCACCTTCAAGGATTGTATTTACCTGATTGTGTATGTCTTTGATTGGATAAAGAAGTATCAAGAATGAGGAAAGGTGTTAGCTTATATATTTGAAGTTATATCTTCTCATGTTTTACTTATCAATATTTCATATATTCTTCATTTAAAATAGAAAAATAATAAAAAATCATTTTTTAAATGTTGAAACTATGACAATGAGAAAGAGAATATACATGATATGTTTTGCACCTTACTTACATTCTATATGGAGATTTGAGTTTCGATTAATCAAATTTTTGTATGATCTTTTTATGGAATTCCTTTGACATTGATTGACCCAAAAATTTATCCTTTGTCATTCCTTACCTAAACCTCATTACTTGGCTAAAGGACCTTTTAATTTTTTTTCTTTAATTTATTTTATAACATTGGAGATGTGATATGTTAGCAAGCTTATAGTTAAGACTCCTCCTATGTAATGATTTGAGAGTTTCATTAATGATCACCCTAAACAATTTAAGCTAATTAAGTGAATCTTTGGTGTGAGAGTGTTAAATTTTATGGCACTTAATTTCAGAAGGGTTATCAAAATATCATTTGTGGTTTTGGCTTGTCAATAATTTATTCTATGATTGTTTAATTCTAATTGTATTTTGATTTAATTTTTCAAGCCTGACAATTAAAGCATGAATAGATAGGTTAAGATGAAGAAGACGGGTGTATTAAGAAGAGTTGATAAATATAAATTGTTATTTTCTTAAGGATAAGCAAATGCTTAAGTATATGAAAGTTGATAATAATGTTTTTGTCATATTTTTATTCTTATATTTAATATAATTTGCTTGTTTATTTGAGTATTTTTATTGATTTGGTACTTAATTAGTTCATATTTTAGGTTTAGTTCACTCATTTGGAGCAAAAAGTAACAAATTCGGACAAATTTAGAGCAATTTGCAGCTATTTTGATTGAGTTATAGAGTGCATGATAGCGAATATAATCATGTTGGAGAGTTTGGAGGCATATGGAGTGATTCCCATGTTAGCTAATAACATGCCCATATTGATGAGGAAGCCATATTGATGGTACATGCCCATTTTTATGCACGAATTAGCTCCAGATAGTGTCACGTGTTAATTTAAAGAACACAATCACCAACACACGCATATCGATTCCTGTGTATCTCGCTGGATTTGAATTTCAAATTTGAAAAGATAATATTAAGTGATAGAAGAACGAGGAGGCAAGGAAATGTTAGGAGAAACCCTAGGATGGCATAAAGCAAGAAAAAAACCAAGAAAACCCCATTGGAGCATATTTGCATCAATCTAGAGTGAAGTTTTTAAAAATTTTAGAGATTTCAATCATATTATCCTTAATTTTTATCTTTTTCCTTCAATTTTGGTGCTTTATTGAATATAAAGTTCTTATTTATTCCTAACTTGATATTACTAGTATATTGACTCATGTACAATTTCATGCAATTAAGACTAAGAAATCAAATGTATGAATAGATCTAGCATAATTGAAAGGAATTGCATACAAAATTAGATATAGGATGAAACAAATCTTTCGAATTAGGGTCAAACCTAATAGTGAAATTTACATTGAGTAATGCAATTCTATGGGTTCTAATTAGAAAGATATTTTAGTTAATCAACGTAAGATTAGGTGTTAGTAGTCTTGAAAAAGATATTAGCATAATTAAGAAATTTCCTTAGTCTATTGAACTCAAGAATAAATTGATTCGTAAAATTACAATTGTAGGAGAATTTCTGATTCTAGGTATATTTATTTTATTAGTTGATTATTCACTCTTTTGCTATTTTAAATTCTTGAACGTTTTTGCTTGTTATTGGTTTATTTTCTTTCATTTTAAGTATGAATTATCATCATCACCTTATTTATAGTTTAGAGAATAGGAAACGAGTCATTACTAGTGCTCATAGTCTCTGTGGGATCGATACTTAGTACTCTAAGCATTGTACTACATAACAATAGGTGAACTTGCCTTGAATAATCTATATATTGAAGGAATTGAGTTATATACATCAGCTACGAGAGTCTGCCAAGATTTAATTTAGTTTTAGTTTCTAAATTTGATGATATTGGATACATTTTGATTTTTAATAATAAAATTGTTTGTTAAATGATGATATTTATTATCTAGGTTTGAATGATCAAAAAAATTAATTATGAATGTCAGAAACATGGAATTTGAAGGAGTTTAACTATCATCAGAGACTTGGTTACCAAATGAAAGGATTGAGAGGTTAATCAAGGTTGAGATCCTCCCTAAATTTCTAAAAGGTTACAACACATTTGCACATACATTATGTTAGGTATAGTTGAGTAAAATGGAGTAGTAGAGATGTAAAATCACACACTAAAGGAAATGGTGCAGAATATGATGGCAAAATCAAAACTTATTGAGATTCTTTGAGCGAGACAATAAAGATAGCTATCTACATCCTAAACTATGTTCCTAGTAACTTAGTTTCAAAACTCCTTGAATTTTTTATGGTTGAAAACCTAATTTGAATCATTCAGGGTTTTGGTATTACCCTACTGAGATGGAGATTTATAACCCACTAAAGAAGAAGTTGGATCCTATGACAACCTGTAAATTCTTCATAGGTTATCCTAAAATCTTGAAAGACTATAGGTTTGCTATCCTAAATACAATGCTAAAATTGTAGAGGCATTAGTTACAAAGTTTCTAAAAAATTATATAAGACATATATCACTAAAAATTGAAGCAATTAAGAAGTTTAAACGAATAGCAATATAAGTTCATATTATTTATAAAGGTACTTTATGAGTTATATGAGGGTGAATTGGATGCAGCTGCAGCTCCTGATGTTAGACATGGCATAAAGATTCGTAAGTAGGCTTTAGTGGATGTTCAACTTAATCATGTATCACCATTGAAATGTTCAAATAGAGATAAAGGGGCATACAACTTTATATATATATATAAGTGAGATTGACATTTTTTTAGGAGAGATTGTAAATCCTCTTACCTATTATGAAGTAATGAGGACTGATCATTCTAATATGTGGATGATATCTATAAAGGAGGAGATACAGATTATGAAAAAATGGTGTTTGAAATTTGTTCTATATTTTAGATAAATTTAAACACACAGGTTGTAATTAGGTATTCAAGACCAAAAGAGATGCTAAAGATAAAGTTAAGAGATTTAAAATAAGGCTTATGGTTAAGGTGCACACTTAGAAAAAAGGAGCAGACTCTATTAGGACTTTCTCACTAGTCTCAACTAACAACTCAATTAGGATAATTATAAATTTATCAACTCATTTTGATCTTTAACTTTACTAGATAGATGTTAAATAAACTTTATTTAGTGATGACCTAATAAAGAAGGTGTATATGTAGTAGCCCAAATGTTTTAAGGTGAAAGTTAATGAGCATCAGGTTTATGAATTAAGAAAGTCAATATATGAATTGAAGTAAGCATCATAGCAGTGATGCCTAAAATTCCATAAAGTGGTTAGTTTTCTAGATTTTAAGGATAATTCACCTTACTTTTATATATATTCTGAAGGTGATAATTTGAGAAAGAATTAGTGTCCATAGAATAAGTTAGAGAAAGTCGTGAACTCATTATAAGTTTCATTACTTATAGTTAAGTAGTTTGGAGTTTGATCCATTCATAAGTATGCAATATGCTTGATATTTCTTTTTTTAGCTAGTGTCCTCGACATGTATTTGACAAATTTTGGTTCTAAACCCTAGATTGTGATGAAGAAAGTGTTGTGTTATATATTGGCAAGGCCAAAGATTATATGATTATTTTTAAGCACATAGATGATCTAGATATTATTAAATATGTTAATAATGACCTTAATAGTTGTTTTGATGATAAGAAGTATACTACATGTTATATTTATTTTAGCTTGAGGAGCTATATCTTGGAAGAGCTTTAAGTAATCTATTATGACAACTTCAATCATGTAAGCTAAGACTATAGTTTGTTTAAGGTAGGAATGCATTTTAAGTGATTGAAGAACTTCGTTAAATGGCTTAAGATTGTTGATCAGTTTCTAAACCTATTAAAGTCCAATTTGACAATTCATATGTTGTATTCTTCTCTAAAAATATAAATAATATTGGTGATGCCAAGTACTTTGAGGTTAAGTACTTTAAGGTTCAAGGATGGGTTGGCGATGATCGGGTATTTGTCACAACAAACAAATTAGTTGATCCACTAACTAAGAAGATTAGGTCCATATATTTTAATAGACATATAAGCAATATGGGCATTATGTTTTCTTATGATGTTTTGATGTAGTAAGAATTTGTAACTTTTTATGTTACATGTTTAAGATACTTGAGATTAATAAAATTGTGAATTTGTATTTGTTTATTGCACTATGATGTCATATATGCATGCATTTATCTTTTTTTTAAAACATAAAAATTTATTGAAATAAATAAGAGATAAACATAACATCTAGAAAGCCTCTCCCAGATTCAGGATAAACTAAACAACAACATTGTAATACATAGGAACCAATCAAAATGGCAACACTGTAATACATAGAAATAAGCAAATGCAATGACGCTTAACAAGAAAATTCGGTGATTTTTCTATGAAGGGTAAAGAAACGATTCCTATCTAAAACAGTCTCCAAAAGCTCCAAATTAGGGTAGAGGCATCAAGGATCTTCTTTAACTCCGTGCTGGTGAAAGCTACTGAGGTATAGAATCTCTGTCTTAAAACATGTTTCTTTTTCTTCTTCTTTACCATTGTTCTTCCCAATTAGGGCAGAAGCATCAAGAGAATTCTTCTACCCCGCACTAGTGGAAACTACTAAGTTATGAAATCTTTTTATTCAATCCTACATCTTCTTCTTCTTCTTTACCAGTGATCGTTATTCAATGTTCTTTAGCTTAGAGGAATCACAGAAGCTATACATGGAGGTTCGGTCCCATACCAGGTGAGAACTAACCCCAACTTTGAAAGTTTCTTGACTCTTCCACATTGTCCTTATGCTTAATCCTAATTACCAGATGGTTGGTAGAGATCATAGGATCATCCTTAGCCTTCATTTAACATTTTAGGTAATTTCTCTTTATTTTGATTTTATGAATAGCTACCCTATATTGAATTGATAATCTTAAACAGTTTGGATTACATAACATGCATCTTCTATGATTAATCTACATCCCTATTGATTTTCAGATGTTTAGGACTAACCTTTATATTGTTGAACTTCCTTCTATTCATAGGTTCCCTAGATAGCTTTCTTTATATCTGAAGAGGGGCTCAGGAAACCCTAACTCCATTTTGATCTTTTCTAAATAGAAATTTGCATCTTCTTATTGATTCCCCCATACACAGCACCTACTGACCACCTCTTCACCAAATTATGACAGGATTAAAGTCTCCAAGAAACTACCAACCTCCTGCTACATTTCTTCTCCGTTTAATTAATAATTAGTTGCTCTCTTATGGTTGCAATTACGAGTTCAGTAATAAACATATGGATCTTCCTACAAATCTTTTATTGTTTCTCTCTTTCTATATCTTTTGGATACATACTGATATTATTACCATATAGAATTCCTTATCATACACGGATATATGAATTTACAATATCTCTTGTAAGATGTCACTTAGACTTCTTTGACTGCAGCTAAATGTGTATAAAAAGAGATTCTCTAGTAAACTTTTTTAAAGTATCCACACTTGAAAAACAAATGATCTCTATCCTCTTCCTCCATATTACATAAGACATATTTTCTAGGATGGGATAGGAACTTTAACCCATTCATGATACTGATTTTATTCAACATCACTAACCAAAGAAAAAAGTTGGCACTTGGCTTAAGAGTTTTGCTCCAAACCAACTTACACCACCCAATGCTTGTGTTTGTCCTATACATTAGCTCTTTTACTTTCCTATTGGTTATTTCTAAGATAGTAGGTCATTTCATAGATAAGTATCCTCTCCACCATTATGCCTGTATTATGAAATTTACAAAATTCTCATCTCCTCTGGGGATAGAATCCAGTTGCCATTTGCAATTATCTACTCAATCTTATCTTTTTTTAAGAACTTATCAAGGGAATCCCTAGCCATCTGATTATGAATTAGTGCCCTTTGGCCACTTTAGTTATCATACCATAATGAGATCCTATCCCTTGCCCCTATTTTGCAAGTAATCTGTTGTTGAACCTCTTCCCCCAACCTAAGGATTAGGTTAAAGAACCAAGAACAACTATTTTTAGGTTTAGCTACCCATAAACTGCCACCCCTTAATATGTAGTTGTTTACCCATTTGATCCATAAGATTCTTTTTCACTTAAAACTCTTCATAATCTCTTCAGCATTAGACATCTATTGCTTTGGTTGATTGTCTCCAATCTTAATCCTCTAGTTTCTTTTGATTAACGTATATGCATCTAGCTTACTTTAGCTATTCCTTTTAACGTATGTAGGGTTGTGAATCTTGAGAATCAAACATAAAAAGGTCCTATTAATCTCTTTAAGTAACCCTCCCTTTCTGAAGAAGTCATGCACAACTTCTTTAATGTATTTTCCTGTTTTATCCCATGTTCTTACATGAAAACCCATTCGAATCATCTGTTCCTAGAGCCTTTGATCCATTCATTTGAAACACTACTTCCTCTATATCTTGATCAGTGATAGGCCTAGTTAGATTGTTAACAACATCTTCAAAAATCTTAGTAGAAAAAAATTTCATAAGATCTTCTCTATTAATTCTAGCATTCCCTTCAATTCCTAGAAGATTTTGAAGATATTCCATGGCATCCTTAGCGATTACAGCTTGCTCATACATTATCTCCTCTAATTCAGCTTTCATGGATATGACTCTCTTAAAATTTCTTCTTGCTAACACTATATTGAAGAACAACTTTATACATATTTCCATATCCTTAATTTAATTAATTCTAGCTCGCTATTATAACAATGAACGATGGTTATCCACTACTTCCATATAGTACTTAATTGCATCCTTCTCTTCATTAGCAGGGTTCTCATCACTTGGACTATTTGCTAGTGATTTCTAGATGAAAGAGTGTCGTATTATTACATCCTCTATCTCATTATTGGTATTATACCCCCTTCTTTCATTCATCCTCTTCAATTCCTTCTTTATCACCTTAAGTTTTTACAAAAAAAATAAAATGTTTTGTACCATACACCTCAAACTCCAAACCCTTGGAAATGGCTTCTTAAAAGCCCTCCATATTGGCAAGGAAGTTACTAAATTTGAAAAGATGTTTTGCACTAAACTTTTTAAAAAGATTATCCACCTTGATAGGGATATGATCTGAAAATACTAGATCTAAAAAACATGACTTTACTTTTTGAAAAGGTTATTAACCAATCCACATTCACCAAAGCCCTATCCAGTTTTTTTGAAATAAACCACTTATAGCTTTGTTTATTGCTCCAAGTAAATCTAACTTCAAATTTTAAATTAGATAGTTCCACATCCTTGATACAATCAAGCAGATCCAAATTTTAGTTGAACAAATTACAGTTCCCCTCAACCTCTGACCTATAAAGAGTGGTATTGAAGTCACCATTAATAATCCAAGGTCCTCTTACTGATCCTTTTAATCTTTTTAGTAAGCTCCATAAATAAGATCTTTGTAAAGCACTATTAAAATCATAAACAAAGTAACCAAAGCTATAAAATTCTCAATTTTGAATGTTAGTTTTATGTGAACGAACTACTCACTAGCTTTCAATGCTTCCATTTCCATTAATTCCCAATTAAAAACAATAATGTTTCTTCCATACCCATGGTACTGGTGATCTGTTAGTATCTTCCATTTACTACGAAAACAACTCATTTGGTTCAAATTGTCTAACCTAATTTTTGTTTCCAATAAACAAAATAACATAGGTTTCTCATGCTGATCAATATCCTTTAAAGCATTGAGCTTCAAAGGGTTGTTTATTCCTCTTACATTTCTTACTAGAAAGGTCATGTAGTAATGCTTTTACCTTTTGAGCCCTTCCTACTACTCCTGTTACTCTTTATAGATAGCAATTTTTCAAACTTTTCCTTTTGTTTTCCTTTTTTTGCTGGTCTTCCAACTGTTGTAGCAGGTCTATTTACTGTTGGGCTTCATTTTGTTGTAAGCCTCCTAAAGATACTTCATTTTGCACAACCCTCTTTTCTTTATTACAAAGACTATTCTATTTATCCAAACCCTCATTAACCCTCTGGTTTCTTATCAATTTTCCTACTTTCATCCTCAAATGCTGGTGATCTTCTAATGGTTATATAGGGTCTACTCTGGGTTCATTTTGCTCACTCTTGTTATCATCATTTTGAACTCTATCCACTTTATCCAAGCTCCCTTGATCCTCCAGAATCCCTTTCAGAATTTCAATTGTGATCAATGCTTTATTTCCTTCTGTTTTGACCTCTTCCAGCCCCATCAATTCCTAATAGTCTCCTCTCGTGAATACTTTTCTCGTTGGATTCCATCATTTACCCTATGATTGTAGGGATGGTTTCTGTTGATAAGTAACCATACCTTATCTTCTCTACGAGAATTTCTATCTGCCAACCTTAGTATTGGAATACTATCTTTCATTTATTTAGAAATGTCCATATTCACACATAATCTAGCATGTCCATATTCACACTTAATCTAACATAGGCTACACATTTTCTCAAAGTTGTATTTTCATCCATGCATATTGGCTTTCCCAAATAGCTTGCTAGCATACTTAACCTTTTGTTGTCCGATATTCCAAGGGAATATTGTGTATGTTCACCCATAAAGGGATGTTATCAGTATGATTTTTTCTAGTTCCATACCAGATTACCAATTCTGGAGAAATAAAGGAAGTAGTAAGATGTGTCAAGGGTCTTCTTTTATCACTTTTTGAGGTTTAAATTTTAAACTGAAGGTGAATATAATATTATCAGTCTCAATTAACATCACCTCTTGTATGCCTCTACCTTTCCAATTTTTTTAGTCCATGCTTTTATCATAAGGAAAGCAAGACATTTATCCATGAAGAAGCCTATAATCACTGCTTCCCATGTCTGTGCGCCTTCTTTCAGAATGTCGATTCTTAAGACCACCATGAGCTTTCCTTTAAGTTCAACAAGACGGCTATAGAACAGGGAAGAATTTAAGTTGTCCCCCACTACCTATTTCCAAGTTTTTTTAGTTTTAGCAAAGTTCTTAAACACATTCGCTGCTTGGGTTGAGAGGGTTGGGGTTGAGGAAGGATGGTATATTGAATGGTGGGGAGAATGAGTTGAGAGGGTTGGGGTTGAGAAGGATTGTTAGTTGAATGGGAAGGAGAGTGAGAGTCAGCTCACATATTGGGGTTTTTGATATATGGTTATGATGGAGTAAGGGATGAGATGGAATATAAGGGTAAAGGAGGGAAATCAAACTCTATTAAGATTTAAATGGAAATCTAGTTATGGCAGAGTGAGGGTGTTTTAGGATAGTTACTAGGTACAGCAAAGAGAAACTAGGACTAGAGTGGAAAATATAGGGAGAAATACAAAAGGGAGAAATACAAAAAAAAACTAGTCGTGACAACCATGCAGAAATGAAGGAGAGGCCAGAAAAGGTGGCACTGGGTGAAAATAGAAGAGAAGTGAGTTGAAGTGGGCAAGCAAAGTCAGAGACTGGAGAGAAAGAGGGATCCATTCAAAGCAGAGGAGAAAGTCTAAAGAGAAGGAGGAGGATTTTCTTTCTCATTGGTCTATGGTTTCAAAGGCTTCTTGCATGTAGTTATCTTGTTGTATATATGTATATATTGTTCTCTAGAAGTGTTATGGATTCAATGTGGAAGTAAATGGTTTATATCATGATTGATCTTTATAGTCAATGGCTCATTATAAAGGGAGTCATACTTTAACAGTTGATGTCTATGTAATGTTAATGATCTCTTTTAGGGAAACGGGTTTTGTTTTGAGACTGAGGTCTTAGTTTGAGAATGAGTTGATATGTTTATGTATGATTTATGATTTTATAAGACATGAATGTAAGTCACATTACGTTAATACTACACCAAAGGGTTTAATTAATAAGTTGTTTTTATGCTTGTCATTATTGAAAGTTATATATTGATTACAATATATTAAGTACTATAGTCCAATATGAATGGTTCATTGGATATAGTTTTTAAATTAAGAAATTTTTAGAATTGAATGGAAAATTATTAAATTTCTTAATTAATTCAATAGAGTCATTTCCAAAATCTTCTAAAAGAAATTATTAAATCTCTAATTAGTTTAGTTTAAGTGGGAGAATGTTAGGATTTTTTTTATATATAGATTACAACTAAATAATTTGTGCTGTACAACTAGGTCAAATAGAGGTATGAAATCCCTTAGTTATATTTGTGAGCTTTTTATAGTCTTGATTTGCCCAATATGTTTATTAGGTGTAATATAGTTATTGTTTTAGTTATTAGGACATGATAATAGGATCAAACTTATAATTAACTACTTTACTTCCTTTTTTTTCATCTCGTATAAAAAAATTAGGTTTATTTAAATTAGTGAAAGAGATAAGAGAAGATTATATGCTACTTTTTCTATTTTATAGGTGTTTACAAGTCATTTTTTTAATTTATATATTTTTATATTATTTTATTATTTATATATCAATTGTTAAGATATATAGAATGTTATTTTACAATCATTTTCTCGTTTATAAATATAATTTCTAACAATAATGATAGATGAGATGACTACGGAGGGGAGAGAAGAAGAGGACTGCCCTAATTACAACTTGTGCATTCGTGAAGGCATTTTCCGAGACATTGATATTTTCATGTGTAAATAAGAGATTCATTGTTTTTGGTTTCTCGTTTAACAGGTCAGTATTCATGTTATTTCTCAACTACTAGAAGATAACTATCAGTCAAATTAACTAAATTCAACAAAATGATCAACAGTTAATCCGGGCCATAAGCTTAAGAACATGGCTGAATAATAATCCGTAGTTATATTTTCCTTACTTTACGTTGCCTTTTAAGGAACATATGACCTACTCACTATTGCCGATCGTTCAAAGAAAATTATACAAGCTTTCACTGGCCCTTGAGAAATTATATCCAGGAGTCATGAATCATCTTTATCACCAATCAAATAACAAGCAGTGGTATAAAATATGATATATACATAGTCAAAGGCGGCTTATCCACCGTCAGCAAAATCTTGAAAATCTCTATAGGATGTGCTTAATCTTTCATGTTAAACTTTTGATCCATGGCATTGGTCCTAAAATCACTATATATATGGATGTCACCTAGATTGTATGAAAGCGAAAGCATAGAAAATATAAAAAACATTTAACTTTAAAAAACATAGAACATGGGAACACTTCGAAAAATACACACACACACATATATATATATATAGTATGTACAAATATAATTTAAATAACCCTGAAAAGGTGACGAACAAGTCAAAACTTCTGAAATTCCATACATCATATGATATCGCGGCGAAGATTTTTAGAGTTGCACTTTTTGCGCGTGTGAACAGAAGATTTCTTTGTTTCTTATCAAGAGTGATCTCTCGACGGAAAAGATGAAGCCATCTCTAAAAAATGGTTTTTTTTATGTACTTTTAAGCTTAGTGGAAGTAGATGTGTGATTATATGGAGAGGCGCATTTGTCGTCGAATCAGGAAAAAAATCTTAATTGAAATTTATTATAAGTAACATTTTTCTATTTTCAATACTTTAAACTGTGTGTCTAAAAATTTAATTTTGTGCTCTTTGTTTATTTTTCTTATATAATTCAAATTGACTTGAAATTTAGGGGGTGCTTGGTTTAAAGAGGGGAATGGAAATGAGAATAGGAATGAATATAGTGAGGAATGAGAATGGATATA
>JANZXP010000004.1:15016257-15028951 GCA_027576715.1 Erythroxylum flavicans | reverse complement strand
TGAATACGTAATAACTCATAAATAATCTATTTTGAAAATTTTCAAAGTTTGATCAAAGTGATAAAGAGTGGCTTTCATGGACACTTCAACCTTAACTTTAAAGGTAGGAGGAGATTTTTCATTATGTATAAAATAAAAAACTTTATTGGACTTGTTTGGTTGTTAGCTGATCAGCTTAAAAAATAGTTGATTGAACAAAAAAAATAGTTGATTGAACAAATTTAGTTGATTAACCTTATTTATCAGCTGTTCTAGTATTTAATAACCAGCTAATTGGGTTAGTTGATTAAACACAATCAGCTGAATTTTAAACAGCTAAGGAAGAATAGCGTTTTACTTCAACTGATTCAATAAATGACAGAAAATACCCTTCAAGCTTCAACTCTCTCCGCCACACATAGATGAGGCAACTCCGGCAATAGCAATGAAGTTTTGAGATTGAAAGAAATGTTGAAATCCTTGAGAAAACCGATAGCAAAACCTCACCGGAGAGGAGGGAAATAAAATCTGGTACAGGTAAGTCCATGAAGTTGTCATGGTGAGGATAGGAAGTTGAAGTTGGAGTAGTACTGTTGGAAAATCTGATATGTATCTTTTAACCCAACAAAAAATAAGCGAAAATCTCAATAATTTAAAGCACAAATGTTTTTTCAACTTCTAAGTACGGACAATTGGTCTTGTGTTGAATAGTAAGAAATGGGTTTTCATTTTAATGGAGTTTAGTGATGTTCAAATAGCGTTAGAAAGACTTGAGGTATATGTGTGGAGTTATGTTCGGATTTACAGTGTTAAATAATCCATAAGCTTTATCACCATTTTTTTTAATATACATAATAAAGGAACTTAGCTATTTAAGCCTATTTATGGTGTTGGTATTTCATAACAGTGCTTGATTTTTAAAATATTTTTGTATTTTAATGTTAATTTTTAAAATTTTAATTTAATTATTAACTTTTTAAAATTTTTATAAATCTTTATATAATAAATTTTACAAAATATGTAATTTTATAAAATTTAAATAAAATTTTAAAATTTTAAGCAATTATTCAAAACGGCACATGATATTAATCGATTTCGATAACAATACCATATTATAATCAAATTCAATACTAAATTCAATACAATTAGTGACAAAAATGCAAGTCTAAAATTTGATTGAACTTGTTTCATATTACTTGAGCTTGGATAGATTAAGAGCAATAAACAAATTAGTGTAAGAGACGACAAAGAATAATAAGAAAAGTAAAAGACAAAAATTATATATATATATATATAGAGAAAGAGAGAGAGAGAGAAAATAATAATTTTTTATGAATACGTAATAACTCATAAATAATCTATTTTGAAAATTTTCAAAGTTTGATCAAAGTGATAAAGAGTGGCTTTCAAGTACACTTCAACCTTAACTTTAAGGGTAGGAGGAGATTTTTCATTATGTATAAAATAAAAAACTTGATATTGGACTTGTTTGGTTGTTAGCTGATCAGTTAAAAAAATAGTTGATTGAACAAATTTAGTTGATTAAACTTATTTATTAGCTGTTCTAGTGTTTAATAACCAGCTAATTGGGTTAGTTGATTAAACACAATCAATTGAATTTTAAACAGCTAAGGAGGAGTAGCGTTTTACTTCAGCTGATTGAATAAATGACATAAGATACCCTTCAAGCTTCGACTCTCTCCGCCACACATAGATGAGGCAACTCCGACAATAGCAATAAAGTTTGGAGATTGAAAGAAATGTTGAAATCCTTGAGAAAACCGATAGCAGAACCTCACCGGAGAGGAGGGAAATAAAACCTAGTGCAGGTAAGTCCATGAAGTTGTCATGGTGAGAATAGGAAGTTAGTGAAGTTAGAGTAGTACTGCTGGAAAATCTAATATGCATCTTTTAACTCAATAAAAAAGAAGCGAAAATCTCAATAATTCAAAGGACAATTGTTTTTTCAACTTCTAAGTACTAACAATTAGTCTTGTGTTGAATAATAAGAAATGGGTTTTCGTTTTAATGGAATTTAGTGATGTTCAAATAGGGTTAGGAAAACTTGGGATATGCGTGTGGAGTTGAGTTCGGATTTACAGTGTTGGATAATATGTAAGCTTTATCACTATTTTCTTTAGTATACATAATAAAGCAACTTAGCTATTTAGGCCTATTTACGGTGTTGGTCTTTCATAACAGTGCTTGATTTTTAAAATTTTTTATTTTAATGCTAATTTTTAAAATTTTAAATTTAATTATTAACTTTTTAAAATTTTTATAAATCTTTATGTAATAAATTTTACAAAATATGTAATTTTATAAAATTTAAATAATATTTTAAAATTTTAAGTAATTATTCAAAACGGTGTATGATTTTAATCGATTTCGATAACAATACCATATTATAATCAAATTCAATACTAAATTCAATACAATTAGTGATGGGAATGCAAATCTGAAATTTGATTGAACTTGATTGATATTACTTAAGCTTGGACAGATTAAGAGCAATAAACAAATTAGGGGGTGCTTGGTTTAAAGAGGGGAATGGAAATGAGAATAGGAATGAATATAGTGAGGAATGAGAATGGATATAATCATTATAATTATGATGGTTGGTTAAAATAAAGGAATGATTACCATTATCATTGATGGTGGTTGGTTTGTTAAAAATGTTATGGAAAGAGTGAGAAAAAGCAAGATTGGTCTAAGTCGACAAAAAGCGCGCCAAATATACGAAGGAATGATTCCCATTCCTCTGGTTATTGGGAGAAATTGAGTAAGACCCTAAAATAAGAAATGATAATATTACCTTTCCAATCATAACTCTTTACTAAGCATTGTTTTTTATTTCATACACATTCCTTTCTTCTCATACCCACTAAACAAGCATACCCTTAAAGATAAATGTCACTAGGCCTGAAGGTTCATAAAATGGAATCTCAAAGAACGCGTCCTTGATTTATTTCTTAACTGCAAAAATTGTACCTTTGAAATTTTCCTTGCTATTTTAATTTAATCAAAATTATGGGCGATACTCAGGACTAGAGCTGCTCGACCGTCAGTGGCAGGTTCAGATCAAACATGTCTACCGAGAAGCAAACTTTGCTGCAGATTGCATGGCGAGATTAGCAATGGCTGAACAGTTGGGCTGCCAAAGCTTTGACGTGCCTCCAGTAGCATTGCAAGAGTGGCTTCGTCATGATTTGCATGGGATTTACCATGTGCGCAGAGTAGTTAATTGAGTTTTCTTGTCTAGGCTTTTGCCTCTTTTCCTGTACCAAAAAAAAACAAGAGATTTCTATTATTTCATAATTAGTAAAAATAGATTAATTTTCAATGTTCCATTATCCATTTCTAATTTTCTATATAATTGTGAAAAAAAAATATTGTCATTATTATCATTAGTATTTAGAAATTTAAAATCTATGTTTAAAAATAATTATTTTATTTAAAAGAAAAGGAAAGGAAAGGTTGAAGTATAGTTGAGGAAGTTACGATTAAGCTAAAATCTTATACTTGATTATTTGAAAAATAGATTAATCTACGTGTATTTCAAGTACCGATGCTACCTTAATTTTATATTCGACCAAGTTTTTCACTTATAATTGATGTGTATGTTTTTTTGTTATTTATATATATGTACACATGTTATCCATTTAATATAATTAGAATTGGTAATTAGGACTTCAGATATTTAGAATATAATTAGAATTGAGGATAGAAATGTACATGGAATATAATGAAAATGCGACATTTAGAATTTATTAATGAATGCACGTGATCAACGAAGGCGATGTTGTGATTATGAGAGCATAACCCAAGTATTTGGAATTGGCAAATATGGAAGTGTCAAAAGTTGTAGCAAATTAATTCTAAGTTGCCTTTCGATAAATTTGGACTGACATTGATCCGCAGCAAGGGAAACATAACTTGGAGGTGTAAGGGTGGTATTAAGTAATTATTCAAAAATGCAGTACACTTGGACCTTTTCTTTGTATGATAGGATAGCCGAAGGAAGATCAAATTCTACGCTTACTTGACAATTTTTTGTATGCGCATAAGAAAAGGAAAAAAAAATGACAAATAAATGTGGAAATTCTTTTATCTGTGAGCAACTTCTATTAACCATTTACTATAAAATGCAAGTAACATAAATAAATTGACATGTTTTTGTTTATACCCTCAGCCGACCAATCACGTAGAGTGGTTTCCTTTCCGGCTAATTTTATACCAAAGCAAAGCTTAGCATGTTAATAATTAAAACAAGAGGAATCTTGTTGAATTCACACTAGTATTTTACCTTTTCAAGGTTGGAACATGCAAGGAGGAGGGACAATTATGCTCATTTTGACATATGGGATCAGGTGGTTGGCAAAGTTTCTAAAAGATTTCAGTTTTGTTGAAAACCAGCTCCTTAAAGACCAATGATTAGACCTAATCAAACCTACACATATAATGATCTAATCAAGACTCCTTGGCTCCAACATGATAAACAGCACTTTGACATTGTCTTGTTTGTTAAGTTTCAACTCAACAATCAATGTAAACTATCCTTTCCATGTCTTAGTTGAGCATGCACCGACTTCCTCAACTTGATTGTGACTCCATACAATACCAAGCACAGTTTCCTAATGAAAAATAAAAGAAAAGAAAGAAAAATCAACTCCCCAAGAGCAGAAATGGGAAAGTCCGATATTACTAATTATCCCAAGAGGATTAGAAAAAAAAAAGGAAAGAGGTAGGAGAGCCAAGTCAGATACCAGTAACTTCCTCAATAAATAATGTGATAAATGTTCCGTCAAAAAATGACAATGATCTTCGTATTATAGACATGAAATATATAACTTTGGTTACAATGTTTACTCAAAATAAAAGATTATGGTATGCTTGAATTTTTTGGTGTACAAGGCAATTCTTGCACAATCAATTTGGTCAGGCCTTTCTCATTAAGCCCAGACCAGTCCCATGAAGAGTAATCTAATTACATATCGAGAACTGAGCATATCAGTGAATTAATTCCACATGATTTATCAACCTTAACTGATGCATCTATTAATTATGTTGAGGAGATGAATGCTGGCCTTACGTGCTGCCCTACTCAATTAAACTACGAAATCTTCAATTCATATGTTCATGGTGTAGAGTGTTTACCGAACTAGCAAACGCTACCATGCAAAACGATTTCCTGTTCCATCCAAAAAACGATCTGTATGCCACCCTTTGTACTGCAGCTCACAAAGAAATAGATCGAATACTCTATTCATTTTCTCATATGCGTCTTGTAACGCACTAGCACTAAACTCGTTAGAAGATTTATCCATACTTGCAGCAAAAGCAGCAACTAGCCATCCCCTCAATGCATCTTCACCGGAAGCATTTTGCTCCAATATCATGTCAGTCCACTTATTCCCTCGGACTAAAAGAAACTTCTCCTCGGGGAATAAGTTTTTTAGTTCATAAAGTTTAGAAGGCTTAAAAGCTTTGTGCAAAGCGCGCCCAACTTTCACATTGCCAGCCTCTTCTATGAGTCGTCCAGGAAACATCAGATCTTCACAGTATCTTAGGTCGGCAGGACTTAATATTTTCCCTTTCTGTGGTGAATTACAATATAAGATGATAAGCTAGAAGAAAGAAGGATGGTAAATACCAAACTTTAAGTTTGAAATAAACCTTAACAAAATCAGCCACAACCATTGCAGTCCTCTGTGGATTCAAGGTGTTGACAGGAGTAGCTCGCATTTCTTCAACTACACAATAAACGTGTATAACAGAAAGAAGAGACCCCACAACTAACTGCAAGAAGATTTTTATTAAAATTCAATGGAATTATCATATAAGAAAATATGTAAGTGTGGGTGTGTGCCAAGTTGCCAAAACAAAGTGCGAATCACATTATTAAATCAAGTGAGATCAGTCCGCTACATTGTGATAGTAATTTTATACCTTTCCCTCCATTGATGAACAAATAGTAGATGCTAGTTGAATTCCTGCTCCAATCCCAACAACATTGAAAAGCGTTGAGATGGCTTCACCTTTTGCAAATAGGTCGCTAAGGTTGCCTTCTTTCGCAAATGATGAATAAATTGGTAATCTTGTTGCTCTTGCAGCAACTACTGCCATTCCCTGTCAAGTTGCAGAGAAGAGTGATAAAAATCAGCGTAATGGACAAGACATTGTTCCAAAGGAATGTTAGAGGACAACAAAATCCCCACAAACTGTGGCATAATTAGCTATGAGGAAGGAGAACAAGAGGAACAAGAATCCAAGAAAGCTAACTGATTTGTTTGGGCTGATTTCACATAATTAACAGAACAAACTCACTGAATAATTTTCTCCAACTTCATGGCTGTTATATAAAAGATATACCTTTGCAAAATTGCCAAGGCCTGCCACCTCAAGAAAGAGATGTGGACATAAGGGAGATAGGACTTCTAAGGCAGTTCCTACGTCATAAAGCACATCAGCTGGAACATAGACAGATTCTTTAGTCACTTGTAAATTAAGTCTACAATGTGAGGAAAGGAGCAAGAGTATAAAAGAAAAGGTGAGACCTAATATTCTCCAACGTTTTGGCTCTGAATCCATTCTAGCACCTAGATTGCTACATATAAGCTTTCCCACATGCTGCATCCCATCCTTAAGAATCTGCTTGTCACCACAAATAGCCAAAAGCTCTAAGAGAACAACTACAGGGTAACCATACATTAAATTGCTAGCGATTAAGAACTTACCCAACTTACAGCTGTTGCCTGCGCTGGTGTAGGTTTCAAGCCTGCAGCAAGTAGCAGCGACTGCATAGCAGTAAGAAAACAGAGGAACAAGACATTGCAGTTATCAGTCAATGTCAAAATGGATATATGAGATTATGATTACAGAAAGCCAGCAAGCAGATTAATGAATCATGAAGCATCCAGCACAAAACAAGAAATGACAATAGGGTAAATAAGAGAGGAAATACAAATCTTGAGAATTACATATGAAAGAAAATAACAAATATAACACAAAAGCCTACTTTAGTTTTCAAAGGGATTGCAAATCTTATGGATGACAAATAGAACAAACCAAAGGTGTGTGTCATGAATCAAAAATGTTGTTCTACAAATTTGCAGACGCTTTATAGGTGTCGAAGAAGACCTGAGTTGATAGCACTGATAATGCTGCACTTGAAAAATGTTGCAACGCCCTGAACTGTGTGTATCTAAGGTAGCCCTCATTCACACTGCAAGTAGAGAAGCACCCAAAACAATTTCGTAAGGAACAAACAACTTCGCATCTTGTCATGCTGTTTCCAAGCACATATATATAACTGGAAAACTATACAACTCACCTATATGGATATCCGGAGGGAAAAAATTTGTTTACAAAAGATTCAACTACTCGCTGAATTGCAGGCCTTGCATCATCAATTATCTTGATCTATTGAAACCAAAATGCAAGGGCCAATAGAAAAGGAAAGGGAAAAGGAAAGATCCAACTTAAAGCTTAGAACTTGAATAATCAAAGCAAAGTGATAGACTTCCAAGATCAGAAATTTTTGTCGTAGCAGATCAGATGTTATGTATTTGATAAATCTGATGTAAAATTTGAATTCACCAATTCCAAACAATAAAACTGATCTTAATACGAAAATTTTCAATGTCAATTAAATCAATCAGCCTAACCATAAAAGATCATCAATATCACACCCCACCTGAAAGAAATGGAGCGCATATCTAATCAAGTGAAGTGCTAAGGGATATAACGGGGTGAGCCCCAGTAAAGAAGTGCAACAGAACTTATGAGGGGAAAAAAAATTTGGACCCCATACTTGATCTCGCTTCCAAAAGAATGGAATTAGCCAACACACAAGTCAAAAACAAAATTTGACCATCATACTTGATCTCACTTCCTGTTTCAATTCTACCACTTTAATTTCTATAATTTAAGTCCTCCTGGATTCTACAACTTTTCAAATATAATCATCAAGTCCAAACACTAATGAAATTATGTGACACGAATAACAACAAATGTGAAACTACTCTTTAAAAGTACAATTTTACACAACCATATTGAAGCTGACTTCTAACTGTAACATCTATATTTTTTAAGTATAGGTTGTAATCCATAATAACCTTTGTATTCCAAGATCAATGTTGCATTTGGTTCACTATGATAGACAAAATCGTAGTTGTACCAACAGCAACTGTTGTATTGAAATGTTTTGGCACTTAGGAGATCTCCAACAACAAACACTTAAGTAGGAAAACTTAAGTCGTAACTAAGATCAAGTACCAGAACTAAAAGTTTGTTCATGCTAAACAAATAACAAGAAGAAGAATTCCTTCTTCCTTCTTGTCCTTGGTCATTACCAAAAAGGTCTCCGAGTCCACATAGAAACAATATATTCTATACAATTGTCAGACCGCGCAAACAGCAATCCTAGTTGCATCTACAAACAAATACCAGCTAACAGGCACGGGCACCCACAATCCGCAAGGTACGCGTAACCTCTTGCTCGATTTAAAAAAAAAAACTAAATTCAATAATCAACGGGCGTCATTACACCAACATAGAAAATTAGGAACATGTAGCAACTCTAGACGTACGCACACAACATGTTTGTAATATCGCCTCCAGTTCATTAGAAAGAGAGAGAGAAAAAAGCTCACGGATAGGCGACCGTCGGGTTCAAACCGGCAGTAGTTAGAGACAGAGTCAGAGGTCTCAACCCAGCTGAGAAGCATTTCAGGTGCTTTGTGGAGCTCCTTCTTCTGAAACTTAATGTTGGTCTATAGATAACCCAAAGCTAATTGGAATTGGGAATTGTTTCGATTAATGGATAAAGCTACCCAAATTACTTCAAATAAGTGTCTAAAACATTACCAAGATGCTCATGGACAAATCCTTAGAGATGTAGAAGCAAGCAAAGTAGAGTCATATAAAGCATCGGGAGTCGGAACTTGGCCGCGCCGGTTCGGGATTGGAGAAACGACACAGACCTAAATATATGCAGTCGCTACAGACAGAACGTCATTTTGGCATGCCCAAAAATAGGTTAACCAACCTTTATTTTAAGATTAACTATTATAAAATATTCAAACTTTAAAATTTTTACAAAAATAACTCATTAAACACTCCGTTACTTTTAATTTTCACCTAAATGTCGAATAGAATAAATTTTTTTACGTCGGATATTAATTTAATTAATATTAAAATGATTAAGTTAAAAAAATTAATATATTCATTTTCCCTATTTCTCTTGTCTTGCATCTGCCTTTTTATTTCTCCGTCAATCTTTCTCTTGCATTAAAAAAGATGGAATCGCTTATCCCAAGCGTCCTACACCCTGACTCGATAGAGTAGTGGAGAGGTAAATCATAGTTTAATCTCAGTCAGTTCTTTAGAGAGGGGGCCCCGTGCTCAGTACACACAAGGAGCCATCACATTAGATGAAACTCCCACACTATCGCTGCCGGGACTCAAACCTGAGACCTTACACTTAACAACCTCTCTAAAGACCAGTTGAACTACTCGTGCGGGCTCCGTCAATCTTTCTCTTGTTTGTATTTCTAGTGACCTAGGCCCGAGTAGGAAAGGTACCTGTTCAGGTCCACTTTTGATCGTCTCCTATTTTTAAAAACAGAAAGAGATAAAGTAATGTCTCTCTTCTTTATTTCTCCATTTCCATAAACTCCCTCTCTCTTCTTTACTTCTCTGGTGACTTTACCCCCTCCCATGCCAAGGTTTGTCTGTGATTAATTTGTGAAACAACTAATGTGCCTATCTTATTCTATGATCAAGTAGGAGTGTATGACTAAATCCAAAATCCTTCTTTAACTAAATTTCTTAGTTGGTATAATATTAAATAAACAATTTAGTGCGGAGAAAAACCAAAGAGCAAGCTTAAGGAACAGTTGTGTTGACATTTCTCAACCGTAGTAAGGGTTACTTTCACTAAATTGAATATGTTTTAGTTTCTACAACAATTGCTGCTGAAAGAAAACATAACTTTGGTTGCAATCGGTAATATAGGCCTATATCAACTTTAGTTCTAACAAGTTAAAAGAAACTAAAGTAATTCAATGAAAGAAACATACATGTAAACTACAAAATAAGGTAAAGAGATAGTGGTATCTTTACCGGGATAGATGTGTGTAAGGCTAGAAATCATTGAGATGTTAAATTACTATGGAGAGGAAAGGGAATTAAAATTAATCATTTTATATGTTGGAATATATTCTGCTACCGAATATATTTTATAAAGCATGTCAAAATAGCCCTTTAGGAGGAGGCTGCAATTTTTCTAAAATTTTCAAATACTTCATATCTTCTACTTATTCTTATGTTATATTTTGTATTAATATATTCATATGACGATATTGTTACAAGATTAAAACAAATACGAGCAGAACTAAAATATATGTAGTTTTAATGCATACGCACTTGGTATATACTTGATTTAGAAAAAGTATAAAGGTGTTGTTAATGGATTCAAGAACGATGGTTTTTTGTTTTGATAACATAGCGAAAACTTGAAGGATATATTTTCAATTTTATAGAGAGAAAATATTATGTTTAACGGTAAAATAATATTAATATTTATTTATTGTTATTGTTATAGTTATTTATTATTATTATTATTATTATTATTATATGGCATACTAATTGTATTTCATTTTAATTTATTTGGTGATTTATATGTATATTTCAAATTTCTCCTATTAATTGTCCCAATTGTAATGAGAAGATGAAGTTACATAGATCAAATGCTAAGTCTAATATTGGTTTACATTTTTACCTATGCATTAATACAAAAGTAAGTATTTCAATTATAATTTTAACAATGTCATTATTATACAAATTTTTAATGAACATTCAAATTGTAGGTGTCTTGTAGGTATTTAATATTGATAAATGAGTTGAAAGTTTGTTATTATAAAAAATTATGGCAAACTTCTTATATGTGTTAGGGTAAGAGTTTTGTCCATAAGATTCATTATTGCTTGTAATAGGTGAGTATATATATTAATTCATTTAAATAGTGGAATTTGATATAAATGTAACATTTGTAATTTTTATCTTTATTTTGTAGATCCCATGTGATTAAATATCTTGGGTATTTGATATACCTAGCTCCATTATTGACACATTTTCATACATCCAATCGATTTTTGGAGTTTGTTAGATGAATTTGTATATAGATTATGACAAATTGTCCTAATAATGCTTGCAATGTTGTAAATTAGTTTAGAAGTTGGTTTTCTAACAATTAAAAGATGTGAAACAACTACTCTCTCTGTTTGGTTATTATGATAATTTGATGGAAGTTGCATGAGTAATGGTAATGAATGCTGCAATTTATATGTTTGAAATTTGCTCTTAATAGACGCTTATCTACTTACACAACTCCATTTTGTGGGTTCTAAATATTGTAGAAAAATAGTGATGTAAATACTCCATATATTTTTCTTCTTATTTATACTTACATATCACTAATAAATTGGTACAATATGTGGATTTGGAAATCTACCTAATTAAAGCAACAGCTTCTAATATATTATGTTATCCAAGTAAACTCGAATTTTGTAGTCCTAATCAAATAAACTGGACAGGTCTTTTTAACTTTATAAAGGAAAACAAAGTATAGGTTCATTATGAGGAGATATTTTATCCACATTCCTATAACATAGAATAAAGCAAGTCATTCCATCCACATTTATGGATTTGTTTAGTGGAAGTAAATATATGCCTTGAGATTTTAATAAAGTTATAATTGATGTATTCCTTAGAATTTAAATATCATTATGGCAAACATTTTTCAAAGATAGACACTTGAGCTCTAGATATATTGATTAAAAAACTATAATACTGTTAAATCTATCTAGACATAAAGTGCCATTTTCATGTCTTAGAAGCCACTGCATTGCATAGTAAGTCATTACACCCATCCACTGCATTGTACGTGCAAGCCACTGCACATATAATATAGTAGGAAACAAACTGCACATACAAACTATAGTACATATAACATTATTAACCGAAGTATAATTACTACAATGTTCAAATTGTCAATCAAAGCATAACTGATATCAATGTCGAAATCCTCAAACCATGTATAACTAATACAATGTCAAATTGTCAACTTAATCATAACTAATACCAATATCCAAATTCTCAAACCTAGAATCATTAATGTAATGTCCAAATTTTTAATCAAACCATATGAATATAATGTCCAAATTCTCAATCAAATCATAACAAATACAAGGTCCAAATTTACTAACAAATTGTTTAATATGTATTTGGTTCACCATCAATAACTTGAGATTTTTCTGGAATAGATTTTCTCACCCTCAATTTGATCCTCCTATTGATTTAAGTTGTATTGTCAGTTGTACTTAAGGTAGCTTAAGTTGTATTTGCATTATTATTTGAAGGTTGAAGAACTTGACATTGATTTCCACCTATATATGAAACATAAAAAACAAAAAACACAATATTATAAATTATTATATAATTACATATAAGTAGTATAATAATGTAATTAAGTGACAAACCGTAAAATAGGTGTTCCCACCAACTTCTCCAAATATTACTCTATATCCTTTAGTTACCTGTAGAAATACAAACAATTATGTTGTTAAACAATTATGTTGTTGGACCCCGATTTTTCTTCTTATTATATGTTGGGGGATTAATTTTATTTTTGTTGTGATTAGGCTTTAATTAT
>JANZXP010000004.1:15004380-15016157 GCA_027576715.1 Erythroxylum flavicans | reverse complement strand
AGGTAAATTAAATAAATTTGTTCGTTTTAAGTGATCCTGTTTGCCTAAGTATGCCCTGGTGGGGAATCCCTCCCCCGTGAGCCTCAGGTCCGGATGTCACGCAGGATGTCGGGCCCGTGGGCCCGCCCGGGGAGGGGTTCCAGCATATGTTGTTAAACAATTTGATGCAAATGACTTGAAATTAAATGTAAATATTCACCAACCACCCTCTTCTCCCTTATGAATATAGACAATACGATATTTGACCCTATCGATCCTAATCATATGGGTCTTCAAACTAAACAATTGCCAATATTAGAAGAATGAACTTAATTTTTTGGTGGCCTTCCTCTTTTTTACTAGATTATACATGCATACTTGTGATGAACAAATTGACATATACTCCACTTTTTAAATAAAAAATAAAACATCAAAATTAACACTTACCTTAATAATTTCAATTTGAATTTCATAGTTCTTCAGTCTTATCCCTTTTTCTAACTTCTTTGGGTCTTCCAAGCATTTTCTTGATTAATGGAGGTAATATGGGCTATAGATTTTCAATATTTGGCCAAAATTTTGTACTACTTATAGGTTCTATAAAATATTGATAACTCTTCAAATAACATTTCTACTTGTAATATCGACTCACATAAGCATCAATATCCTCCATATAATATGATATACAAGTCACTGCATGCTTACATGGAATTTTTGTTAAATCGCAAAAACTATATTGACAAGTTCGTGCTTGTAAATCAACAATGAACTTGTCTACAAAAAATGTATAACTTCAAATTTCATTCTCAATAGTCTTGGTGATACACTACCTTGCTTCTTATTATAACCTCTATTTTCTTCCTCACTATTGGGCATATTTCATTAGTATATTTGAGCATTAAGTCCCTTTTTTCATGAATTCAAGACATTATATAAACTTCACAAATAAATCCAATAAATTCCTTTAATATATTGTGACTATTTCACATATTGGTCTTGTACTTAAAAATTCCCTAACAAACGTCTTTGATTTCTTAACTTTGAAATTATCATAGGCTTTCTTTGAAATACTCTTCAACTACAATATTATCTCATTAAGTTTCACTTCTATTATGCAACTCATTGCTTGCCAAAATAAACTCCTATATGTGTGACATTTATGAAGAGAAGACCAATTTTCATAGACATATCGAACACATCTTCTATGCTTGGCATCTGGGAAGAGATTCTTTATCTACTAAACCTATAACAAAAAAGTAATATAAGTTGAAGAATTCAAAGCATGCTGAGAAATGAACATCATATGTATGAATACTTAAAGTTTACCTTATTTTGATTGCTTACAAAAGTCCATGCATTCCCACTTATATTTAGATCTTTAGTAAGAATGTTCAAAAACCAATGCCAAGATTGATAATTCTCTCCATGAACCACAACCCAAGATATAGGAAATATCTGAATGTTTCCATCACGACCGATTACAACTAATAAAGCACCTCTAAGGAATGTCTTAAAAAAACATCCATCTAGCCCAATTATTTTTCTATAGCCACCAAGAAAACCATACTTTAATGCAATGGATCTCATATAAAACCTCTTAAATATTAGTTGTCAAAACTTTTCATCAAGTTAAGTTTGAAAATGAATAATCCATCTTTGTTAGCCCATCATAGCTCTTGTCCATAAGACCATAGCTTGGAATAATGATCTTCCATAGATCTTCGTATCACAATACCTTCCCATTTCGCCCCAATAACATTGGGATTTAGTCACATGTAATGCATAATTTTCTTGAATATAATCTATCGTCTCGTTAATTGGCTAATTCAGGTTACTCCTAAACTTGTGTAAAAATTCATTTGTTATCCATTTCTTAATAGCTTGCTTAGTTCTTTACACTTTGTGCAATTTTGCCTGTTTTATTCTATCTTAATCATTTTTTTCCATTTCCAATACAACTAGCATATAACTAAATGGACACTGTAGTTCACAAATAGCCTCTATTTCACACTAGATCATACCATTGAAACATTATAACTATTGGTAATTGCATAGTTTCTTATTGTGTTCATAAACTACATCTCATTGTTAAACTTCATGCCAAATTCAAACTAAAAAATCCTTCATATCCACTTTGGATTAAACACAATATATTTCTTTTTTATGATAGATGTCTCACACCATTTATCTCATTATGAACTAGTGATTAAACTTTAGCATCACTATCCTCATGTTCATTACACTAATCATATGAACTTCCTTTCAAACTTACCTTGTACAGTCTTAGAACATCTCTTCTCATTTGTTCTCATAGAAACATATTCTCCATCATCAATTACATACATCTAATCTTAAACTAATCACCTCCCAGTTCACTCATATGTATAATAATGAAATCTTCATCATCTTATTCCACTTGGACCTAGAACAACCATTCATCATTCATACTTATACCCTGCTATGCATTAGTTTTAAAGTCATTTCCAATATCAGAATTAGATTCTTCACCATCTATTATAGGATGCTCATAAACGTGCTCGTAGTAGACTTTAACATTATGGTAGTTCAATTCTTGCATACGGTTGAACTACTTTAAGCATTTTATCAACTCATTAGGAAATTTGTAAAATATAGATACTATATGTCCTTTATCTTCTGACACTCCTTTTAGAACTAGCATGCTAAGTTTATGAACATCCATATCCTTTTTTTTTTTTAATCTTGCCCTTAATATAATTATTGTTTTTATGTCTTTCCAATATCCCACTATAATGAAATTCAAAACTTTACAAAATTTGCATTACAAATACCTGTATCATTAGTTTCCAACAAAACATATTAACATAACAAGTTTGGAAGCATGAATCTAAATAAGTATAAGGGGTAGAACCCGAACAACAGACGTTAGATAAGATATGCTTTCAAAAATACAAACATGCTTGAAACAGAGCTATGATATGCTCCTTCTTTTTTTTTTTTACTAAAGTTATAAGATAAAAATTCTAATATAAGTGGGCTAATGTTAGAATAAATATAAACTAGTGTATAAGTGGATTAATCGTGCTTATCTCCATTATCTAATGCATACATTTACTATTTAGCAATCTACATTCATGTCAAGCGTATAATAAATTCATAGTCCAGTGTTCTATCTTTATAATGAAAAATAACCAAAACCCTAATGACTAGTGTATTGTTAATGTACTCCCTATTTTTCTTGAGAAAAAAAATTTCTCATAAAAACAGTTTACTTACTATTTATCTCATAGCTATCTAAATTTATGCAATTCTTACAAAACATGAATGCATTAGGTAGCACACCAATATATTTTGCTCTTCAATGTTTTGTTCTTTGACCTTTTGCTGAGATATTAACTATCAAACTCAATAATCTTCGATCAAGAGTTCAGTCTTATATGCTTAAGAGCACTACTAACCTTACAAGATAAGTAAATAACTCTTTTGTTTTCCATCCTCCTAATTCTAATAAATCTACTGCAGTAGATAAATTATGAGTAGACCATAGAAATGAACATATCTCATCATTTTCCACTTCAAATCAAAGCTATTGCCTTATTTATGATTATGAGCATAAGTTGTCACAAGCCAACATGCATCCAACTATGCTTGTTGTTTAATATGGGGTTATTAGAATGAACAAGTTTAATTAGTTCTAAAGGCTAGACATATTTGACAGTATGGACGATAACTCCCAAATCCAACCCTTCCTTAAAAGTTTCGGTTACTTATCAATTTAATTTTAATTATCGAATAAAAAATAATCCATATATGTAATGGCCATTACAAATTATTATACTTAACAACCACTGTCCAACCAAACTTAAAATATGGGCAATTTTGATCAAGTTTCCATGTAAAAATATAGTCCTTCCAACGAAACAAAAATGATATATAAATTTCAAGGCATGAGGTAAATTTCCTAAGTTGAATGATCAAACAACTAGCTCAAATTCCATCTCTTTAACATTAATTGCAGGTTGTCTTTCTTGCTTTACAATTGAAGGGACTAATTCAATAGATAAAGGTTAAAAAGCCAAGCTTATTACAACTATAATTACAATTTACAAAACTCAGTGCTCAAACTCGTATAATTACCTATTAAGAGGCCAAATTTAAGCTTGCTCTAAAACGTATGTTAAATGGACAAATTGCAGATGTAGTAAAAAAAATTGCAAATCATTGATTGACAAGTGACTGAACAACCTCTTTATCAAACAGCAAAATTTATAATGAGATATTGCTATTGTAATTGTTGTTGATTGATAAGTGGGTCCACAATAGCTGTGCAATGGGGATATTGTAATTCTAGTTTTAGATGAAAATTGAGAAGCAAATATTAGGCGCTGGCGAACCCCTCACAATTGGATGCTTCTGAGGAACAAATGTCGGAGAGAGACAAATACGAGGGGAAAAGATGAGTTGGAGATAAGATTTCGACAATAAGTTCAATGAAAACTAGCATAAGAAGGCGGTTGACGTCAAATACAAAAACAATAAATCCAATACATTATCGAGGAAATGTTACCAAAAATGTTACCGAAGAAGAAAGGACAAAATTAACTGGAGATACAAACAAGAGAAAATTTGATGAAGAAATAAAACGACAGATGCGAGACAAGAGAAAATGGTGTTTTTGCTTTTGTTTTTTTCAACTAAATCAGTTTAATATTAATTAAATTAATATGTAGCAAAAAACTTATCCCGTAAACATTATAACTAATATCCATTAACAAAAAATCTAACGATTAACTAATTTTGTAAAAAAATTTAAAATTCAAACATTTTATTATCACTTTCTAAAATTTAAACAATAGCAACATTTAGAATTTTTTAAATACTTAATCCTTTATTTTATTAACCAGGCCAAGGCTGTAAGTATAATTCAATCTTACTCTTGGAGAGACTTGTTTTGAGTCCCTTTAGCTATTTTATTTCTCTCGACTTCCTCCTCCTTTTATTAAATAAAAAATGAACAGTCTGGTCATTTTAACGTTGTGTACACTTTAGCTAATCTATCCTCGGTGAAACTGTTTGCAGTTCAGAGTACTGAGTCACCAGTTTTAAGCTTAATTCTCCAGACAACCGTGGGTCAGTCAGACTCTTCAGTTCAAGTCATAAGTTTCCATATAGTATCCATTTTAAAGGAAGAATAGCCTGGGTATTGGGCTACAGAAAAAGAAACACTATGCTTCATATGTCACATCAACGAATTTCAAGTCACGAAGTAACCCCGTCCAAAAGAGAGATGCAATGAGAACTGGCAGACAATGAACCGTCTAACCATTTCATAGCGTCATATCAGGGTCATCCTCATATTCAAAATCTGGGTCAGCTGAAGGTCTGATTCTCTTAGCATCACGAGGCCCACCTCTTCCCTTTTTCGGCTTTCCTCTGATTACAATGAAAACAGGTGTGAATAACTCTTGGTTGTTTAAAACATTATTAAAAATTTTCTTAAAGAATTAAATTTTTTAAAATTTCATTTTTAATTTTTAAAAAATCCTTTTAAATTTCAAATAAAAATAAAAAATACATGTAACATAAACATCAAAAATAGACTAATTGAATACTATTTATATAAAGATTCAATAGAATTCTTAAACTCCAACTTAGATAATTAAATTCATCATAAACAAATAATTTATTATAATTATCTTTAATTATTATTTTAAGTAAAGTTTAATTCATTCTAATCGAATTTTAAAACTGAATTGGATTATCATATTAATAACATCTAATTTGGTGTTCATACATGTATTTCATCGTTATTTTTTAATCGAAGTCTAAAAGACACAATTTTTCTAAAAAATTGAAAATTTAAAAAACACTTTTGAAAAATTTAAAGATCAAAGGATTTTTTAAAAGTTTTTTAAAATACAGAGAATGTATATGTATTTTCCCATAAATCATATAAAGCTCAAGTGCGTCAAAACTAGTTTGTCATGCTCATCTTCAAGTACTCTTTTCAATAATTCACCTAGGACAGGAACAAATAGTAACAATGAGACTGACAAAAATTGGATTACTTACTGCCCATTTGCATATATAGCTCCCTTAGACCGTCCAGAACCAAAGTCCTGTCTACCATCTACAATAGACATTGAGAACACAAAGAATTAGGACCTACTGGAAGGAAAGTTGTCCAGTCATTAATTTAACTGGACTCACCATCTCGTCCAACGACTTGCTCTTCGGCCTGTAAAGAAAGATAGTTAAAGGGAACTGTAATGCATGCCATGCATGTCATGTAATGGCCACATAGTGAGGTAAGAGAAATTTAGCAAGTGAAAACAAGGTGCATAGAGACACATGCACTTGCTAGTAACTCTGTTGCAAATTTATATAACTTACAACCAATCAAGTGCAGTAAAATTGAAGTCAAAAGCAAATCACGTTCCTTTGACCAAGGTAGGCAAAATATGGAAGGAAGATATAATGATAAAATAAATTGGATGCTGGAAGCCTTACTACTGATATTTGAAGAACAGAGTACATACTGCTGGTGAGGTGACTGAAGATAATGAGAACAATCTGTCTTCAGGCTGAAACTTCCTCGATCGCTTCAAGCTGCAGGAAAAAAATTTTTAGAGCTCAGGTAAAGTGAAGATTCCACTTGAACTCAAATGGATATATTGGATATATCCTTATGCACCTACATAATTCAACAAATATCATGTCATTTGTGTGTTACTGAACAAATGATACTAGTAAATATCAAGTAAAATCCTAAACCCTAAATTGCATTTGACAGCTATTTCAGGAATAAGTTTTATTTATTTATGGCACAAGAAACACGTGCATTCTTAGAAAGCAAACCAAATCTAGGTTGTTTTAGCTTTTGAAAGCTGAACTAATTGGCAGATAGGATCACTACTACTAGAAAACACGGGGATAAATCCTCATTGCCAACCAAAAATTCAATCAGTGAGATCAGGAACCTAGTCTCCACAGATTCAGCTGAACTTTAGCTATCACTAACATAAAAATCAAGTTTCCGATCTTGATATGAAAATTAAAATGAATAAGCACCATTTTTTGTAAAGTAACTTTTACTTTTTTCCTAATAGAAGTAGTAACTGTATTTTCCATAAGCAAGTATTCTTAATATTTGTGACAGACAAATTACCTCGCTACACAAAATATGCATGTACAATAGGCAATTAAAAGCATTATGTCCTTATCTAAATACACACGATAGATACTAAACACAGAATAACAAGGGCTGTAATAATCATTCTAAAAATTGTAACATAATTTAACCTTTTGAATCATCAAATTAAAATTTCACTTGTTTTCATTTTGCATTTCTTATAGGTTTACAGCTAAAAGTCGGAGAATCTTGCTTGAATTTACTTTCAACAAAAAAGAAAAAACAAATAGAAGTCCATGTCAAAAGAACTTGAAATAAAACAGAGCTATAATTGAGGAAGGGGGCAAAAAAATATAAGTGTGTAATAGCCACTCCATACAGTGCAGTGTTCTTAGATGAAGATAGGAATCCTTCAAAACCTTTCAATACATTGCCACACTGGCTCGGATCTTGCAAGTAGTTTGTCTCCATATCATAGACCTGTAATTACAGCAGTTACATTGCTCCCATTAAGAAACTATAAATTTCTAGGCTTTTCTGGATTAACTTGCCTAATTACAGTACTCAAAACAAATATAAAACAGTAACTTGAATTATACATTCCAGTAGTCCTCCGATTAAGGAACAGGCTTTTTGAACAACTGCATCATTCTTCTTTTATAAAGGCAAAATAACAAACCCATATTCTCCCAACCCAGGACACCAAAGTAGCATATATTCTTGACACTCACTCAATAATAATGCATAAATTAATAAGAAGTTCATGATAAATAGCCTCTTCCCTTAGAGCACATAATCATGCCCCCAAAGAAACAGGACGCGAGCAAATGGAGAAACAAAAGAAAAAAGACACTATCATACCCTAAATCTCCTAGAAAAGAGCAGTGCAATACCTAGTTGGACGTCGGACTACACCTAGCAACGACAAATCATGTATAAAAGTACAACCAAGATACAATTTAGTCCAAAAATTTTACTTAATTGAGTCAAAATCGACACTTTAATCAACTCCAGTACACACTGACCATCAAACCTGAAAAGAAATCACTAACCATGAATTAGAAAAAAATCACAATACTATTAACCTGTCTTTCGATGCTTCGGAGCTCTTCATGAAGCTTGGATCTCTTACTCAGAAGAGAAGCCAGAATTGCAGCGGGATTCGAAGAGCCTCTTTGCCCTGTCACAAACAAATATAAAAGAGAAAATCCTAAGTTCTGAAACTAGCGAATCCAGAAAGATTTTAAAGGGCATTAATCCCAGATCCCAACAAGGATTACCTTCAGGATCCATGTTTTTATGTACGACGGGAAAGTCTGGAAAGGATCACCAATTATGAAGAACCCTAAAACCCCTAAACAGAACCCAGCAAAGACAAATGAATAATAGATATTTTAATCGGACGGAGGAATGATGGGCCAAATGGAAATGGGCCTCTATTCTAAACTAAACTAAAGAGCTACAAATTTAAATATTTAAATCAGAAAAACAGAGATACATGACATAGTATAGTGTACACTACGCCTACGCGGCGAACTGATAACAAAATGAGCGACAGCAAGACGGCAAAAGCAAAAGGAACGTAGAACAGATCACCTGTTCATTATTTTGTGTCTATTCTATTTTGTGGTCATCTGTTTATTTAATAAAATTAACCAAAAAAATTAAACAAATACATACTCATAAAATAAAATAGGCACACTTATGTGAACCGGTAGCGTTAGATGATGGTTTCTGATTGACAAATATGGTAGTGGTCGTGGTCCATGTCCATTCGGACGAGCCGACTGCAAGCAAAAGGAGACGTTGCGTTGATGCAACGCCCAATCTTTTTCTTTTTCCTTTTTTTTTATGGCTCCACTTTGGCTTTAGTCATTAGTGCGTTACATGCAGACTTCCTTTTCCTGTTCACCCAAGTCATTTGGATATCAGATTTCTTAAACTGAAGCCGCCTGCCTGCTCTTCCTCAAGTCACCTGACCTCCATTTCTTCTCTTATCTCCCATGGCTTTCAGCTTCAGGGGACTTAGTCGGGTACAAATCTCTTCATGCTTTTGTTTTCTATCATTTTAGTTTTCTTTGATTGTAAACTTGTGACTTGATTTTGTTTTGGATTGTCTCAGTTGGGGGGCGGTTTTTTTTTTTACTCGTTACTTTTTACATCATCTGGACCAAAACATAAATAAATAAAGCTTCTTCCTTTTTTGCTGTTCATGGAGAAAGGTAGTATTTTGGGGTTAACTAATATTAATCCTTCTGAGGTGGAGGATTAGTACGGTTATGGTGTCCTCATCACTTTTTATTGAGTTGAGTTAAATACAAGATAAAGTTTCTCATTTATGTGGCGTTTAAATTATAAAAGAAGTATGATGGGAGTATGTACAGTTGTAAACTTGCATGTGACATTACTTGAAAATTATTGGATTTTATTGATGATTTGATGCTTAAAATGTGCCATACCACCTGTTGGTGATTCGAATGAATTAAATCAGCCAAATGCTTCACCCGGCCTGCGTGTGTCTGATCACACGAAAGACACGTTTCTGGAACTGAAGAGAAAGAAGGTGCACCGCTATGTGATATTTAAAATAGATGAAAAGAAGAAGGAGGTTGTGGTTGAGAAGACCGGAGGACCAGCTGAGAGCTATGAGGATTTCACTGCTGCCTTGCCTGACAGTGACTGCCGATATGCTGTATATGACTTTGATTTTGTGACTTCGGAGAATTGTCAAAAGAGCAAGATCTTCTTCATTTCTTGGTTAGCTCCTGCCTTTCGATCCTATTTTACATGCACGGGCATCTCTTTATATTATTCAGACATATCTGGATCTATGTTCTGTCTTCTTGTGGTCATATTCAGTACTGTTAAAGCAAAACCTACTATTGAAATAAAACAAGAGAAATAGAGAATGAATTCTTGGCTTTTGCGTTTGGAAAAACTCTGCTAGTTTAACCTTTCAATTATTATCGAGTGGGATGATGGGCTAATTAGGCTGTTTTCTTGAGTTATGCTTTCCTTGCTCCATTTATGGGTTTCATTGATGTTAGCATCATCCTATCTTTACTTCTAATCTTAGTACTTTTTTAACTGCTTATTTGTTGCTCTAGCCATCTTTGATCCCTCGGCTTTGAGGCTTTCCTAGAATTATACATCTTTTCTTCACTGATATTTATATGCAGTTAACCTTGCTGTTATACATATATTATCAATCCAGTAAAAAAGCAACAAGAAGAAAAAATAGGAAGAGAATCAATTTGAAAGATGAAAATGGATACTTGTGCAACTTCCCTTCTTAAACAGTTTCTCAATAGCCATTCTTATTATTGACGTTATTATCCCACCTGGTTTTCCAATGATGGCAAGGATTATATTCAGACCACAAAATATTTTCATCCGAGCATCATTACCAATTGTGATGAATATCTACCTGTTGGTTTCTTAGCATCTCTATATTTAGTGTATCAGACTCTGGTCCCTTATTTTTACTCTTTCGTTGTCTGTCAGCTTTTGCATGTCTCTTGAGCCACTTTTAATAGGAAAGAGATAATCTTTTCATATATTTCTTAGTGAAAGCTTTTCCTGTTGAGATCTTATTCTTGTTCATTGGATGCATTACACTGATCAGGTCTCCTTCAACTTCTCGAATCCGTGCCAAGATGCTTTATGCCACATCCAAAGACAGGTTGAGAAGGGAGCTGGATGGTGTCCACTATGAGATTCAAGCTACTGACCCAACAGAAATGGATCTTGAAGTGCTCAAAGACCGGGCAAATTAATGTGTGACTACAGTTGAACCTGTTTCTTCCTGCAAGGGTGCAAATGCGCTTAACATATAGTAAATCATAGCTTCTGTCTCTTGCTCCATTTTAACGCTTAAGAGTCCCTCTCTGGACACAAACTCCATTATCCTTAAATAATTATAATCTTGTTTATGTGCAAGAAGGATTCCTGCTGTTCATTGATGACTTAATGGAAGGAATTTTGTTGTTGGTTAAAATTCTGAAGCATGATCAGATATGAATGTGGTCTAGCAGATTTTTGTTTGGCTTTTATTTTCACTATCCAGAAACATTTCAATAACACAGGGGTCAGTACTTCTGTGTTATGCCTTGACCTCCATGGTCTTGAAGCAAGAATTAGCCCAACTTCCTGAGGAAAAGAAGTACAAAGTGCTTTAAAAATGCAAAAGGTTGACTATACTTAAAAAATGCAAAAGGTTGACTATCTCATGATGGCTAAATTCTCAGTCTGTTATAAAATAAATTTTTCGTCCATGATTTGGGAGAAAATAAAATGGGAGTGGTGGATGTAGGACAATCTGCCGTCAGATTTGGCGGGGTGCAAAACAGCTCGCTATAGTGGTTGGCGGGGTGGAACACGTGGCCACCCCGTCATGCAGGATGGTGGGATGGGAAAACGTGGGGAGACCACGTGGCCATCCCGCCAACCACTATGGCGGGATGGGACGACTGGGGTCACCCCGCCATTCACAGGTTGCACCCCCAGCTTTTTCAGAGAGTCATGTATTGTAACATCCCGTTCCCATATCACGGGTTGGACCAGGGAAACGGGTACACGGGAGAGAGCAATCAGAGAAATTAGGACAACATATCTCATGCTCATGCATTTGTGAATAGTGAGTTTTGCGCATGAAAATTTACTGTACATGCATTCATGACATCTTCCC
>JANZXP010000004.1:14994244-15004280 GCA_027576715.1 Erythroxylum flavicans | reverse complement strand
GCGCTCCCTTATCTTAGGATATGTATCGGAATGACCTACGGGCGTCCCGGTGCGTACTCTAGGGTAATGGGGTGCTACATAATATGTATATCTAGTCCGAAGTACTTAGATATGGATTTTACAAGTTAATAAGTTAGAACAATTTGAAGGATTGTGTTTGTAGTTAAATTTGTTTCGTGAAAGTTCAACGCCATTATCCCACCATTGCATTTGTGTGTGTGTGTTGTGTTTTGAAGTGTTTTTGTTTTGTTTGTTTTGCTTGAGAACAAGCAAAAATTTAAGTGTGGGGATATTGATAGTGGTAGATTGCATAAAATTTTAGTGGGTAGTTTAGTATGTGTTTAGTGGTTATATTAAATGTTTAGTGTATGTTTAGGTTAGGATTTTGTTATTTAGTTAAATCTTTGTTTTTGAGTGTTTTCCGAGTTAGAGCACGTGATTAAGCTTTAGTTTTATGTGTTTGAGGTGTCTTGATGTGTTTGCTAGTATTTTAAGGCAAATATCGAAGAACGGAAGAGATTCAAAGGAGTACCAAATAAAAAAAGGTCACGATCGTGACAGAAAGCCAAACAAAAGGCCATGATCCTGGCCAATGAACCAAAATCATGACAGAAAGTCTAATATGGGCCCACGATCGTGGTCAATAGGCCATGATCGTGGCCTGTATGTAGATAGATGCAAACAATCTTCTAGACTTAAGTTGTCGAGGGGCTTTTTAGACCTTTCTGACCTAAAAGAAGCCATAATGTTGCTCAAACGAGAAATGCTATAAATAGGAAAAAGATGGAACCCTAAAGGATAGCCTCCAATCTTCCATTTTGGGAGACACTCCAAGAGGAGAGAAGAAGAAGAGAGAGAAAGAGGAATAGAGGAGAAAGAAGTAGGTCTTTACGGCTGCTACTTTCCCGAGGCATCCTGATCCCTATTCCACGTGTATTTCTTTCATCTTTGTTTTCATTTTCTCTTTAATGATAAGATGAATACAAATATGTTTATGGATTTTGGTTTGATTAAGATGTTCTAACTTTCTTTCAAGCTTTAACCCTAAGTTAATGTTAATCTTGTTATTTTTGTGTTATTTTGATTCATTGTTGTGATTGATTGTTGTATCTTTATGCTTCAGTAACAAGCCGAGAGGGTGAGTCAAATGCAAAATGATTAGCTCTGGTTAATAAGAGTTAAGCAATCTAATAGACCACGCAATCAATCTTATCGGTTATTGTATAGAGAGAGATCCCATGTGAGACCTGATAGTTTATTACAGAGCTTAAGAATTGATTAGGTTGTGGACTGATAATTAATTAAGAGATAACAATTTTGATGATTCGATTTAATTAGGGTTTATTAATTAAGGCTTAGTGATTATAACTCGAGAGAAAGTATTCATCCTACGATAATCTAAAACCGACATCCCAATAACACAAAAGTGATTAGGTTAGCATTGATGATAGCATAAATCCCTATCTCATAATTTGGTAGATTATCTTATGTGATTTCCTATTATTGAATTTTTGGTGCTCAATATTTGATTTCGTTGAGTTAATTTTGTAAATTAATATCTTGAAAATCATTCATGTTTACTTTCATTTCCTGTTTTATTTTCATTTTAGTAATTTTCTTAGCCATAAATAACGTAGGATTATATTAGCTCACACCTCCTTGTGGGATTGACCATTCACACACTACATTTCATGACCCATGCACTTGCAGTCTTTGAGGGCTATAAATTATAAAGGTTGCCCAACATCAACAAGATGCCTACTCTCACATACAAAGTTGCCTAAGATATTGAGGGGTGAGGCTTTATTTATAACAGTGCATGTAATAAATAGTTTATCCTACGTTCCTTTACAGGCTGATGTTGCAGAGAAAGTATGGTCAGGAAAGGATATTTCCTATGATCATCTAAAGATATTTGGTTGCAAAGCTTATGTTCGTATCCCTAAAGATGAGAGATCCAAGTTTGATGTCAAGACTCACTAGTATATATTTATTGGTTATGGGGAAGAGCAATTCAGCTATCGGTTTATAATCCAGTCTAGAAGAAGCTAATTCAGAGCCGTTATGTTATATTTTTTGAAAATCAAATCATTGAAGATATTGACAAAGTGAAAAAGGATGTTCCAAGAACTGATAGTGACCCGATGGACTCAGAGTTAATTCCTCTAAAATGGCGTCAAGATAATTCAGAGATGAAGTTGAAAATCACTAGTCGAATGTAACTGATGATGATGGTCCCATTCAAAATTAGTCAAATGAAGATTCTGATGAAGATGATGTTCAGAATCAACCATCAACATCAGAGACTGCTCAAATTACGATAAGGATATCCATGCGAGAAAGACAAGCCTTTACTAGATAATCCAATGATCAGTACGTGTTACTTATTAATGAGGGAGAACCTGAGAATGTTCAAGAGGCTATGATAGATGAACATAAGATGAAATGGGTTGAATTTATGTAAGATGAGATGAAGTCCTTGTATGAGAATAAAAATTTTGAGCTGGTAAAGTTGGTAAAAGGCAAGAAAAGTTTAAAAAATAAGTGGGTATTCAAGATTAAGCATGAAAAACACAATCCTCATCAAAGATTCAAAGCTAGATTGGTTGTTAAAGGATTCAACCAAAGAAAAGGTATTGATTTTAATCAGATATTTTTACCAATTGTGAAGATGACATTCATCCATACAATGCTTGGTTTAGCAGCAATTCTAGACTTAGAAATCGAGCAATTTCATAGTGATTTGGAAGAAGAGATATATATGAAGCAGCAAGAGGGTTTCAATGAAAAAGGAAAAGAGGACTATGTGTATAGATTAATGAAAAGCCTTTATGGTTTAAAATAGGCACCGAGACAGTGGTATAAGAAGTTTGAGATAGTTATGAGGGAGCAAGGATATAAGACGACTATTTCAGATCACTGTGTTTTTGTACAAAAATTTTCCGATGATGATTTCATTATCTTTTTGCTCTATGTTGATGATATGTTGATTGTTGGCCAAAATATCAACATAATTAATAGTTTGAAGAAGCAGTTAAGCAAGTCTTTTGCAATGAAAGACTTGGGCCCAGCAAAACAGATTCTGGGCATGACGATTATCAGAGATAAGGGCGCTAAGAAATTGTGGTTGTCACAAGAGAAGTATATTAAAAAAGTACTTCAAAGATTTAACACAGATAAAAGCTAAAGCGGTTAGTTGTCCTCTTGCTAATCACTTTAGGCTGAGTACTAAACAATGCCTTTCAATGGATGAAAAGAAGGAAGAGATGATGAAAGTCCCTTATCCTTTTGCAGTTGGAAGTTTAATGTATGCTATGGTATGTACACAGCCAGATATTACTCATACAGTTATAGTAGTGAGCAGGTTACTTTCAAATCCCGGTAAGGAACATTGTGGTGTTGTGAAGTGGATTCTCAGATATCTACGTGGTACGTCCACAATATGCTTATGTTTTGAAACTACTAAGCTTGTGTTAGTTGGTTACACAGACGCAGACGTGACCAATGATGTTGACTCGAGAAAGTCTATTTCAAGTTACCTAATTATCTTTACAGGGAGAGTTGTGTCATGACAATCAAAATTGTAGAAATGTGTTTCTTTATCCACCACTGAAGTGGAATTTATTGCTACAGTTGAAGCATGCAAGAAGCTCCTATAGATGAAGTTCTTGGAAAAATCTAGTTTTCAGCAGGATAGATATCAATTATTTTATGATAACCAGAGTGCTATTCACCTTGGGAAGAATTCCTCCTTCCATTCAAGATCTAAGCATATTGATGTGAGATATCACTAGATCAGAGAGGTGTTAGAGAAGAAGCTATTTTAGGTTGAGAAGATTCATATAGATGAGAATGGATCAGATATAATGATAAAAGTTTTACCTAGGGGAAAGTTTGAGTTATGTTGATCATCTACAAGAATAACAATAAACCCCATGTAGTCAATAAGGGGAGAATTGATAGGTGGTATCGACTCATGGGGTACCGCCTTTATATAGAGGAAAAAAATGCATAGCATGCGTGCAAGTTGTGGTGGTGGACAGCCACAACTTGTATATTGCAAGTTGTGGTAAGACGGTGGAGGGTTTATATAAAGACCCTCCCTCCCTCCTTTCTTAAGAGATATATGCATATGAGAAGTGCATGACATCATATGTGGTGAGAGAGAGTTTCAGGAGCTATTTTGTATGTTCCAAAATTGTGAGAGAGTAATATTTTGGGGTATTTTTAAGAAAAATTTTCTTTAAAAAGTGTGACAAAATCGTAAGAATATTATCTTAGGAATCGTAAATTTGAGAAACATCTTATGTGTGAGTGTTACTATTTTGTTGTATCATTTTTCACTCTTTGTAGCTACTATTTTTATTAGTATAAGATTTATTTGAAATTTAGCCCATAGACATAGCCCAAATTAAAGTGTAACCTATATTAAATTTTTGTGTTTTATTTTCTTACTTATTTTACCTGTGGATATAATTTTCCCAAATTATTGCAGAGAGCAATTAAAGTTTGCGATCTTGCAATCAAATAAATCTCCTCCATGGTACTCATCGTATTTACGGAATCCACCTAATTGCACTGAAGGTATCCTTTTGGATCAAAATTTGGTTGTAGAGTGCAATGTCAAGCAAGAATCATGTGCTCATACTTTTAAGTAAATGATGCCCATGACGGGAGACAAACTCTTGCGAGAATAAATCGAAAGAATTGCCAACTTTCTTATCCATTTGTTTAACCTTTTTGGGCTCTGCCTCAATATCAACCTACAATACCTTGGACATGTTTGCTGCTGCTGTCTTTGGATTTTTTGCAACAAGGGCTACTATGTAATGAGCAGTTTCTGGCATCTTCAAATGCTAATAGTAGGTGAGTGCAGCTGGTAGATGTAATCTGCTTGTGGGACTGTTGAAGCAAAATTGGATGAACCTCATCAGTTGCAGCCTTAAACTAGGCCTTAAATGCAACAGACAAGATTATAGCAAATATACCACCTGCTAAGATACCAAACCCTTGCATGGAAAATATTGCTACTATAAAAGCAGCCTGAGTCTACTTGTTAACATATTCAAAAAATGGTGGCAGAAAGCGGGCAGTCACCCCCAATCCCAAAACCAAGCCAAAAGCAAAGAGTAGTCATAACAACTTGGCATCATGACCAAAGCAAACCAAGCATATGAATACAAGCATAAAAGTTAATGCATACCTTCTTTCCTGTCCATCTTGTCACCAAGCCAGCCCAAAGAAGACCTACCTTGAAAGAGTTCCACATATTGCTACTCCATTAACAGCTACTGATACGTTGGAGGCAACGGACAATATATGCTACCAAGCAATTTGGCGATGAGGGAAATGAAGAATAAATCATATGCATTCATGAAAAAACCCATTCTGTTGGGAAAATCTTGTATTTTTTCCTCTAAACCAAACAATTAGTAAATTTGACCGATTCAGTAATTCCCAAGATAGACTACAATAGTCTCCTAGACAGAATTATCATTCCAAGTAAATCCCCTAGAAAGGCTACAGGGGTCACAAACGATCCCACTTAAAATCCAGTGTCCTAGATAGGATTTATGTGCATGGTATATTTTCACAACCTAGACCCGTGTATACAAACACAGCAATACACATGAATAATAAAATACATCCAAACGAACTATACAAAATACTACAAATAGACCCAACAAATAATATTGAATACTATATTACAATCGAGAAGAAACAGCAACAATAATAAAATTACGAAATAATAAAAGAGATAAGGAAAGAATACATCCAGAAATTTGATAACGGACTTCGGCTAGATGCACCTAGTCTCCAAGCACCTCTCAAATGGCCCACTTTTATTTAGATGTGGGAGAAGAGATACAAATTTTGGGGTTGATACCAATGGGAGGGGATAACCCTTCTTTTATAGCTCTCAAACTACGCACCCTTTGATAATCTATCAATATGGGATAAAAGATTGGTACTAGTAACCCATTAATATGGGATCAAAACATTGATGCCAAAAGTTAACAAATCTCCACCTTGGCACAATTTTTAGTCCTACCAAATACAAATATTCTTAATCAAACAAAAAATAAAATGGTCTTTATAGTGCTTCCAAATTTACGTCGTCTAAAATGTGCAGGTTATTGACCAAATCTAAACAATGTTCAAACTTGGCTCTTGTAACCACCTTGGTCAGCATATCTGTAGGGTTCTTTGTAGTCTGAATCTTCTGGAGAAGTATCTTCTCTTCTTCCAGAATTTCCTGCCTAAAGTGATAGCGAACATCAATGTGCTTCGTCCTTGCATTAAAGATATGATTCTTTGCTAAATGAATATCACTCTGACTGTTAAAATATACCTCAAATTGTTTCTGACCAACTCCCAAGTCTTTAAGCAACCCATGAAGCCAAATTGCCTCTTTCACATCTTCTGTAATAGCAATATAATCTACCTCTTTTGTAGACAAAGCTACCGTTGACTTCAAAGTAGACTTCCAACTAACTGGCACCTTTGCTAAAGTGAACAAATAGCCAGTTGTAGACCATCGCTTATCTAAGTCACCTGTATAGTCAGAATCGCAATATCCAACCATACGTTGACCAAGTAATTCATCTCGCTCAAATGCTAAACCAACATCTACTTCATCTTGGATATATTATAGAATCCATTTCACAACTTGCCAATGAACTTGCCTGGATCATGCATGTACCTTCTTACAACACTAACAACTTATGAAATATCTAGTCTCGTACACACCATTGCATACATTAAGCTTCCAACTGCATTAGCATATGGGACTTTCACGATATATTCTCGCTCTTCATCTGACTTTGGAGATAACTAGTTACTTAGTTTCAAATAAGGAGCAAGTGGGGTACTTACAAGTTTTGAATCTTTATTCATACCAAAACGTTATAGTACCTTCTTTAAATACTACTTATGTGTCAAACAAAGCTTGTGTCTCTCTCTCTCCCTGCTTATCTCCATGTCGAGAATCTTCTTAGCTTCTCACAAATCCTTCCTCTCAAACTCTTTACTCAACTAAGCCTTTAATATTTCAATCTCAACGTGGCTCATTGCTACTATTAACATATCATCAACGTACAAGAGTAAGTAGATATAAGACCCATCTTGAAGTTTGTGCAAATACACATAGTGATCCTATTTATTTCTTGTGTATTTCTGACCCTTTATAAACTTGTCAAATCATTTGTACCAATACCTTGGAGATTGCTTAAGTCTGTACAATTATTTGTTCAATTTACAAACCTAATTTTCTTTATCAGCAACCTTGTATCTATCTGACTGAGTCATATAGATTTCCTCCTTCAAGTCACCGTGTAAGAATGCGGTCCTCACATCAAGTTGAGCTAGCTCCAAATTGAACTGCGCTACCAAGGCTAACAAAATTCCAATGGAAGAATGTTTAACAACTAGAGAAAATACTTCATTATAATCAATTCCCTCCTTCTGAGCACAGCCTTTAGCCACTAATCTTGCCTTGTAGCGAACATCATCTTTGTCAGGAAATCCTTTTTTCTTTGCAAACACCCATTTGCAACCAATTGCCTTCCTTCCCTTCGGTAGTTGTGTCAGCTTCCACGTTTTATTCTTTTGAAGAGATTACATCTCTTCTTCCATTGCACCTTTCCATCTACTACTTTCTGAACTTTGGACGACTTCTGGGAAGGTGGATGGAACATTATTAACAACTGGAAGCGCATAAGCCACCATGTCAGTAAAAGAAGCAGTTTTTGATTTCTCATCTCGTCCCTCTAGCAGCAATTGACTCTGATTGCTGCAAAGGTTCCTGGGTCTAAACCTCTTCCTCTTCTGACTCTTTTTCTGCCATGGGAGACTCACTAGTTATGCTTTTAGCTAGGATCACCACTGTCTGTTCAAACTCCACCTGCTTCGGCTCTGGAGTTACCTTATTTAACATGGCAGATTCATCAAAGGTAACATCCCTGCTGATAGTTGTCTTCTTTGACTCTAGACACCACAAATGATATCCCTTAACTCTAGCATTGAAGCCCATAAATAGAGCCTTCTTTACTCATGGATCCAACTTTGATTCATTCACATGATAATATGTAGTAGAACAAAAAATACGCAAAGAATCATAATCTATTTTATGTTTCCCGGACCATAACTCTAAAGGAGTCTTGCCACCTATAGCAGATGATGACAAGCGATTGATGAGATGTTGAGTGTATGTCACAGCCTTAGCCTAAAATTTTCTGCCTAGCTCATTATTAGATAGCATGCAACAAACTTTCTCTACTGTTCATATGCTCCGACACACAATTTTATTGTGGTGTTTTTCTAACTGTGAAGTGCCCAACTATGCCACACTCTTAGCATACTTTCATTAAAGGATCACTCTCTTATATTCTCCACCGTTGTCTGTTTGGAGAACTTTGATCTTCCTTCCTGTCTGGTTTTCAACCTGAGCTTTCCACTTAAGGAAAACCCCAAACACATTACCTTTGTTCTTCATAGTAACACCCACACTCTTCTGGAAAAATCACCAACAAAAATGACAAAATAATCCCTACCTCTGAGTGACGAAGTCTTAGAAGGTCCCCACACATTTGAGTGCACATAATCCAAAATTCCCTTAGTATTATAGATAACAGTGCCAAATTTCACTCTTTGTTGTTTTTCTAGAACACAATACTCACAAAATTCCAATTTGCAAGTCTTCCTACCTTCCAACAATCCTTGCTTGGTAAGATTTTGCAAGGATTTTTCACCAACATGTCCCGATCGTATATGCCACAGCTTTGTTGCCTCTACATCCTTCTTGCTGCTTGAAGTTGCTGCTGCTATTATCCCAACCACTGTACTACCTTGGTAATAATACAAATTGTCCTTTCTCACGCCTTTTAACATTACCAATGCTCTTAAAGTTGCTTTGAGAATTCCATCTCGTATCATTACTACTAGGCCTTTTGATTCTAAAGTCCCCAAAAAGATGAGATTGTTCTTCAACTTTGGCACGTACCTCATATACCTCAAAACTCTAATGGATCCATTATGATTCTGTAGCTTGATTGAACTTATCCCAGCTGTTTTACATGGATTATCATTACCCATGTAAACAACCCCGCCATCGAGTTCTTTAAAATCAAAGAACCACTCTTGGATAGGAGACATATGGTAGGAGCAACCCGAATCCAAAATCTACTCGTCTGGATGCGATGTTGAAGGTGAAACCATCAAAGAGATATCTGATTCTACGCTACTTTTACACTCTGCAACATTTTCATCTTGTAGAACCTTCCCTTTCTTCTTCAATTTTGGATAGTCTTTCTTCCAGTGTCCTTTCTCATGATAGAAAGCACACTCATTTTTGGCAACTCAGCTTTTTGATTTAGATCTTCCTCTTCTCCCCTTTGGCTGGCTTTGTTGACGACCTCTTGCTACCGATGCTTCATCTGTTGTAGCTGTTTAGTTTTTCATTTTATCCTTCTTTCTTAATTCATGATTATACAAAGCAGAACATACAACATCTAAAGACACATTCTCTTTCCTATAAAGTAACGTAGTCTCTAAGTGTTCAAATTCATCGGGAAGAGATGATAACAACATCAAAGCCAAATCTTTATCCTCAAATTTCACATCGAAATTCAACAAGTCTGCTACTAACTGATTAAACATAGTGATTCATTCATAGTAATACCTAGTCGGTAATTAAATCGGAACAACTTTTTCTTCATAAGGAGCTTATTCTGACCACTCTTCTTCAGAAATTTGTCCTCTAATGCCTTCCACAATTTATGTGCAAAAGTCTCATTCTTGAAAGCATACTTCTGCTCTCTGGATAGACAAGATCGAATTGTTCCGTATGCCAACTGATTTATTGTACTCCAATCCTTATCCTTAACATCTTATGGTTTCTTTTCGTCAATGGTGTTGGCCCCGGGTCCCCGTACGTAGTTGAGAGTGACTACTTGTCACCCTTGGAAACATTGTGATGACAAAAATAAAAGAAATCATAATTTTTAAGACATTCGTGGTGGGATCATACATCGGCATA
>JANZXP010000004.1:14942472-14959369 GCA_027576715.1 Erythroxylum flavicans | reverse complement strand
GCAAAGTTAATTTAATCAAGTTAGACTTGATTGTAAAGTTTGAGAAACTTTATGATTAAATATGAGATATTTAATAACTAAGGATCAATATGAGATATTAAATCTTATATGGGCATAATTGTTATTTAATTATAATTATTTGTAATTATAATTAAGTTTAACTAAAATTAGAGTTTTATTTTAATACTAAAACATCTAAAATTTATTATAAATAGGCTTAAGCTCTATGAAGCTAGCACTTTTTGCTTAACTTCTCTGTAAGAGTTGCAGAGTTCTCTCAACTTGTTCTGTGAATACCGTTAGAGGTTGGACATTTGTGTAACTACGGTAGTTGAGATAGATAGGTTTTGGAAATAGTTCAAGGAATACGACAAGATTATTATCAATTTCGGAATAAGATACGAATTAAATTTCCGTTTTATTATGATTTGTGTTAATCATTTTATAGAATTAAAGAGATTTTGGTTTTTGGGAAATCAAAGATTGCAAAAAAGTTTCGTAATTATTCCGCTACGGTCAAAATCAGATCCCGACCCGATTTTCCAACAAATATAGATATTTTCCTTATGCTAGTGATTAATTACTTGAATCAAAACTAAAAATAATCCTTTTGCTAGAGATTGCTCTAATATCTTTAGATATTATTTATTTTACTCTCTTATTATTTTGATCATTCTAGCTTAAATTAATAAGATTCTCCTTTTTATTTTATTATTTTATGGAGAAGTAACTTAACTCAATATATGTGGAAACGACCTTACTCATCTCTACAAATAAAATATTTTAAAAATAGAAAATTATTTTTACTTGATTTGTCACCCATCAAAATGTGATAGGCTAGTGAGCAAAATAGCGAGGATTGAATGGTAAAACACAATAAACCTAAAACACAAGAGAATTAAGGAAAGATATTAAATTTTAGAGTAAAAACAAAAGTATACAAACGAAAAAAAGTTAAATTTCTAAAGCAACATTTTGATAGGTAAATCCAATGGAATCAACATGACGCTGTAGCAAAGAAAATAATGTAAAAGTGACAAGAGAAGAAGGGATAAATAATTCTAGCATGATATGTTTAAAGCTAAAGCCAAAAACAATAGTAATGTTAGAAGAAAGCACAAATGTTAGTTGAAGTTTAAAAAGTTGCAATTTAATACTGCAATGTATTCACCAAAACCATAAGAGAAGGAAAGGTTAAATGTTAGACCAATAGTTCATAAATGAGAGTTGAATGATGCATATTTGATCATATTTATGCATCCATATTTAATATATTTTGCTTGACATTTTATACTTTTATTGCATATTTAGTACTTAATTCGCTTCAAGCATATTTATAAATTATAATTACCTTCGTGAATCAAAAGGTGAAGAAATTGAATAAAAACGCGACATAAAACGAAGATTTGAAGTGAATAAGAGGTATACGACCGTGTCTGAGATTGTGTAAATCTCTTAACTCGCGTGAAATCGCAAATTCTGAAGATTTTGGGATATATAAAGTCCAATACACACCTGTGTATTTTTTAAGAATTCTATAAATTACCATAAAAATATGGAATAAGGTCAATGGGGAGAGTAAATATTCGAAGGTGATTTCAGATGTGGAGAAGTTCAGAAGGAGCAATATTGATCCAGAAGATGTGAAAAATGCAAAAAAAATCATTGACAAATCTAATAGTTCACAACATCAAATTTTTACGTTACAATTATATTTGATAGAAGAGATAGAGAAATTTAGAATTATGATCTTTTTATTTTAAATAAGTATAAATTGTTAAATAATTTGTTTAATTGTTTCTTAAGGAGTACGTATCTATATTTTTTTTTACCTGAAGATGACCTTTTTCTCAAGCAATGATGAAGTTAGTAGATTACAAGTGTCCTGTATATGTTGATCATTTGCTCCACCTCCCCTGTGAAGGATGTGTTCGAAATGGTAATTCCAATTAATTAAGCATTAACTTCGACCTAAAGAAAGGGCTACTCTGACAAAACAAAAGTAGCAGAAAGATCAAAGGGCATGCAAGAATTTCAAGGGTTGGAAACGTAGCTAGCTGTACCCACATCTATTACTTATAGCATCGGAACCAATCTACTGGGTATTTTACTTTTTCTTTAGGACGTTCCTTCAAACTTGAGATTGTACTATTAAATTTAGGTCGTCATTTTTTTACAATTTCAAATATTACCTCATCTTCGCCTTTTGAATTTGAATGAACTTCGAATATTTAAAAATAAGTGTCTAGAACAATGCACTTATCTCTTCAATTATGTTTGACTGCAGTTGTTTCTAGTCTCTTTAATTTATATTTAAATTGAAAAGTGAAGTATTTATTAGAAAATTTGTTAAAGAGGAAACGTAGTACCAACAAATAATGTCAAGGACACGCGTGAGTAATTTACACACACCTAAATGAATATTTTATAGGTGTGTGGGAGAGAGATCAGAGGTAGGCTCCATTTATAGGAAGATTAAGTTAATTGAATTTAAAAAATCAAAAGCCTTTACAAACACTAGACGACAAATCTCCGGCGGCCACTAGAGGCCAAATTTGCATACTCAAAATTGAGAAAATTTTATTACCGCCTCAAAATGGGGTGTCCTTTGTTTTTGCATAAATCGACGGTGGAGGTGGGCTCATAAGCAGGATTTAAAGGGGACGCCTTAGCGTGACGCGCGCTTACTAGGTCTAGGAAATCTTAATTGGTCTACCTGAGGAACGATACAATACACGTAGGACGGTCAAGGATGATTCGGACAGCTGTCCTCCGCTTTATAATGTCTTGGAAATGGTTTCCACAGGCCTTACAGTGAACAATTTTTTCCAGTCGACGACAGGGAGCCACGTTCAAGAAATGAAGGCATCATAAAAATTTTATTGCCATGTTTGTTTAGCCACAGAACGGTTTTTGATCATCTGCATTGGTCGTTATAAATATTTTAACCAATTATTTTAAAATTAAATTGGTAAAACAAGAGATTTAAAGTTTAAAATATTTAACTGATATTAAACCGTCATAAAATTAGTTAAAAATTAAATAAAATTAAAAATTTTGAAATATGATTAAAGAAGATTGTTCTTATTCATAAAAATTTAAAATTTAACTAAAAAAACTATTAAATAAAAATTAATTAATTAATTTTGATTTATAAAAGTGATCAGTTTATAAAATTTAACCTATTATCTAATAAACTAATTAGTTTTTAATAACAAAAATTGTTAAAATACAGAGTAACTCGTGTCTTTTGGCAATAATTCTTAGGCATTTTGACAAGTATCCCATCTTATTTTTCAAATATGTTTAAAATCTTGGATTCTACTACATAAAAAGTAACTCGTGTCCCTCCACTCCTAGCAGGTTGACACCAAGATTTTGATTTGTTGATTCATTGGATATAACTTTAACTTCTCTCTTGAATGCGAAAAAAGAGACAAGAGGGATATGAAGAAGGGGCAGAAAGTAGCATTTAATTAAGGCACAAGGCATGCTTTGAAAAAACAAACAAGATTATGGTGGGATGAAAAGTTGCTAATAATTCAAATAATTCGCATTTGACTTGTGATAGTTGTTTGCCCTTTCAAAACAATTGCTTTTCTTACTTGAACCAACGTTAGTTTGAGATTTTTGAGTACAGACAGTATAGCGATTAAGTTTGAATGACGGAAAGACTCTAATTGTCTATATATATATATATATATATAATAATTTTCAAAAAATTGCGGATGTTGTCGAATTCTTTGTGCATTTAGAATTCATCACGATGAGCAACATAAAGCATCTAAAATATAAATTACTTAATACTTCTTAAATCTAAAACAACCATCTATAAATTAATTACAGTTCTTTTTATTATTCTGGCGATATTCGGATGTGTCCTTAATTTGTATTTTGATTTTTGAAAACAAAGAAGCATCAATTTGGTAATACCTTGAGTTACAATTACAGTTTCAATTTTGATCAAAATCTTGAAACAACATGATGCTCCAATTTCATACAATAAAAATGTATTTAGGAGTTTTAGAATTAGAATTTAGATTGCCAAGTTTAATTTTTGTTTTTTATTTACATAAAATTAGAATTCAATTTCTCGCTCAATTCAATAAGTTTTAAATAAAGACGTTCCTCATAATTCATCTCTTATCCTATATATTACAATTTAAATTTCATTTTAATGAAATGCGGCCTCAATGAATGTATGTATCAGAGGGCTATTTTTTTAATAGGGAATTCCTTTCTTGGTGTACCGTTAAATTTCCAAATAATAGGACCCATGAACAGTAATTTATGCTTGAATCATGTGAACAGCCAGCAATTAATTCATGATAATTGAATATAATACGATTCTGAGATGAAATTGGTCAATTTGGACATCAAGTAATTAATGAGGATTAACAATACAAGCACATTTGGCCAACCCCGACTTATGTGATTATATATGGTACTTGTTCTAGTCGCCGATGGCCAATGGTACATTAGTAGAGAGTCTCAGTCTCAAATGGTGTTTTTTTTTTTTTCTCGATCGAATAATAGAAAAGAATGGAAGAATAGGGCCTGGTATCCGAAGAATCAAGGCTTAAGATTACCGGGGTTGTGCCTTAGGGCTGACGTCAATGGACTCCTGGAATTGAAGAACGAACTATCATCGCTTGATCAGACCTTTTCTTTTTCTTTTTAAATGTATCACTCTTTTTCTTAAGATTGAGCACTCTTTTTTCATAATGCATAAAAAACTTTCAACAGTTTAATATTTCGGACATATAAATTTAATTTCTCCAAATTTATTATAATCACAATTTTCTGTCGGCAATGAAATGTTTAGATGCCTTGTACTATATTAAAAAAAAGGTGCAGGAAATATTAATGATTGGTAGGTAGCGATACTTCTGTCTAAGAAACTTCAATTAAAAAAATTAAGAATGAAAGCAGAAGAAAAACATAAAGAAGGTGCAATTATATTTTTTCCAACAAAAAGAAAAATGGTTAAAATAGAGATTGGAATCAGAATGAAAACATTATCAAGCTTTACTTAGAGTGGGAGTTGGAGAAATTCCAACATAAGCAAGAAGATTGATTACAACCATGTAAGCAAATTAATATTGGTGCCAAGTAAACAGAAAAAAAGAAAATGAAGACGGTGTGTTTAAGAAAATTGCACCTTCTTAATGTTATTTATCCTCTCTAATCTCTTTCCTATTGGTGTGTTTAACTAATTCATCATCGTAATCTTTGATCTAGAAACCTATATCATATTATTTCCTATTCAATTAATCCAAAGAATTATGCTATGCACTAATGAAAATAATTAACCCCAATTATGAAGCACAGTTAATATATAGTTAAGCAGCCACATCAATGTAAATATTGGGAGTGGGACTGTTATCTATTAGCATATTCTTCAATCAGATCGCCAATGAGCACTAGATTAATTGGACGTTTTATACTAGCTTGTATTGACATCTAGTTGTTTCCATCATCTTGAACTATAGTGATGATTGATGAACTGACTATTATCAAAAAAGGTAACATAAAACAAGTTGCATACTTACAATCATTGTACTGCAGAGACAAAACAAAATATTTCTATTTAGTTTTCTTTTAAAGAAAACTTGTAGAAGAACTAAATTACTTTTTTAATCGATATGATAAAGTGGTTTCACGGGAAATGTAGGGAAGAACAAAGTGCAAACTAGGGCAAAAGCAAAAGAATAAAAAAGCGAGAAGGTGAAGTTGATTTTACTGAGGGCTTACAGTGTCACAAGAAGTCAAAAGTTGCTCCAAGTACTCAGTTCCTAGATCCTCTAACACCAGCACTTGTTCATCTTTCCTAACCTTGTTACTCCCGTTTCTTCTTGTCACTGCTCTTCTTTCCACGTAGTGCTTCTTCTTTAGTACCTCCACTGGTGAGCATTTGACGTCTTTGAAACCGCAGTTCAACTCTGCCAGTGACTCGCTTACTTTCTCTACCGGAAAATTCAGCACTGCTTTCGCGCCCTGAACGGTTAGTGCTGCTTGGTCGTAGGCTAGCGCCGCTTCCTCGGCAGTGTCAAATGTACCTAGCCAAACTCGAAGACCATGTCTAGTTGAATCTCTGATTTCTGCTGCATATTTGCCCCATGGTCTCCTTCTCACCCCCCTGTAGCCCTTTTCCTTCGAATTTTTTAATTTTGCGTTGAAAATATGTTCTTGCCCTTTGACTTCCTTTGAGAAGTTACATTGCTGTGAGTTATTGGATTGCTTTTCTTCGACCTCCATGGGGGTTTTTGATTCTGCATCTTTGTGGGACGTTGGAGTAATGAAGCTGATTGTCTTATGACTAGAGTCACCGGTACTAACTGGAGAGGACCAACCAGGGTTTAAGAGAAACTCATCCCAAAAGAATGGATCAAAGAGGCCAAGGTAACGAGTTTGTGGAGGTGACGATTCCAGATTCGGATGGTTCAGAGGATTACAATCCATCTTCTGTTGAAAATAACAGATTTAGATCAGTTGTGTTTCCTGTTTTCGATTTTGTTGGATTGATTATCCTATCATTTGCGCCTCACAGATGTTTATAGCCACAGGAAGGATCAAAAGGCATATAAGGTCAATGAAATTATGAGGAGCTAGCTAAAAAACTAATTGACTTTCGGGCATTAAATATAAGTACTTGTCCAACTTGCCAATTTTGTGGAACCGATATTGTTTAATTAGCCTATTTCTATCGATCATATCAAGTTTGACAAGACTTCAAAACTTAGCCCTAACATCTTTTTCTTTTTATATTGGCGAACCGCAGCCACAATTCTACTACCTTTGGAACACACAATAAATAAATCTTCCGGTATATATAATAATAAGTTCAAAATTTTATACTTTCAATAAATTATTTAATAAAATAGTTATTTAAGATCAAGTAAAAATTCAATTTAAGCAACATTTAAAAGTTGTAATGCATTTTCACTTTTAATAATCGTTTTCTTCAAAATTGAGGTGAGTTAGAACCCCCCACCCTAACATCTTATTAGTCAAATTAACAAGTTTGACTTGGTTTATATGTATTAAGACATCAACCTTCTTTTAATACTTTGAGCTTCATTTGAATAATGATAGAATTTCAATTTTATTAATCGATAGGATAAAAATGTAGCTAAACTCCGATGGAGGGAGAAATTAAGGATAATCATGAGGTGTTTGATAGTCAAATTAAGTATAAGTAAGGAAATATTGTTTTAATTTCATACACCAATATCTAAATTAGTAATAAATGAATTTTTCATTCAATAAATTACTAAATAAAAGTATTCATATTAAAAATAGAAAATAGGGTGATGTTTAAATATATGTTTCGAATTTATTTATCTAAATACAAATGATTACTTGTTATAATGAATTGACCTTTTAAGAATCCTGATCATTAGATTAACTTCCAATGTTAATATACGAATTTTCAAATTAAACCGCAAGCAATCAGTGATGATAATGTTATCATGCATACATCATTATTTAAGTGTAAAAATCAAGTTATTTTTAAAATTTTAAAGAGAATTTAATATGAAATTGAGATGAAGATTTTTTTAAAAGCATTTTCTTATAATGAATGATCAAATTACCTAATAAGTCATTCCGATGAAGCTAATGAGGAATCCAAAATAAATTAATCCACAAAAATAATGAAATGAAGAAGTTATTCCATAGAATAACTGTGAGATAACAAATTTAAATGTGTTTAATTTTAGTTTTTTTAATTCAATATCTAATCTTTAAAAAAATTTTAGTTTAGTTACCAATATTTTAAAATTTGTCCAACCCAAATTAGAATATTGTCTTTTTTTAGTTGTTAATTGATTTTACGTGATTAGTAAATATCACGTAAGTGTCCTTATGTTAGTCACATCAACAAATAGCTAATGTAGATAACATTTTCATTTTAATTAAAAGGTTAATCACTAAATTAAAAACTTAAAAAATTAGACACTAAATTTTAAAAAACATATAAAAGATTAAATATTTTTAAATGTGTTATCTCAATAATTGTCAAGTGAAATTTGATATTTATGTTAAACATATATATGCATTAATTTGCATAGTTTTTAAATTAAAAAAGATGAGTTTAAACTAACAATTTTAAGTTAATAAGGTTATGACTACTGAATTGTGGTAATAAATTGTCATTTATTATTGGTGACTAGTGTGATAGTGTGAGTTATTGTGGTGATAATGTATTGTGAGAGGAATGAACTAGAGAGGAAGATAGAGCTTGGAAAAATTTATTTAAAAAACAACAAAAAAAATACTACATAATTCTATGAATAACTCTAGGAGCTTGAATAAGGAAAAGAAAAAAAAAGTAATATTATGTAGTTTGGGAGTTTTTAGAACATTTTAAAAGTAGAAACATGAAACATGTGAAACAAATTAACTGTACCCTTAATATTTTGGCTTTACTTCTCTAAACTAAATGATTCTATAATGGACTTATGGATCACAATTGAAAACCATTAGCACTGTACCTCTAGACTAAGGAGGAAAAAGAAGAAGGATACTGTTACAATTTTGTAAAAAGGCCTTCTTTGAGCTAATAATTTCACTTTTATATACATATGAAATTTTTGGTTTAACTAATAAGAGCCAATTAACTAAATTTTTTCTATTTGCATGACGATTGAATAATTCTACTATTTGATGGTTGATATATAAGATGCTATTACTGTAGTCTATATAAATCTCTAGTCTCTCCCCTTGTTTTTGGTTGAAAATCTCTTATCATTTAATTCATGAATGAAATGATAATATGTTTAGCATATTATTTTCTAATATGGTGGTAAAATATTGTTAATGAAAATTAGATACATATGGCTTTTTTCATGCAATTTTAGTCCTTCCTCCGACATTTCACCAAGTTGCAATAATTGCCTTCATAGTATGTGGAACTCCATCAAATCTCAAGTAACAAAATGAGAACCATCAAACTAAGATTATGAAAATAACTAAACTACCAATTAAAATCTTACAAACTACTCAATCAAAAAGGAAAAAAGAACATCTAATTGTTAGATTGCCTCATAATCAACACTTCTTTATGATTTTTTGAGTTGGACTTATCAACAAATCCTTCTTTAACTTGGATCTATAATTAGTGACTTATTTCCACCTGGTTTCTCACATAAGATTTTAGTAGCTTACAAGTAAGCCATATGCTACAAGATAATAAGGACGTAAGGTATTTGTATGTTTCCTTAAAATCTGGTTTGGTGTATTTGGATAAAACATCTAGTCCTTTAGTTTTATGGAGGGTAGCATGGATTAAAGCAACAAATTTTATAAGGACATCTTCAAGATGTTGATACTCCTTTGCTGCTATTGTTGTAGAAATCTGGATGAAGCATGATCATTCCATGTAAAGTGGTAATAACTGCTCCACTTTGGATTATAAATATTCTCGTACATCTTCACTGTCCAGAGTAATAATGAGTCAAAGAAATTCATGTATTGGTCGGTGGTAGGGGTATCTTAAGGGCAGCTCTCTGTACATATTAGATGCCTCCATTTATAGTTCAATGTCTAACATTCATAATTAGGGTGATCAGCCCCATAAATATCACAATATGCCATAAATATTAACTGAGCTTCTGAGTACATGTCACCAAGTCTATCGTTGTAAGTAGACATGTCAATTTCGGCCCGGTCCGACCTGATTTTGGCCCGGGTTTGACGGGCCGTGGGTGGGTCGCGGGCCACGAGCCGGTCTGCGGCCCGACAAAATGACGCGGTTTTGTATTTTTTAATATTAAAAAAATATAGACGGGCCAGGCCGCGGGCCATGGGCCGGCCTGCGGCCCGCCATTTTTGTGGCCAGGCCTGGCCGGGCTTGGGCTGGCCCGAGCCCGACCCGGCCCATTGACATCCTTAGTTGTAAGCTTCCAAAGTTGCCATAAGTAATAGCATACCTTAATCCCCCTATCTTTATCCTTTGATTGTGTTTGGAGGTTATAATGATGAATACCCAAATCCTCCAAATAAACCACAAACATGCGATTAAGAAAGTGAGCTATAAAAATAAAAATACCTTAAAAATGACTAAATTAATAAAAATAAGATTTTCCTAATGTTACAGTCTCTGGCAACGACACCAAAAACTTGATTGATATGATTTATGTTTTAACTACAAGCATACAATGTAATTGTAACTAGCATTTATTAGTACAAGTTGATCCCACAAGGACTAGAATTAACTAGCATTTACCGTATTTCTATTATCTAGTCTAATAAATTATGGTGCTTATAAGTAATCAAATACAAAATTAAAACAATAAACTAAAATAAATTGACATAATTGACTACGTGGAACATAGATTAAACTAAGAAACAATCAAAGAAGGTAGTAGTAACTATAATTCGAATCCCCCTAAGACTTCTCGTGAAATCATGATTTCACTAATCAATTTAATCCAAAGGTCATTAGACCGTGAAATTCCTCAATTATGCTAATATCTTTATTAAGACTATTAACATCTAATCCTATGTTAATTAATTGAAATTTTTTTCTAATTAAAACCCTAAAATTGCATTAACTAATTTATTAATTTCACTATTAAGTTTGACTCTAATCCAAAAGATTTATGTCGAGCTATTTATAAGTTTGCATGCAACTCCTTTCAATTATGCTAGATCTATTAATATAAAGGATTTTTCAATCTTAATTTCATGAATCAACATGCTAGAAATATTAATTCAAGAATAATTAAAAACACATAATAAAATCTTAACAAAGCTAAAGAATGAATTAAACGAAAATAAAAAGGTTTAGTTCTTAATCATAGAAAACATAACATTAAAAATAAAGGAAAAATAGAAAACTAAAAGAAATATGATTAAATCCCTTTTAATCTTCACAAAATCCACTTCAATCATGGATATCCACTCTATATGTATTTCTTCGATTGTTCTTTGTTTTTTTTTGGCATCCTAGGTTGTCAATTTGGGTTTCCCAAGCCTCTTCTTCTACGTTTTCTGTTAATTTTATCTTTTATAGTTTGAAATTAGGGTTTTAGGTAATACACAATCATTAATATAGGTGTGTGTGGTGACCTTATTGATTAAAAATCATGAAACCCTAGAATTTGGAACAAATACAGGTTTTAAAAATGCACACAAGCATGAGAAACATGTTGGGAAATTGGACCAAGATCCAATCCTGCATGTAACAAAATATTTACAATTTTTTTTGTATTTAATGTTTTGAAAGACAAGATCACTAAAATTCTATAAAATGTTTAACATATAAATCATAATAAAGAATGAATCTTAATTAGTACCTTATTTTGAAGCTTGGTCATATTCTCGTCGTATCTTTCGAACCGTTTACAAAAATAACTTATCTCAACCACCATAATCATATAAGTGTCTGATCTCTAATGATATCCACAGAACGAGTTGAGAAAACTCTGCAACTATTGTAAAGAGGGTTTGGCAAGAAGTACTAGCTCCATTAGAGCTTAAGCTTATTTATAATAAGTTTTGAACACTCTAGTAATTTAATTAAAATTAAATTCTAATTTCAAATAAATTTTAATTAGAATTACAAATAATTGTAATTGAATACCAGTTATGCCCAAATAAGAACCAATATCTCATATTGATCATTGTAGAATAATATCTCATATTGAACCATAAAGTTTCTCAAACTTTACAGTTAAGTCCAATTTGATTAAAATATCTTTGCTCTCTTCAACATATTCTTTATGTGTGACCCATTAGGTTCTCAAATATATAGCAATGGGTATACATTATAACCTTAAATCATATTTAGGATTAGTTAAATTAAACTCATTTAATTTATCTTTAATTCTCTAATTAAACTATTGATATTCATATATCAAGATTGGCATCTAGCAACACAATATGACCACCTAAATTTAGGAATGTCAAAGTGGTTTTGACTAACCTTTTCGTGCATGATTTTTCTGTATAATTCTATCATTTCATTATACAGTATTCTGATTATATATGGAGCACAAAATTAATGTCTACTCTATTTTGAGTCTAGTCATATTAGTTCTCTAACACCAGTTATTGATTCAATTAATAACATTTTAAAAACTATTAATAAAGCATCATTCCTCCTTGGCCAAGGATTTATTGAATTAATACTAATCAAGAACAATGAAATGTTCTCCTTAATTACTTTAGGATGATAAATCCTATCTTGATTACTCAACTACCTCCATATGGTTTATGTTACATCTCGTGACTACAAACTGAGCTATCCTTGACTACAAAAGGTCATAAGTAGTATCAAAACATAGCAATTCCTATACAAGATAACTTTGGAAATCTCAAGTCAAAGGATCACTTATACAATCATCACAATAAGAATTTCCATAAACATACAAGTAATGTTTCAAATGGATTTCTCATATAGCTTCAGTTCACTAAACTTGTTCTTTAACAAGCACCCACACATTTTTTAAAGTATCTTTATACTTTAGTCTATAAGGTTGACTACTTCCTTTATAAGAAAAAAACATAATATATGCTAGTCTTTTTACATTCTATTAATGTTTAGTCATAATAAAAAATGACTACAAATAATATAGGGTAATACATAAATGTAACATAAATTTCATCATAATTTCATTGCAATGTATAGTTATCCCATGAAATTTATTATATATATATATATAATAAATTTCATGGGATAACTATATATATATATATATATATCTAAATATGTATAAGATATAGGATGCCTATAAATTATTTGTCACTAAACTACAACCAACTGATTGGCTGTAGGGCATAAACCAACAATCTCCTACTTGCATTAAGTCAATCGTTTAAGTATCTTATACCATATCACCATATAACGATCATGTTATTATTGGGATAGTGATTTAATGAGAGAATTTTGCAAGATTCTCTTAGTGAGCAATTGCTTACAACTTTTATCTTAATTATCATTATAATTAAGAACAATTGCATAAATACATCCTTAGATCTTTAATGAGACCTTAACTCCTTTTACATGCCCAATGGGTCTAATGTTCTATAGTATATTACTATATTGAATAATGTAAGGAACTATACTAAGTTCATTAAAGAACTTATTGAGCCAATTAATCATTTCATTTAAATGAAAAATATATTATAACTTAATTAGCAGCAATTGCTACATTGGAACCTTTCCAATCTTAAAATGATATTGTTTTAAGTAAAATAGAAGAAAGATGGATTTACTTCTAAAGTTAATACCCATATAACCTCACATTCAACTATCAACTCATACATAGAATAATGAATATCTTTAATACTTCACAAGTATCAAGTATCTTAAACACTAAAACTTCTTTAGTACATTGTCTATATACTTGGACAATTATATTTTCAATAATTTCAAATTAGAAATGTTGTTCTCTATGAATAATATGTCTATACATACTCTTAATAAATAGGACAACTATACTCCTACTAACCTTCTTGTAGACATGATAAATTCACAATCATCTCTAAAGCAAAATCTTTGAATTTGTCTTGAAAGTGAATCTTTCAATATCTTATAGCCTTTCATTTATAAATCAAATGTATCAATAAAGGCACTAGTTCCAATTGGATGTATTGAAGTTTTAATCTCATCTTAGTCCCACTACTTATCTCAAGATCCATTATCCTATAAGTATACAATTGAAAGAAAATTTGTTTAATAGGTCTATAAGATTATATCCAACCTTTTTGATATCTTATAACCTTTTATTACCCAATTTAGTTCTAAATTAAATGGATAATACATACTTCAACTAAGTATCACATCCTTAAATCATTAATTTTGACTCTTTCAAATTGATCTAAATAAAACTATTGAAGGTAAGTTATTATACTAGGCATGGCTATAAAAAAAAATGCATCATACAATATCTCATATTATATTTCCTCCTTACACAAATCTATACTCTTATGAAATTTATTGTGAAGGTACTCACTAGAGAATCTCATTCCCTGTAGTTAATCAAAAATTTAAAACTCACCAAATCATTCTTACCGAAGTGCTTTAACATTCTCAACGCTAAATTTCTACTTAGATTTATGCAATTTAAACTATTCAAAATTTTAAATAATTATTTCATTTAATACATATGAATATATTACATAAAGTCACTAATAACCTAATGAAATATGAGTATCATTCTTTTGTGAATTGTTATTCCATCCAATACATTAGATGTATAATTTAACAATTTAATATCATTATCATCCTTTCATCAAAAGTTGATTTGGCTATTCTTCACATTATCAAGTTTCAAAAATTTCATACGTTTCATAATCAAAAGGATGCATGTATCCTTATATATAACTTTATGATTCTCATCATATTGATTTAACTGATGTGTCATAAAATGATAATCTTGATTATCCAACTTTGTATTTTAGCCACCTATGTTAAGCATAAGTCTCCTTTGATCCAACACGTATAAACTATATATAAAATTGGACCAACTACTTTTCCTCTACAATCTATTTCTTACAATGCATTGAACAATATAATAGTGTTAAATTTGAATTAAGGATCACGTAATCATAAGCATAAACTAGATATATATGATCTATATCATATCGTGTATAGGCAAAAAAAGTCATGTAATCATTTTTCTTCTAATGACTACTATTATCATACTATAGCAAATGTCTTTATTTGTAGTCCACAATTTTGCTTTTAGTAGAGTAAATTGAATGAAACAATTTCATCAAAGTACTATACCTTTCAGTTGTACTCTATGCAACCTCTTGCATCTTAGTATCATCGTGTTGACATATATCTTACATATTGTCATCAAAGTTTATAAAAAATTAGTCAGCTTAAAATGTCAGTGCAATTTGACATCCATATGAATTTGACATATCTCCAAAACTTTAACATCAAATCCTCAACTGGGATTAATAACAAAATTGCATAATGGACATATAATTTTTTTCTATGAAACTTTGAGAACTCTTCTTAAATATAATCTAATGTCCAAGAAATTTGGTTGATTGACTCTTAGTATCAACTATACTAAACAAGATAAATTGCACTCATAACAAAATATAAAAATAAGAAAAACAAGTAATTGATTATATGCCATAACAATTAAATGAGATTAGGACTTTAATCATGCATTTAGTTACTCCCATTATTTTATTCAAAATAATAGCCCTCACTACTATTTGGAAAAATTACTCCAATCTTTCTAATGGGCTAAGATCCCATTCAAATTTATTTGATCTAGAGTTTACTTAACAAACCAACTAAACTTAAATAAGGTATACAACAACTTTATCAATCACATCTAATATGATTCCTAGATCCATTAGGTGACAACTCTTGCCGAAACATATTTTATATGTTACTGCTAATCCTGCCTCTAAATTTATGTGATCATGATTTTGTTCATCCAAATCACGCAAAGTTAGTTAAGTAAAACCCATTGTCATAAGACTAAACATATTCGGGTTAAACTAGCCTAGAGTTTGCTCAACGAGACTAACAATAAACAAAACTATGGTTTATACTTATAACAATAAAAGGCAACATTCATATTCAAAACATATACTTAATACTTTTAACAAGAGATTTAATTATGTGCATTTCATCAAAGAGAACATTATCGTAAAATATCATAAATATAAAAGATATAATTTGTCATGCATCAAATATATATATCAAACATATAAATAAATTATGCAACTCGTGCACTCATAATCAAATTTTATATATAAAACATCAAGCTTTGTTTGATTTTGGTTATTGATCTTCATAATCTAAAACAATATTTTGATTTGATTTGAAAACATTTTTCAAATTCAATTATAAACTATTTCCAATTATCTTGACTCTTTTAACAAAATTTAATTAAAATCAAATTTCAATAAATTATGCTTCTTAATTATTATAATTTAGAAAAATCTTTTCTAAATTATATAACTAACACATTCTAATCTAATTAGAAAACTATTTCTAATCTAATTAGAAATTTCTTTTCCTTAATTAGAAAAATATCTTTTCCAAATTATAATAAGTAACACATTCTAATCCAATTAGAAAACTATTTCTAATCTAATTAGAAAATACTTTTCCTTAATTAGAAATTTTTAAATATTAAAATGACATTACTTTTAAAATTAAATAAAATCTTTTATTTAATTAAGAAAGTCATTTTTATTATTTATTTAGAGATTTATTTCATAGTTTATTAGAAAGACTTTTTCTTACTAAATTAGAAAACTAAATTTCAAAATCATTATAAAACTTAATTTTCTCAATTAATAAATATAAACACTTTTCAAAGTTTAATCAAAAAATTTGATTGATATTGTTTTATATCAATATTAAAAATTTACCACAAGCATATGACGTAGCTGTGGCTAGCATACACAAGTATGGGTCGATCCTTTAAAGACTATAAGTATAAAACCCCAAACTTGTCTTTTGACGTGTCTATAAAATTTCATTTTATGAATGATGTTTTCAGATTAATGAAAATTTTATTTTCGTTAAAAGGTGAATTAGGAACCCAACCCTGAATGACAAATATTAAAATCGAATGATAGTCAAAAAATATTGGAGTTGAATGGTATGGAAATGGGCTAAAAAAATAAATTCAATCAGATGGATTTATGATAGATTAAGATTGACATTGTTTTAAATTATTGTGTGGAGTAAATTTGAAGCATTCTTAGGCTGAAACATAAGGACATAAGAATAAGTCATAGTTACAGATACTTAATGTTAGAGTAGTGCTCTAAAAGCAATTACCTTTAGCACTTTTGTACAAACTTTATTTTGATTAATAAAGCGAAAGACATTTTTCATTGATTTGATATTCGTTTATATATGAATTGATATTGATCTTAAATCAAATTAATGAAGTCCATGATACAA
>JANZXP010000004.1:14919422-14942372 GCA_027576715.1 Erythroxylum flavicans | reverse complement strand
TAAGTTTATTTACAGAAGATGTATCTTTACAGATGATGCATCCTTACAGAAGAAGATGAGTTACAGAAGAAGATGATGTACAGAAGAAGATGATTTACAGAAGAAGATGACGTCACCCAGAGGAAGTTGACATCATCACAGAAGAAGTTTTATTATTAGCATAACTTTTCCTACAGATATCAGATTCAATTGTTCTCTATATGATTCGAAAGAGGACATCAAGATATACAAATTCCATGAAGACCTTAAAGACTAATTTTATCTTCTGAAGGGTCAAAAATAGGGCAAAAGATATACAATGAACAGTAACACAGAAGGAGTTCATGAACAGTAATACAGAGGAAGTTCATGAACAGTAACACAGAAGAAGTTGATAAACAGTAACATAGAGAAAGTTTCGGCCACTTAGGTAGAAAGCAGAGGAATGTAAGAAGCAAAATAAGCAATACGCAAACGAAGAAAAAGACAGACGAAGCGAAAGATAGACGGAGCAAAAGATAGAGGAAACTAAAACACAGACGAAGCAATACAGAGGAAGATGACATCACCCAGAGGAAGTTGATGTTATCACAGAAGAAGCAATACAGAAGAAGTTTGTTCACATAGGAATCAAAACACAAACGAAGCTGGTTCATAGAGGACAGCATCTTGATAGACGATGCATCCTCACAGAAGAAGATAACTTACAGAAGAAGTTAGCTTACAGAAGGGAATGAGTCATAGAGGATGCATCTTTATAGACGATGTATCCTTACAGAGGAAGATGACGTCACCTAGAGGAAGCTGACGTCATCACAAAGGATACGTCTTTACAGACGATACAGAAAACAGAAGAAGTAGAACATATCATCTTTCATGCCTACACGAAATCTATACATCATTTTCATTGCTATTATACCTCCAAGCATGAAAACATCATCTATACTGCTCCCTTTTTAGCTCCAAAATACCAAACAACTCAAAAAGCCAAAACTCACATAAATACCAAAATTGTAACTACTATGCATGTTATTTCTGCATTTTCTTTCCTTCTGCATTTGCTTTTCAATTTACCCAACATCCACAAACCTCATATCTATTCTCTACTCTGTGAACCTTCTCATGCATACCTATATCCAACATGCACATACTCATTTATACAGTGGAAACAACATTACAATCACTTAATTGCTTAACAAGTACTCTAACACTGAAATAGAAGTCAACACCATAAAAAGCTGCTAAATGTCTATTTAGTGATGAAGATCAGGGAAGAGAATTACAATGTGGAGTGTTTCAGTGAAGAATGGAAACTATAGTGGATTCTTCCTAACTTAAACAATATAATATATGGGTCCATTGTATGTCCCCCACATATGCTATTTATGTCCACTGATTCACCATTTATCCTAATCACAATTAGCCGTATGTAATTCCATTAACCCAGAAATGCCAATGAAAGCATGTACAATTGTTTGAATGTGCCAAAACAATATGTAAGTCACAAATAACTTATGTCTAATGTGCATTTATCTTAAGTCATATAAATGTCTCATAATTAACTGTTCTAGCTGTATAGGTAACAGGATGTTACAACAGGGATAGGAATGATAGTAAGACTGCTTTATTGGACTTGGCGGTAGCATTCAAATTAATGATAACTAATTGTTTTTTTCAAGAAAAATGAGGAGCACTTGGTGACTTTTAAGTGGATAATCACGAAAACTTAAATTGACTACTTTCTCGTAAGGCAGAGCAATCAGCCTAGGTGTAAGGATTGCAAGGTGTTACTAAAAGCTTGGTTCTCAAATCAGTATAGATTGTTAGTTTTAGATCTTATAATTAAGGGATGGAGGAAGAAAAGAAGTCCTAGGAGGTATACCAGATTCAGGTGGTGGAATCTAAAAGGGAACATAGTGAAACAACTTAGTGATAGAGTAATATATAGAAATAAACGGAAATTACATGGAGATGCTAACCAGATGTGGGAGAGAGTAATAACTCTTTTAAGGAATACAATTAAAGTGATTTTAAGGGCTTTTAAAGGGCCTAGGGGTAGTAAGATGGAGTCTTAATGGTGGAATGAAGATGTACAAGAAAATGTTAAGATCAAGAAGGGTGCTTATAAAGCTCTATTGGATAGTACTAAAAAGGTAGAGAGAGTATCTAATAAAGAAAGGTACAAACTAGTAAAGAAGGTGGTGAAGAAGACAATCTTAATGGCTAAAGGTAGAGCTTACGAGAATTTGTACCAGAGATTGGATACTAAAGAGGGAGAAAAGGACATTTTTAAGTTTGTAAGAGCTAGGGAACAGAAAATGAGAGACTTAGATCAAGTTCATTGTATAAGAGATAAAGCAAGACCGATGCTTGTGGCTGAAAATGATTTTAAAAGAAGATGTTATAGGTACTTGTATAGCCTTTTTTAATAAAGGCATAAAGGACAACATCTCTTTAGGTGATCTTAGCAGGTCCAAGAGATTTCGTAAGTTATCTCGTTGCAAGCAGATTACAAAGGAAGAAATTAAAAGAGTTTTGAGGGAAATGAAGAACAAAATGGCAGTAGGGCCGAATGAGATACCCATAGAGGTGTGGAAGAGCCTAGGCATAGAGGGTTTTACTTTTTTAGTTAAGTTTTTTAATGTGATCCTTAGGTCCCTCAAAATGTCGGATGAGTGGAGACTTAGTATGTTAATTCCTCTATACAAGTACTAAGGGGATATCCAAAATTGTAGCAACTATAAAGGCATCAAACTACTTAGTCATACCATAAAGTTATGGGAGAAGGTATTTAAGAAGCTAGTAGGAAAGCTTGCTCCTATTTTGAAGAACTAGTTTGGCTTTATGTTAGGAAGGTCCACGTTAGAAGCTTTACATCTCCTTAAAAGATCAATGGAATACTATAGAGAAAAATAGAGTAATTTACTCATAATTTTTATTGATTTAGAGAAGGCATATGACAAGGTACCTAGGGAAATCATGTGGAGGTTTTTAGAGGCTAAGGGAGTTCCTATGACCTATACATGAGATTAAGGATATGTATGAAGGGGTAAAGACTACATTAGGGACTATAGGAGGAGATACAGAAAAATTTTCTATTAGTATTGGGTTACACCAAGGCTCCTCATTGAGCTCTTTTTTGTTCATAGTAGTGATGGATGAACTTATCAAGAATATCAAGGGGATGGGTCCTTGGTGTATATGTTTGGTAATAATATTATTTACTGGATGAGACAAAAGAGGTGTCAATGTCAAGTTATAATGTTAGATGGATACGTTCGAGTCGAAGGGTTTTAGGTTGAGCAGGATTAAGACTAAGTATTTAGAGTTTAACTTTTTGGGCGTAGAGAGGATCCCATTGTAGAGGTAAACATTGGATTAGAAATTATACCATTGAAAGAGTGTTTTAAGTATCTATGGTTTATCAACCAAAGTAATGAAGAGATTGATTAAGATATAATCCAACGTATCAGATCAAGGTGACATAAATGAAGAAGTGCATAAATTGTTTTATGTGACAAGAAGATACCACTCAAACTTAAAAGGTAAATTATATCGCTAAAAGATTAGGCTGGGCATGTTATATAAGGTTGATTGTTGGCCCATCAAACAAATGCATATTTATAAGCTAATGATGGCGGAGATAAGGATGCTCCATTGGGTATGTAACCTTACTAAATGAGATAGGGTTAAAAATGTAATAGTAAGAGACAAATTAAAGGTGGCTTGGTACTAATGAAAAATTGAGAGGGATGAGACTTAGGTGGTTCGGATATACTAAAAGGAGACACCTGACGCTCTAGTGAGAAGAAGTGAGGAGATAGTACTTAGAGACTGTAAGGGGAAAAAAGGAAGGCCTAAGAAGAATTATAGGGAAGTGATCAATAATGATATGATTTTGTTGGAACTTAACGAGGATATGGCCCAAAATAGAAAACTTTGGCATATTAGGATGCGGATAAAGGATCTCTTGTAGAGAGGTCATTCTGCTTCTCTTAGGTATTTTATACATTTTCCTTCTAGTTTTTGGTTTTATAGTTTTTTTTGTATACTTAGTACTTACCTCTTAGTTATTTAGTTTAGATAGCTTTTTTACTTAGCCTAATTACGTTCTTGACATGGTTTATTTAATTTACTATTGTACTTTTCTTTTTCTAGTTTGTGTATTAATTTAATTATTTTATCTATTATTGTTAATCTTTACTAGGTTCTATAAGTACGATATTTGTATATTTTTATTTATACGCATTTATTTATATTTTTGTATTATCATTATTTTGCATTACAAGTGGATCTATCAGAAACAACTTCTTTACTATGTAGGGGTAAAGCTGTATATTACTGGACCTTTTCAGCTCCCATGTTTTAGTAAGACTCTCATTGGTGTTGTTGTTCTTGTTTTAGATTAACAAACTTTTTAATAAGGTTATGTTTTTGTTAAATACGTATTGTATTAATGATGATGTGATAACTCATTTTTTATTTTCATTCTCTATATAAATTCTATAATGGTAACTGAATTTTATTTAACATTATAAGACTTAATTTAATTAAATATGAATTATTATTAAATTAATTATTCTTAATTTTATTAGTTTTAATAAACATTAATTAATAGTAATTAATCATATTAAATCATAATAAACTTTATGTCCAACCAATCTTTGTGTTCATCATAAGAAAACCTTGTTGATTTTTAAACAAACTCTATTAATCCACTTTATAGCCACTGACCACTGTCGGCATATCATCGACATCTATTATTACCACTAAATAGATCACAAATTAGGGCGATGAATGATTAGTGATACAATGGGTTGGGCCGAGCCCATTAAACAAATCATCAATTAGGATGACGAATTATTAAGGATGGCTCAGGCCTAGGCGGGCTCGCAATGGGTAGGATTGGGCCTGGTCCTGCTTAGACCTGAGCCTGGGTTGATCCCTATTGCAAGGGCATGGGACTAGCCTGAGGCTCGAGGCATCAGGCCCAATCTGTCCAAGGTAGCCCTACCCGACTCAATTATTTTTTAAAATTAAATTGTCAAAATGATGTCCTTTTACTATTATTTATCAGGCTTTGGGTAGAGCTGGGCTCGGATAGCTTGAATCCGAGCCCAATCTAAGCCCAATCTCTACGAATGATTCTACCATGTGATAACAACTCCCTAATAAATTCAACCATGTCTTATTGATTTGCATTTACTAATAGATTTTGTGTCGCTTGACAAAAATTACAAGTTTCATTTGGCTTTTCATGTATGCTTAGTTTAAGACTATTGTTCTGTTAATGCTTAAACATACTTGAGTTGGTTCATTTCCAATCCCCATTAAAGAAATACTCTAAATTTATGAGAATAATTATGAACTTACCTATATTTTAACGTAAATATTAAGATTAAAAATATGGTTTTTTCCACTCTTTATATTATTTTGAAAACTGAGTCAATTTTGGTTGGATTCCAATTTATTTATATGACAGTTACTAGTTTAGTTCAATCAAGGTCAGACTTTGACATATTTATGGCTTGGAACTGTCAATAATTTGGAACCTTACTTTTTCCAACTTAGGATAACTTATTATATGTTGGAGCCTTTTTTTTTGGACTAATGTCAATTAAAATAACTTCTCAAGGGCCGTTAATGTTTACGAACTTCCATTCAAATTGATGCACAAATCCGCAATAATTGAAACACACCCGAATTTCAACAATTTTTATGCCACTTTCCTGATTAGTATATTTAGTTTGTTATTAGCATTAACTGCACCCGTCTATCTTGTTCACCAGACAGATACATTTGGCAAGGATGCCTGTTAACCAGTAAGAACGCAGGGAATTGATAAGAAGCAAAATTTCTGGAGTAGTTTGGTATAAAATACTAGGGAGTAAATGCTTACTGCCTAAAACCTCATTCCTACTATGACTGACCATCAAAAACTAGTTGAACACATCAAACAAATTAATCTGTATGCCTTTAGGCAGAATTTGTCCCTTATGTTTGGAATTCAAAGAAACTCAAAACCATTTATTGTTTGAATGCAGCTTTGCAACTAGCATCTAGGATGTGGTGAAAGGGATGTGCATATAGAACTTTGCAGAGAACTCATTCTCAGAAACTATCCAATGACTTTCAAATCAACCTGCTCTACCAAGAACTACTCTTCGAGTATATATTGTATTGGGACCAGTGTGCAAACAATTTGGATGGAAAGGACCTTTCGGAGATTTAAAAATAAAGCTACTTCTGAATGGATTAATATTAGAAGTGGCTTATGGTTTAAGGGAGTTGATTTGACTTAGGAATATAGCTAAAAATTAAATCCTATTCTGGCCTCATCTTGGAGAATTTAATCCTCAACATTCTTCAATATACCGTTCTTGTAAAAGGTTGTAGTAAGATTTGAACTGTATTAGAAGGGTATTCTCCTTTGGTCCTTTGTAACACTAAAATTTCTATGGATTAAATGAATATCTTTAATTTTTTCAAAAAAGCTCTACACCCATCTATCTACCATCGACACAAGGATTCAAGCTGATAGGACTTGGGCGCAATAAGGCATTGAGAGTGGAATAATAGCAATTAATCCTACAAAACAACTCCCACCTAAGCCACTGTAAAATATGCACACAACAAGGGGCGAATCGTAGCTGTTTAATAGTAACTTTGAAGGTCTTCAGAAATACATGCTCTTTAGTTTTAAATTTAGTGGGTGGTGGCATCGTTGAATATTGAAAGTCTTCCAAGACGAAACTAAAGCTACGTGTGGAGACAAGAGCTTTTGATTTGACCCTGGAATATCCAGTATATGTCCGTAACATGAATTGTTTTAACCATCTTTCATTTTATTCTCCTCACCCTTTTATTTACAGTAAAATATAGGACCTTGGCTGAGAAATCAAAGATAATACAAAGGTGAATAGTGAACCTAATTATCAAGAAAAATAAGAATTCGATAATCTTCGTCAACGGTCTTAATATTTTCGAAATGGGTATAACAAGTTGGTGTTTTTATTTGGATTAAAAGTAATCTTGTAATAATACACAGTTTTTTCTTCGAGATCAATTTTCATGTTGATAAAGCGAACACAAGCAAAAGGGGGTGAATTGTGTGTGACTTTTAAAAAAAAATTACAAGTTACTTTTAGTTCAAAAGGAAATGACGGAGTTTGTCTATAATTAAAACAGTAGGAGCCTATTGTGCTATAAGATCCTATATAAACGGAAGGAGCTTGTTAGATGATAAAAAGCTTGTTAAACAACAAGAGCCTGCTAGATGAAAAATTTTGTTAAAAAAAAATAAAACAAAAGGCATCTGTTAAGACTGAAACGAATCTCTTGTAAGTTGAAAACAGAAGGAGATTGTTATGAAGTGAAGGAGATTCTTACTGAAATAAAGACACACACACAATATATTGTGGAAATTTAAGAGTTAAGAGAAGACAGAGAAGGATGCAGTGAATTTATACTAATTCAGCTTACAACCCAATCCTACATTTAGTCCCCAAGTATCCAACTTGAGTGTTTCACTATAAAAACCAAGTAGTAATTTGACAGGTCTCTTCACGCTCACGAGTATATATTTTTCAAAGTTCTCCAACCTTCCACACTCGAAGTGTATAAGAAACTTCTAAAAGCTCACAGAAGAATAAAATGTAAAATCAAAAGTAAGTTCTCAAATACAATTTCTCTTTTGATAGAGTGATTTTACTTTCTAAGACGCAATAAGAATGATATGACTATCAAAATTATAGATGCTACTTAAGTGTTTCAAAAGTCTGTGTATGTTCATTGCTTCACAAGTGTTATTGCTCTTCTTTAAATAATTATTTTCTTTAACTTGCCGTTGCTTCAACTTAATTCTGAGTTAACTTTGGATTTTCAATATCATCTCTACTAAAACAAAAATTTCCGGAGCTAATTATTCAAAATGGTAAGATCTTGCTGTATATTAATAAGAAAAGTTTACTAATAAGGTTCTTGCAAGAAATGAAGTAATTTTCCTATGATTTTATTATCATTATCTATAAAAGGAAATAAATCTAATTTGAATTTTCAAATATTTTATAGTTATCATCAAAATCATTAAAAATAAACCTTGAGCTAACAATCTCCCTATTTTTTATGATGATAAGCAATAATAGATATATTTTTCAAAATTCAAAGAGATAATAGATGATTTCGAAAGATACATGTGATTTTTATATGTTCAGACATAATTAGAAGGAGTCTGTTTCTTTAAGAAAGGAACCTATCGTTTATATATCACATATTTTCATAAGTTCAATAACAAAATCAATCATATATATAATTGAGGCAGCATTGACAAATATGCATTGAGAGATATATCATCATATATGCAGGAATATGCAAAAAATATATCAACATAAAACTCTCCCTCTTTGTCATTATTAAAAAAATAAAAGAGTATAAGGAGGAAGTGAAATAAAACAAAATGAAATATGATGAAAAAATAAAAAAACAATTGACACAGTTAGTTAAGAGTTTTCCTAAGGAGAATTTGCAAAGACAAGTAGCAGATAATATTTATGTAGAAATAAATCAGAGATTTTGCACAAACCAAGCTCTTTTCTTAACACGCAAAATCTATCTTTAGAGAGTGACTTGGTGAAAATGTCAGCTACTTGATTCTTAGTATTAAAATGCAAAAGATCAATGGTTCTTTCTAAAACATTATCTCTAAGAAAATGATGTTTGATTTCTGTATGCTTAGTCCAAAAATGATGCACAGGAACTTTAGAAAGATTTATAGCACTAATTTTATCATATAATATAGGAATATGAGAAAAATTTAGAGAAAAATCCTGTAGTTGATGCTTCATTCATAATATTTGAATACAACAACTGGTAGTTGTTATGTATTTCACTTCTATCGTCGAAAGCGCCGTGTAATTTTTCTTCTTACAGGACCAAGATACTAGACATCCTCCAAGAAATTGACAGTGACTACTTGTGCTTTTTCGATTAACTTTATCACCTGCATAATCTGCATCACGATAGCTAACAATGTCAAATGAATCAATTTTTGGATACCATAGTCCAAAATCCATAGTTTCGTGGAGATATCGAAAGATTCTTTTGACTGCTTAAAGGTGGCTTTCTTTTGAATTTGATTGAAAGTGTGCACAAAGACACACACTAAGCATAACGTCTTATCTTGAGCTTGTAAGATATAGTAGTGATCCAATCATTCCTCTGTACTTTGTCTCATCCGTAGCTTTACCTTCTTCATCTTTATCAAGTTTAGCTCCAATGTATATAGGAGTAACCATCGGTTTGACATTCTCAAAATGATATTTCTTGATGAGTTCCTTTGTGTATTTATCTTGTCTAATGAAGATTCCTTTTTCTGTTTGTCTGATTTGTAATCCAAGAAAGAATGATAATTCTCTCATCATGTTCATTTCAAACTCTCCCTGTATTGATGTTGAGAATTCTTCATAGAAGGATGGATTAGTAGCACCAAATATTATGTCATCAACATATATTTGCAATATGAGTAAATCATTCTCCTTTATCTTAATAAATAAGGTTTTATTGACCTTTCCTTTTTTAAAGTTATTCTCAAGCAAAAAATTACTTAACCTCTCATACCATGCTCGAGGAGCCTACTTTAAACCATACAGAGCTTTGGTTAACTTCATCATATAATCTGGATGGTTTTCATCTTCAAAACTTGGGGGTTGCTTAATAAATACTTCTTCGTTAATGTAACCATTTAAGAATGCACTTTTAATATCCATTTAGAACAACCTGAAGTTTCTATAGCTTGTAAACGCAAGAGTCCTATTCTTTCTCTCAGCAACTCCATTTTGCTAAGGAGTTTTTGGGCATGAGAAGTTGTGAGTTATACCATTTTTGTTGCAAGAGTCTTCAAATTTTTTGTTATCAAATTCTTCTCCATGATCGCTTTGAATCGATGTAATGCAGTACCTTTTTTCAGTTTGAACTTTCTTGCAAAACTTCTCAAAGACTTCAAAAGTATCATCTTTATTTGATAGAAAATAAAACCATATAAATATGAAAAAATCATCTACTATAACAAAACCATAGTGTTTGCCACCAAAACTTTGAGTCCTAGTAGGACTAAATAAATCCATGTGCACGAGTTTAAGTGGCTGGTTAGTAGTCATAATATTTTTAAGAGGGAAGCTGCTTCTGATTTGTTTTCCTTTTAAACGAGCCTTATAAACTTGATTACCTTCAAATTTCAAATTCGACACTCAATTTTGGACAATTTTGGTAAAATGCTCATGCTAGCATGTCCAAATCTTCTAGGCCAGACAAGTGAATCCTTTTCTATTGAGACAAAACACTTGTCATTTTGAGAAGATATATCTTCCAATTGAGTGCAGCATATGTTCTGATTTCTAAGACCAACAAATACAATGTTATTATTAAGATTGTCAATTATTTCACAATTTGCTGCATAAATGAATCTGTTTATCATAAAGAGATTCGTTGTTCCTGACCCTGCTTTGCTTCACCCTTTATCACATAATTGACTTATGTTAAGCAAGTTATGTTTTAATCCATCAACAAAAAGAACATTATCAATAGAAGTAGAGCTAGAATCACCAATTTTAACAATTCTGGTGACCTTAGCCTTATTTTTATTAACAAAGACAACATTACCTCCTTCTTTCCTTTCAATATAGTTGACATGCGATATTTCGCCTATCATGTATCTCAAATAGCTGCTATAAACTATCTATTGATTTTCCTTTGTCTCGATTTTGAAGCATATCTGTAGAGTGTATTATCTCATTTTAGGTACCCAAATCTTTCTGGGTCCTTTCACATTAGTAGTTTGACCTTTCAGTATCCAAACATACATTAGAGATGGTTTTTTCATTTTCAAAAAGTAACAAGAGTGACTAATATGACCATGTTTGCCACAATAATCGCACAAAACAGATGAATGATAGTTGTTAGGATTTTTACCACTTACCAGGTTCTTGCTTTTTTGGCTATAGTTATTGCTAGATTTAACAAAGAAGTTTTTGTATGGCCTGATATTGCTATTTTCACTATATCCTATTTTGAATTTTTTTCTATTTTCATTTTTTGTCATGATTGATTCATCATCAATTAAATATATATTACTAATTATTTAATATTAATAAATAATAATTAATTATTTGATTTATTTTAATTTGGACAATTACTTTAGATTTTATTTTTTTAAACTTAATAATTATATAATATATAAATTTTAAAATTTAAATAGTGTGCCAAGAGAAGTCATTTGGAAATGCTTAGAAGCGAAGAACGTTACTCGTACCTATGTCAGGACTATAAAGGATATGTACGAGGTTGCTAGAACTTGTGTACGCATGCCAGTGGGAGATACAAAGTATTTTCCTGTGGATATAGGGTTGCATTAAGGTTCAGCTTTAAGTCCGTTTCTTTTTGCGCTTATAATAGATGTCAGCACGTAAGACATATAAGATTGCGGTGCCATGGTGTATGTTGTTCACGGATGACATTGTATTGGTTAGCGAGACGAAAGAAGACGTTAATAGGAAGCTAGAGATGTGGAGACAAACTTTGGAGTCAAACGGTCTGCGGTTAAGTAGATCGAAGATCGAGTACATGGCATGCAATTTTGCACAGAGTTTAGAGGACGATGGACCAAAACTTCGGATTGGAACTCATGCGCTAACCCAAACGGATAGTTTCAAATATCTAGGTTCGATCATACGAGAGGATGGAGATGTTGAGAGGAATGTAATTCATCGCATCCAAGCTGGATGGGTGAAATGGAGAGCGACAACTGGAGTCCTATTTGATCAGAAATTCCCACTAACATTGAAAGGAAAATTCTATAGGACGGCAATACGATCGGCTATGCTTTATGGCTCTGAATGTTGGCCTATGAGGGTGGCGCAAGTGCGAAAGTTTGAAGTAGCGGAGATTCGAATGTTGAGATGGATGTGTAGTTGTACGAGGTTAGCTAGAATACCAAATAGGGTGTACAGAGAGAAGTTAGGCATCGCAGCTATCGGAGACAAGCTGAGAGAGTGGAGATTGTGATGGTTCGGACACGTGCGCAAAAGATGTGTGATGGAACTAGTCAGGTGAGTTGAAGGGATCCATATAGAAGAAAAGAGAGGTCAGGGAGGCCAAGAAGGATATGGGAGGAGCAGATCAGACTGGACTTACAGGCATTAAATCTATCTGAGGATATGACATCCAATATAAATAGTTAGCCCCGCAGAATTTCGATTTTAGACGTATAGGGCACGCAGGGGGATGAGGGGTAACGCGAGCTTTAGACTGCTATGAGCACATGACCTGTGATCTAAAGTGTGAGAGACAACGATATACAGGTAGACACTTAGAGTGGTCAAAAGTAGTAAAGGTCATTACGCCGGTCAACCGTACCTCCGCACGACCGCTTGCCCTCCTCCTGAAGCCCCCTGAGGATACGACATCTGCCTAGGATAAGTAGAAAACGTTTAAGGTGGAATTAGAGTCTCATATAAGTGATGATTAGGTTCTACCCCTGCGATAATAGATCGCAGACGTTAGATCAAGAATAGGCCATATAGGAAGTGTATGTGTATATAAATATGTATGTACTTATATATATATTATGTACCTAGTGTACTTTTATTTTATTGGTCTTTATTTTATTTTATTGGTATTTTTATTACGTTAATTTCTTCATTTCAATTTTTATTTATCTCTGCTTATGCCAGCTCACATATTTACATCTTCATGTATGTATATATTTTCCGTTTCATGTGCAGTCTATAGGTTATAGTCCCCATGCATATACATATATTGTTATAGTTATAGAGTGATGTACTTGCATTGTTTTTTGTTTGTTGAGTTTGTTCTTGTGTTTATTTTTGGTTGCTTGTGTGTGTTTGTTTTTGTTGGTTTGTTTGTTGTTATTTGTTTTTGCTCTTACCTTAGCTGAGGGTCTATCAGGAAACAGTTTCTCTATCTTCATCGGAGATACGGGCATGACTGCGTATATCTTATCCTCCCCATATCCTGCTTAGGCAGAAATTTGGGTATGTTTGGTTTGGTTTGGTTTAATAAATGAATTACCAATCATTTTTTGGTGGTTAAAAAGTCTTTAACTGTTTGATTATGTCAAACCACTGATGATTATGTTTTATGGATTGAATTCAATCCGCAGATTTTGAATGACTCAATCAGCTGATTTTGAAAACGCTCTTATGAGGAAGATTTTCTTCTAACGGATTAGAAATGACTAAAAAACTATTATATCTAAAGTTATTACAAATTACTTAAAGAGACAGAGATAAAATTAGAGATAGAGATAGAGATATAAAAAGAGATAATAAGTTTATTATTTAAATTTAATATTTTTAAATTTAGTATTTAAAGTTGAATTAATATCTACTTTTGGTCAAAATATGCAAAGAGTTATCATCTCATTATATACGTCTTTCTTTAATTTTGAAAATAAACAAAAAGATAACTAAAACAATTGAGCAAATTGCAGATATGAAGAAATGCCCAACAAAATACTCATGTCCTTATGAATCATTTTTTAAAGTCATATCTTTATAATTTATTTTACACATAAACAACTACTATTAAATAGTTAACTTTACTATTTAATTAAATAGCTAATATTATTTAGTCAAATCAACTATATTAATTTACTATTAACTAATCGCTGATAGAATCAACTAACAGTTAATTGTCAAACAAACTCTCAACTAACAGTTAATTGTCGAACAAACTCATAACTCAAAAAAACACGTTCATGTGCTCCAAACCAAAATTTTGGTGTTGGTCTAACGTAAACGCAACTGGAAAGTCTAATTTTTTAGATGGTCAAAGGCCAAAAATTTTGGTCCAACTTTCGAAAGCTTTAAGTGAAATAATCAATTATCACTTGGAGTCAGCCGTTAAACATGTTGATCTCACCTTGAAAGCCACATGAAGATTTGCTTGCGTCATATTCCCTTGTCATTGGCGATCTGGAGGCTGAATGTTATCAGATTAAACACCCAGGTTGGAATTCATGGTATATGGTCACTTACTGGTAACAATCAACCCTTCTAGTTGTCGTTAATCACCATAGTTATATTTAAACTAAATTTTAGGTTTGAAATTAACATATTTTAAGTTAAAAACTTCTTACCTTTTCACTTATATTTAATAACATGCATATTTGATAACTTATAATTAGCGTGATTTAACTTTTTATCAACTTCTTATCTAACGTTTCTCATAAAAACAATAAAAAATTGAACTAGTATTAGTTATTTTTAAAAATATGTAATTGACAAAAATATAAAATTATCAATAATAATCTAATAATAAATATTTTGTGAAAAAAAAACTCTAAACTTACATGAAAGTATTAAAACGTATTTATACTTTTCTTCTATTATAGGGATGTAAATTGAATTTATAGATGTATGAAAAAATTTAAAAATCATTACAAACCTTACATGTACAATTATAATTTGTAATTTATAATTTCGAAAAAAAGAAGTATGTACAAAGTTTAAAAGTCTTGTAGTATAAACTATAAACTTAATAAATCTATTTAAAAAGTACAATACGCTGAGAATAATATGATAATTTTCAGAATACATGAAAAATAATATTATGTTAATTTTTGGTTTCCATATTATTAATTATTACAACAGAATTTTAATATTTTGAAAGTTTAAAATTAAATTCATTTTTTTCCGATGTATATATGTGAAGAATGGTTATAGTACCTTATTATAAATACATAATTTTGAAGAAATATAATAGTTTTTATAAATAAATATTAGAAATATTTTTATAGCATATCTTAACTTGTAATAGATAATATTTATTTTAATATAATGTACCATAAATAAAAGTTTGAAACAATAGAACATTAGAAATCAATAATGTTTTGATATATATTGTTCTTTTATTATAAACAGACCTATTTGAAAAAGTACCATACACTTCTTATAACAGAGAATAATGTGATAATCTTTAGAATACGTGAAAATAATATTTAAAGTTAATTACACTTTTTATAGAACATTGTTAATTTTAACTATTATATTATTTTATAATAAAATTTTAATATCTTTCAAGTTTAAAATCAAATTTACCTTTTTCACTATATATATATACCCATATATATGTAGAATAGTTACAATACCTTATTATAAGTACATAATTTTGGATAAATATAAATATTCATAAATACAGATTAAAAATATTTTAATTTTATAGCATATGTTAAATTGTAATAAATAATAGTTGATTTTACTATAATATATCATAAATAAATGTTTCAAATAATAGAACATTATAAATCAAGAATGTTTTAATATATTTGATTTTATTTTCACATTTAATACATATGTGCATATATATAGTATAAATTTACACAATAATTTTATTTAAATCTTTAGAGTTATTGAATGTAAAATTCTGGTGTTGTAAATACTTAGTGTTCATATGTTTTAAAATAATTTTAGTGTTCATGTGTTTTAAAATAGTTAAAATTACTAATAAGTAACCATCATAGATATTTATTATTTTGTTTTGACCTTTTAAATGCAAATTTATTATCTGAAATTAATGCACATAAATTATGAAATGGATAAAATACATTACGAATCAAGAATATTTTGATATATTTGAACTAAATATATAACTTTAATATTGTATATTCTTAATATGGAAAATTTTCAAAATGCTTAGTTTATTAATAATTAAGTATTTTCTATATTTATAAATCAATTTTGAATTTAAATAGATATTTATTATCTAAAAGATTAATATTAATTAATTCAATATATTTCTGAAAATTGGAGTTAGTTTCACTAAGATTTATTGTATGTCAAATTCTGGTGAATCTAGCTCTATTATATATATCGTTCAAATGTTCACTTGGATTATTATGTGATTATAATTAAAGATATTATAAATTCATTAAAATCCCCCTCACATGATAAATTATAAAAAATTTCCCTTTAAGATGGATAAGCATTAATAATCGATCTTGATTGCTTTTTTCTTTTTAAGAGAACCAGTTCAATTTATTTGATTGAATATGATAATGTTGATTCATACGAATATAGAAGATCAATTTAAAAGAAATCACAAGACTAACTCTTCGGTATATTTCTTATTGGAAATTGTCCCGATATTGTTCCTAATAGTTTACCTAAAATAAGATATTAATAAAATGATCAAATTAGTTCACACAATTTGATGATAACTGTATAATATTTCAAAATTCAAATTGGATTTATTTCCTTGTATAATTAACGGTCTTATTCTCAAAAGGAAATAAAATCATAAGAAATACATATTCTTTTTTGTAGAAACCTTCATTATGAACTTAACCTTATTAGATATGGTTTATCCGAAAGATTCTGCTAATTATGAAGGACGTATATTAGCCACATGATTACTGGAAGATTTTTTGGCAAAAATTACATCGAAATTATTCAGGTTTAAACCTATCTGGTTGACTAAGGATGTAAGATAAAGCAATGGCTAGTTGGAGAAATTGACTATTTAAAGAAGAGCCAATGTAACTGTGAACAACAATGAAACGATACAGAAGCTTGCGAAGCTATATTGTCAAAACTCATCAAAAGTATATACATTCTTGAAAGTGATATCTTTGTAAAAAATTCTCTTATGCGTTAGAAAGTGAAACTATTGAGAGAGATTACTGAAGCTCATATCGAGCAAACCTCATTTTTATCTGAGAGCTTGTAGATGCTAGTGAAATACTACTAGTGTGGAAGGTTGAAGAACCTTAAATATTAAGTTGTGAGCTTGGAGAGGTTCGTCAAATTACTAGTTGGTTTTATAGTGAAACACTTAAGTTGAATACTTAGGGACTGGACATAAGCTTGGGTTGTAAGCCGAATTAGTATAAATGTACTGCATCCTTCTTCTCTCTCTTTCTCTGTTTATCTTTTATATTTTCGCATTATATTGTATTTGTTCATTTCAACAAGAGGCTTCTTCACTTTTATAATCGATTCTTTCTATTTTCAACTTGCTGACGATTCCTTTCATTTTAACGAGCGCCTTCTTTTTATTATTTCAACAGGACTTATACTTTAGCAAGCTCATGTTGTTTAGTAGGCCACTATTGTCTGACAAACTCTTATTGTTTTAATTTTTAACAAGCCCTTGTCTTCATATGAATTGAAAGTAACTTGCGAAATTTTTTTTGTTACACACAATTCACCCCCCTCTTACGTGTGTTTGCATTATCATTTGGTATCAGAGCAAAGTTTCATATTTATTGTGTTTTACAACATGTGAAAGATCATAGAAAATACCTTGAGAAGTTTTAAAGGACAATCTGTTTCAAAGCCTCCTTACTTCAATGGAAACAACTACTCATACTAGAAAGAGAGAATGACAATCTATCTCCAATCTGTAAATGTCGAAGTATAGCAAGCAATTAGAGTTAGAGCTACAATTCCATTTCCAATAGCATAAAAGTATGAACTGATGCTGACAGGAGAAATGCGCAACTAAATGCTAAAGCAAAACATCACCTAATAGGTACATTTTCTCCAAAAGACTATAAAAAGATATCCTACTGCTCTACAACAAAAAAATGTGGGACAAACTACAAGTCACATTTGAGGGAACAAATGAGGTAAAGAAGCACAGAATAAGTCTTTTAATGCATCAATACGAAACTATTGACATGAAATAAGGAGAGGCCTTAGATGAATTCTTCAGATGCTTCAACATCATCATCACGACCTTATAGAAATTAGGAAAGATATATCCCAATGACAAGCTCATAACAAAGATTCTGAGGTTATTGCCAAAGGAATGGAAACCTAAGATGATAGCTCTATAAACAAAAAAGTATCTAGACACTATTTGACTTAAATGGTTATGAGGAAAATTGATGATACCATGAAGCCGAACTTAGGCGAGATGAAGGATCCTCTTACAAAAAAGGAATGGCATTGAAAGCAACTAACGAATCAAAAGGTGATGAAAGTGACACTGAATTTCAACTAGATGAAGATAACGAGTTTAACTTTATGTTCAGAAAATATGTCCACTTCTATAAAAAGAAGCTGATGAAGAAAAAAGAAGGAAACAAGAAAGCTGGAAACAACAGGTTCCTATCAAAAGGCAGCGGCAACAATAACAATACACAAAACAATCAAATCATATGCTATAACTGCAAGAAGCCTAGACACATAAGACCATAATGTCCTCTTCTTCAAAAGGACAAGTTAGAGAATAGAAAATATAGAAAGCAAGTGATGACTACAGCCTTATCAGATGAGGATTCTGAAAACTTTAAAGAAGAAAAACTAGAAGAAGTCAGCAACGTATGCTTCACGACTGAATCAGGAGACCATGAGGTATATTATTCTGACTCTGATATTGAAGTTGATGAATTGAAAAATGCGAATCATTAATTGTATGATAAGTATAAAAGGTTGACAGTGAAATATCTCAAAGAAGTTGAGAAGTCCAATAATAATGATGCATCTCTGAAGAGTAAAATTATATCATTGGAATCGATGAATGAGACTCTGGAGACCAAGAATATGTCTTTTGAAGTTGAGTATAAGCAAAAGGTTTCTAAAAAGGAAGTTATGGGAGAAAGAGTAGCTAAGTTGGAAAATACTTTGTTAAAAATGATTCTGATAAGGTAAGACAGTTAGAAGAAAAAGTCTCCGCCTTAGAACTTGAAAAGGAGAAAAGTGTTGGAAAGATCTTATCTCTAGAAAAAAATCTGGAAAATTTGTTAATGGAAGGAAAAATCTTGATGCATTGCTTGGTAGTGGTAAATACATTTTTGGTAAGACCGAAATAGGATATAATGAAAATAACAATATTAGGTCATATAAAAACTTCTTGTTAAATCCAGCAGTAGCTATAACCAAGACAATATAAACCTGCTAGGTGGCAAAATCATAACAACTGTCATTCATCTACTTTGTGTGATTATTGTGTAAACACGGTCACATTAGTCATTATTGTAATTTTTGTAAAATAAATTATCTCAGATGTATGTTTGGAGACTAAAAGGTCAAACTACTAACCTGAAAGGACCTAGAAAAATTCAGGTACCTAAAATGAAATAATGTTTTCACAGATATGTTTCAAAACGGAGACAAGGTAGAATCAATGGATAGTTGATAGTGGTTGTTCGAGAAACATGATAGAAACATTTAGATAAAAAAAAGGGTACTATATCACTTCAATTCGGATTGATCATAAAGGAGAATTTGATAACAGAAAGTTTGAAGAATTCTGTGACATCAATACATGTGTTATTTGATAAAATACTACCTTCGATAACAACAACTGAATCAGATGATGAAGAGCACGCTTTGATTCCTAAAAATACATTAAAGAATCAAAATACACCTATAATACCTACAGAATTACAAAATCAAGAAGGCCTCTGAAGCTAGAATAGAGCAGGCTCCTTCATCTCAGCTGGAACTTATGCAATGAAAAACACCGAGAGAATGGAGAGGTCTTGATACACATCAATATATTCTCAAAAATCCCTATGAAAATCTAAGAACAAGATCATCGTTAAAGAACAACTTTGTGGCTTTCATCTCTTAATTAAAACCAAAGTCTATTAAAGAAGCTCTTACTAATGAAAATTGCTATGAAAGACAAGCTAAGTTAGTTTGACAAGAACAAAGTATGGAATCTAGTGCCTCATCCATAAAACAAGTTAGTTATTAGAACTCGGTAGGTTTTTCGAAACAAACTTGACAAAAACGGTAAGGTCGTAAGAAACAAATCTAGACTTGTAGCTCAAGGTTACAATCAACATGAAGGTATTGATTTGGATGAAACTTATGCACCTGTTACTAGATTGGAATTGATTAGAATTTTACTTGCTTTTACATGCTATAGAAACTTCAAGTTGTTCCAAATGGATGTAAAAAGTGCATTATTAAATGGTTACATTAACAAAGAAGTGTTTGTTAAGCAACCCCTAGGTTTTGAAGATGAATACCATCCGAATTATGTGATGAAGTTAACCAAAGCTCTGTATGGTTTAAAGCAGGCTCCTCGAGCATGGTATGAGAGGTTAAGTAACTTTCTTCTTAAAAATAACTTTGAAAAAGGAAAGGTCGATAAAACCTTATTTATTAAAAGAAAGGAGAATGATTTACTTATAGTACAAATATATGTTGATGACATAATATTTGGTGCTACTAATCATCATTTTGTGAAGAATTCTTAACATTAATCCAAGGGAAGTTTGAAATGAACATGATGGGAAAATTATCATTCTTTCTCGGATTACAAATCAGACAAACAGAAAGAGGAATCTTCATTAGTTAAGAAAAATACACAAAGGAACTCATCAAGAAATATCATTTTGAGAATGTCAAACCAATGGATACTCCCATGTACACTAGAACTAAACTTGATAAAGACGAAGAAGGCAAAGTTACGAATGAGACAAAGTATAGAGAAATAATTTGATCATTACTATATCTTACAAGCTCAAGATAAGACATTATGCTTAGTGAGTGTCTTTGCACATGGTTTCAATCAAATCCAAAAGAAAATCACTTTCAAATAGTCAAAAGAATCTTTTGATATCTCCACAAAACTATGGATTTTAGACTATGGTATCAAAAAATGATTCATTTGACATTGTGGGCTATTGTGATGCAGATTATGTAGGTGACAAAGTCAATTGAAAACATTGTCAATTTCTTAGAGGATGTCTACTATCTTAGTCTTGCAAGAAGCAAAATTACACAGTGCTTTCGATGAATAAAGTGGAATATATAGCAGTTGCCAGCTGTTGTGCTCAAATCTTATGGATAAACATTAACTATAGGATTTTTCTCTAAACTTTTCTCATATTCCTATATTATATGATAATACGAGTGCTATAAATCTTTCTAAAAATCCTGTGCATCATTAAAAAATTAAGCATATAGAAATCAAACATCATTTTCTTAAAGATAATGTTTTAGAAGGAACCATTGATCTTTTACATGTTAATACTGAGAATCAAGTAGTTGACATTCTCACCAAGCCACTCTCTGAAGATAGATTTTGCATATTAAGAAAAGAGCTTGGTATGTACAAACTCTCTAATATTATTTATGCATGAATATTCTCTATTACTTATCTTTGTATTTCGTTTAGCAGGCTCCTTCTATTCTAATTCCTTAGAAACTCTCTCTTAGTTTGGTAGGCTCCTTAGAGTTCAGAAGGCTCATCTCGATTTAATAGAGTAAGATTACACGTGTCCTAAAAAAATAGGGAGTCATTAATGGCTTTGTTTAAGGCTTTTTTAAAAATGTGCTCATAATCTGATAACTCTATATATGTATCTGTCAGAAGATACACAACTGATTACACTTCTTCTTTAGGCCTATACGTTTACTCATCCTATCATAAGATCAACACTTAAGAATCACCTAGTATACCCTAAGCAAACTTCTCTTGTTTTCTTTGTTATTCTCTCTGCACCCTAACTCTCTACATTTCCTCCTGTTTTCTCTCTCAAACTTCACCAAGCTTACTTACAATGGTAAGAACAAAATCAAAAGGATAGAAGATATTTTTGGCCTCAACTTTTAGCCATAACAAAACACCTCATCATGACTAAACATTTGCTTCTGATTCCTCATCTTTGTCTCCTATAGTAGGTTCTCTGGACACCACTACTGAACCTGTTTTTGTCTCTTCATATATCCAAACTTCAGAAATAACCAATCAGGAGACCCCAGAAGATAGGAAAAGGAATATTGTTGCTATGTTATCTCTAGATTATCTTGATTCCTCTTTAAATGTAAAAGAGAAAACAATCAGAAAACAGTATGCTTCTGGCTCAGAAGAAGAAGAGGAAGAAAAAGGAAAAGAAAAGGGAGAAGAAAGGAAAGAAGAAAGTGAAGAAGAAGAAGAGAATTTCAGTAAGGGGGAGTTACTAAAAAAATGTGAGATTTCATTTACCTATTCTCTCCCTACCCTTTCCTTCTCTAAAAACTTCTGCAGTTCCAAAACATGATCCAAAAGAGAAGAAAGTGCCTAAGGTGCAGTGGGAAATAAATGGCGATGGTTCAAATGAAGAACCTTCTCAGTTGGAAAGAAGACCACATACTAAAGGAATTGTTATAGAACAAGCTCCAGAAAAAGAAACTTCTGAGGCAAAAGAAAAAGAAAAAGAATAGTCAAGAAAAAGGAAAAGGGAAGAGAAAGGAAAAGGCAAAGAGCTTGTAGTTAAAGAAAACATTGAGGAAGCCATCTTTAGGCATAAGCTATTTATAGAACATGGCCTATTTGAAGAAATCCCTAGAGTTAAAAGGTCCAAGAAACTCATGGTACACATGAAGGGAAAATTTTCACCACAAATAAAATCATTTAAATCAATGGAAGCTGAAGCACGTTATGAAATATGGTACAAGAAGAGAAAAGTGGTTGCTGGACACATTGTGCCTTCTCACATGTTCAATGATGTTGACATTCCTCTCTCTACTTTCTTTGTTGTTGATGGGTGGAAGAAATTTTTGAATTTGAATGATACAGTGTGATGAATTAGTCAGATGTTTTTACACATACATGAGAAAAGAAGAAATTGATGGAAAGCTAGCCATCATATCTTAGATGTGGGAAAGTGAGATCTTGATAACAAAGGATATATAGGGAAACATTTTAAGCATAGCTCCCATAGGTAGGACTGACATTCCTTACCATAACTGGGGCATTGCTGATCTTAGTTTAGGAAAGGTTGTGGACTTGATATATCTACATACTGAGAATGCCCATGAAGGGAGACCCATGTGTAGAAATTTGCAGCTACTGCTTAGATACCTTACTGTTAGAGTAGTGCTCTGAAGGCAATCACCTTTAGTACTTTTGTTTATTTTGATTAATAAAGCAAAAGGAATTTTCATTAATTTGATATTCGTTTATATATGAATTGATATTGATCTTAAATCGAATTAATGAAGTCTATGATACAAA
>JANZXP010000004.1:14894376-14919322 GCA_027576715.1 Erythroxylum flavicans | reverse complement strand
AAAATTTCATCACCCAAACACCCACGGTTAACACTAAAAACATGCATTTTTTGGAGAAATAATACACCCATTAGAGAGCTTACCTTAAACAACGTACGATGAGCTAGAAAACGGTCAGAAAATAGCCAAAAAATGCAACGAAGGGGGTCAGATTCAGACGACGCGACGGGAGGAGAGAAGAAGAAGAAATTGGGGGGGGGGGGGTCCCTGTTCATGTTAAAGACGATGAACCAAAAAAAGTCGTTTGGTTTTAAACCAAACAACGTCATTTTATTTATTAACTAGTCGACATTTACCGATAGAATATACATTCCATCGGTATTTAAATTTCCTAACTATTTCACCGCGTCTTGTTGCAGCTACATTTTGCCACAGAACCAAATTTCCGTCAGTAAAGTTAATTTAATGTATACCGACAGAACATATTATGTCGGTATATAACGGGAGTTGAACCACATTTACCGACGGTACCTATTCCGTTGGTAAATGTCCGAAGCTAGTTAATTACGGGAAGCATTCCTGTAATTATTACCGATGATTATGGTTACGTCGTCGGTAAACTTAAAATCAATTTTACCGACGGATGATATTCTGTCATTGAATAGCAGACACTGAGCATAACTTACCTACGGAATATGTTCTGTCGGTACACGTCCGAAGCAATTAAATTGCGGGAAGCATTCCCGTAATTTTTGCCGACAGTAAAGGTTGTGTCGTCGCTATATGTCATCAGAGATTTTGCGCGAAATTTATTCCCTCCAGTATTGCCGACGGTAATATATTTCCGTTGCTATATATAAATAGTACAACGTATGTATCGACGGATTGTTGTTTTCCGTCGATAAATAGCTATGGTTTTTTGTCCATCGGAAAATTTCTGTCACTAATTCATGATTTTCTTGTAATGTTGAAAGTGATATCACTGTAAAAAATTCTCTTATGCATTAGACAGTGAAACTCTATTGAGAGAGATTACTGAAGCTCATATTGAGCAAACCTCATTTTTATTTAAGAGCTTGTAGAGGCTAGTGAAATAATAATAGTGTGGAAGGTTGAAGAACCTTGAAAAATATTAACTTCTGAGCTTAAAGAGGCTCGTTAAGTTGAATACTTAGGGACTGGACGTAGACTTGAGTTGTAAGTCGAACCAGTATAAATCGACTGCGTCCTTCTTCTCTCTCTCTCACTCTCTTTTTTTCTTTTATATTTTCGCATTACACTGTGCGTGTGTTCATTTCAACAAGAGGCCCCTTTACGTTTATAATAGGTTCTTTTTGTTTTTGACTTGCTGACGATTCCTTTCATTTTAACAGGCCCCTTCTTTTTATTGTTTCAACAGGATTCATACTGTAATATCCCGTTTTCTTATACTAAGGGTTAGAGCCCTAGATTTCTATACATGAGAAATATTATCGAGAAATTAGTAAATGCATTTCATACTCATGCATAACATTAGCATAGATACACATGTGAATTTGATTTTTTGTACATATTACATTGATTGTACATGTGCTTAATTGACATTTTTCGGGTATAGATCATTTTAAATGATTATAATGTGAATTATGGATTTTATGTCTTGAATTATGGTTGATAAATCATAATTGGTGATTTAGAATTTAATTGTTAAATTTGGGAGATTTCTAAAATTTTGGGTATTTTTAGACTAGAAAAAATGCCAAGTGGTAAGACAAATTGATAAATGGTAATAGAAATAATTGACAAGTAGCTTTAGAATTTATTGACATGCGTCATAGAAAATTGGGTGACAATTAGACCAGAAATTTGGAGAAAAATGGACTAGTTATTGAAAGACCCATTGGAAACCATAAAAGGAGGACATGTGGAAAGTGACAAGAGTTATGCCACTTGCCACACACCTCACTCGCGCTACACCTACATTGAAAGACTCTCTTATTTTATCTTTCATTTTTTCTTTGTCTAAATGCTCTCTCTCTTCATTTTCGTTCTTCTTTTCTTCTTTAATCTCTCATCTACGACACTTTCTTCTTACCCACACCACGTTGATCTTTTTCCAACTCCTTCATTTTATTTCGTCAAGATCATGTTGTCTTCTTCTTAAAGAAGAACCCAACCTATTTTTCTTTGACAAGTTGATGATTGTGTATGCATAGAGGAGCTAGGGTTTCATGGTGATTGAAGAAGTTTTGGGTCAATCAAGTAAGTAGCTTATTATTCTTTATGGCTTGCTTGATAGACATATTTTTGATGATAGATTAAAAGGTGAAATGATTATGAAAATGGTGTTGAAAATATGTGTAAAGTGAATGAAGAATGGGTATCTTCATAGGTTGTTTAAATATAAACATATGTGATGATAGTTTAAGATTAAATGATAATGATAATGGAGTTGAAGAGTGATGATACATTGATGTAGAAATAAATAGGTTTATGTTTTATTTTTGGTGTATTAATGATATTCGTGGGTTGTTTAAATAAAAGCATTTATAATGATCATTAGGGATAGATTGAAGGTGTAAAAGGAGTTAATTTTTATACTAAATCATGGATGAATAAATGGACATATTCATGTCTTGTTTTTGTATTATGACGTGTAATAATTCATAAATTGTTATAGAGATGTTTTTGAGGTATAATGATCATTATAATGGTGTTGAAAGTTGATAAATGAAGAGAGCTGTTTATGTCCTATTGTTGTGTTGATGAGTGCAAGAAATTGATAAGTAAATGTTTGTGTTATGTTCTTCTATTGAGAATATGAAAACCATGAGTTGTAGGCTATTATGTAGTGGAATAGATTGTGAATTAAAGGTATAATGAAGGTGAAATTTATGTTAAGAGAGGTGTTAAGTAATGTTCTTGAAAGAAGAAGAAGTAAGGATTTGGTATAATAGTGAATGATAGATGATATGTTCTACTTTGGTATGATTGGTGAACCATAAATTATGAGTTGTCTTATGAATGGTATTGAGATGAAATAGAGGTAAAAATGATGACGTTATGAAGTTTGAATGATGAACTATGGAGATTATTGTTTGATGTATTATGAAAGAGATAAAATATAGAAAGAGTTAAGAATGCATGTATGGTAGAATTAAATAAAAGGTTAATGGATCAATTGATTAGAGTTTTATGAGATTTAATGTAACCAATATAGTAGTTAGATTACCATGAAGTGAAGTTGTATTAATGAGTATAAATTCTGGAAAACTTGAAGGGTAAATGATGTTTTTAAGTAGGTGAATTTTGTAGAAAATTGGGGAAAAGGGACAAGCATGATCATGGCATAGTCCCCACAATTGTGGCCTGGATAATTGAATTTACGATTATGGGCTAGCATATGGAGTGAAATGTTGTCTTTTAAGTGATATTTGAACTAATTAATGCTAAGGTACTTTCTTATGATCTATTTAGGGTTAAATGAGGCCTTGAATGAACGTAGTTGATGATGGATTAGATGATTAAAGTGAGTAAGAAATATTAGGTATAAATGAATGATGAATGATGATGTTAAATGATTATGAGAAGTGATTTAAGGATAAATACCCGAAATAGTCAAATTGAGCATGCATTGTGCATAACACACATACATATGTGTATGATTGAGTATTAATATGATTTTGCAAATTAGTAATGTGTATAAATGTGTGTGTTGCATGATACAGAAGTGAAAATCAAACGACCACATCTAGATATTGCCAGGACGTCAAGGCAATAGTTATCTGTAGCGTACTATGAGTAACCTAGATATTTTCACTAAGATTGATTATATATGCTTAACTATTGATTATTGAATTGATTATTATGTGAATGTGAAAAATGTCGGACATTGACAGCCTAAGGAGTTTGATAATTGGGAATGCATAGGAAGTGCTTTATTGAATGTGAATTTGAAAGAAATAAGTGTTCTTAACCAAGTTGTTGAATGTCGAACTTAGGTCCGATGAAAATGTGAAAGTGATTTTGTAAATTGAATAAAAGTGGCTGATTGCATATATGTGATTTTGATGCATTTCATTACATGATATGCATGATCAGATAAAGGTAGCTATGACCAAAGTAGCTAGAGAAAAAGAGCTTAAAACTCATAATGTGTATAAGAGCCACAGGCTCAATATGTAAAATGAGCTTGGTATCCACAACAGATACGGGACAGTTAAAAAAACACTCAGTCACAACAACGTAATAATGGAAAGTGAGTCATATGTGCATTGCATATACATTTTGATATGTATGTTTTGAATGATTGAAAAGGGTTTATCTGAATTGTTCTAAACTGAAATTGTGAAATAATGTGCAATATGTGATTATATAAATTGTCTCTGAAGTTTGACACCTGAATTGTTAGGTGTTTTGATATGAGTGAGTCCATCAATGACGGTTAGCTCACTGAGTTATTAAAACTCATCAAAATTGCAACATGATTTTTGAGACTTAGCTTCTAATATAACTTAGAAGAAACCTAGTACTGCTTTTGGACTCAAGAAATGACTCAAAGGTTGGTTAGTTTAGACTGAAGAGTTAGATAGAGTTTTTATATAAATCTTATGTCATATAGAACATATTGTATAGTTTTGTAAACACATGAGTTGTTTTGGATATTGTATAAATGGATTACGTATGAAAAGCTACAGTGTATTATGTTTTTATAAATGGAAATGAGGAAGTGAGTTTTTGATATTGTGTTATTCGTGTTTTAATTATGATGCCATATAAGAGAATGTGAGTTTTTTAACTTGCCATTGTCATAGGGTATGTTTTGGAATGTCCTCAGGATGTTCGGGTATATACTCTATGGTAGTGAGAGCTTACACATACTTTAGCAAGCTCCTGTCGTTTAACAGGTTATTATTATCTGACAGGCTCCTATTATTTTAATTTTTAACAGGCCCCTGTCTTTATGAGAGTTGAAAGTAACTTACGAAATTTTTTTGTCACATATAATTCATCCCCTTCTTACGTGTATTTGCTTTATCACATTAATCGCATTAACATAAGTCAATCATCAACAATACGCACATGTTCAAACCAATATTCAATCCAAATATGATAAATCCATAGAGTATATGATTTATCTATGCCTTGGATTAGTAAGTGATTATATGCCACATTTTGACTTTACATGTGGAAATTTAAGCAGTCTATGTATGGACAACGAATTTCACATTCTAAACCCATTTGATCTTTTACAAATTTCATGAAATTCTTCACTCCTTCTAAGTATAGAGTGGACCATTTCTGATGAGACATCTAACTTTTGTCTATGTAAGTGTATAATTAAAAGTAAATTACTCATTTCTTATGAGACATCTAACCTTTGTCCATGTAAGTGTATAATTAAAAGTAAATTGATGAATTACTAAATGTAATTTAAGTTGTTAACAACATAATGACAAATCAATTTAAGTTGACATACCAAGTTTGAATTCTACCAAAGAATGAAATTGAACATGCTAAGAATAGGAAGCATAAACTCATCTCAATAGCTATATGTCCTAGTAGTGAGTTTTAAACACATTTTTTAATTATGAAGCAAGAACTGTAAGATTTGATTCAATGTAAGCTCTCGCTGTTATAAGCTTCAACACCTCCTGCATCTATAAATAAAGTATTGGTATCATTATCTTAACAAGCATATAAGAGAACTTTTAAGAAATTATCAATTAAAAAATAAATTTTCAAGCCTAACAGAGCAATATTCCCGAGTAGTAAGGAAATTTCATACCTATAGCTTAAAAATGAAGTACGATTGAACATGAAAGTAATAAAGGAAAGAATTGAGCATGATCATATCAAGATACCAGAAAATGAAACAAATTTTTTGTGGTTTTGAACATTGTTATAAAAAATAAAGCATGGATTGACAATAAGTTTGAAAAAATTAAGTTATTGACTTTGTCTATGTCTAAAAAAGTTCAATGATATGTGATAATGGTGTTTGACTTTCAATTCTATTAGTTTAGAGTAGAGAAAAAGCAAGCTAAGGCCACTTATATGATATATTTAACTTTTGGGAAAGAATATAATAAGTTTATGCTCTCTAAGATGCATAAAACAATTTGGTACTCAATCTTATAAACATATTGGGAAAAGTAGTGCAATATATGCTTTAGTTTTAGATTTGGATAAGGACATAAAGTTAAACACGTCATTCTATATCTCTATCCTGTTTATGGAATATAAAATCATAACTTGTTATTTGTTTTCCATTTGTAATCCAAAAGGCAAGTTTTCCTTTTAACAATACTTTTACAAATCCAGTTAATGAGGATGTCTATACACATTGACCATACCAAGATACCAGAACAAATTAAGACACATTATCAATCATTTCCTAATTATACCAATAATAGAACCAGATAAAAAGAAAAAAATCCAAGATAAGGGTAGAGAATGGTCAATCCAAGGATTTCATAGTCAAACTAAAGTCTGTAAGCCCAGTTGAGAGTGGTGAACTTATTACATTAACAACATAGAATAAAAAACAAAAATAAATTGTTATAAACACAATAAACCAATTCATAACATGTTCTACAAAATTGACATGACTGCAAGAGATATCTCACTAGAAAAATTTAGAAGCAAAAGCTATATTGTCGTTATGTGGAAGTTCCTTATTGATGAAAAGCCAACAATGGTTTTTTCAAAGTGTTGTAAACAGAGAATGTACACATATTGGAAATAAGCCTTCTCAAACTATTTGGATTTGTGTACATATCCTGCAAATAAGACTTGTCAACTGGATATGTGGAAATGAATTACTTGGAAAACCAAAACCCTCATGTGGAGATGAGGACAATGATGCTTACTTGAGACGAGGATGAAGATGGACTCTAGAGACGAAGAAGAAGCTAGGAATATGGGAACCGATGTGGAAGACGATTAATCGTAGTTAGGAACATAAAGACAGGACGAAAATGACAATTCCAAAAAAGCATTGGGTAATTAGGTTTTCAATATAAAAAAATGATTTCATTTTTAATGAACAAGACGATATCGTTTTTTTGACATTTAGTGACAATTTTCAACACCCTTTAGTGACAATCATCTACATGCAAAACACTTTGGATGAAAAATTGTCACCAATCAATCTACATGCAAAAAACTTTGGATGAACCTTTAGCGACAATTATAGAATAAAGTCGCCAAAGGTCACCTATTGAAATTGTCGCCAAAGCAATATACATGCAGCTAGATCGTCTCCAAAGTTTTAGCCCATTGGCAACAATTGTACTAAAATGTCACAAAAGACTTACCCTTTGGTGGCGATTTTTACTAAAGCATCATAAAAGGCTTCACCTTTGGTGACGCTTTCTAAGATGATTTTGCAAAAGCATCGCTAAAGGCTTATCTATATATTACACTCTATACATTATAGAAATTATATATAATATACAAATTTTGTATAATATTATAGTATATATAACAAATGAAGTAATATGATTAAGTAGAATAATATGATTACAAAGATGTGAGAAAGTTTATCTATTATCTATACATTTATATATCATTATATTAATTACCATATATTTAAAAATAATTGCAATATAGTTAAAAATGGAAATTAAATATTAAATATTAATAAATATTTAAATAGGATTGATAGAGAATGCATTTGAATGTAATGAGAATTACAAACTTCATATTAAAATTATCTGAAAATTTTGTGACATCATATAAAATTGTCAAATCATACATTTTAAAAGAGAAAAAAATAAAAAGTATAAATCGATCTAGTATTAATTAATTTTGAGTTTATGGTTTTATAACTTTTTTAAATGAGATTGTTGTTAGCTAATTTTAATTATAGACTTAGAATCATTATAAATATATTAAATTTGATTTTTATGAATATGAGGTTCAATCATAAAATGATGAAGTGAAAGTTAGTGAATTCATAATTATACATAATAAATAAAAAGTGTTAAATTTTGCTTATGTTTGGGTTTCTAAACTACGAAAATGTATTTATAGTTATAAGAAGAAGAATGAAAACATTTCTCTACGGGTTGGGCTATAGTTAGGAGTCCTTCTCCTTATTATTGGTTCCTGGGAGTCTCCTTTTCTCACAGTGATCTTATCATTGTGTCTGCAACTTTGGGTAAGCATGAGAGAATTTATAGATAAATTACGGGAACATACTTTTCCCCATACTTAAAATTTATTATGCTCACTAAGCTATTAAATGTGAAAACAAACTAACAACAAAAAATTAAACACATAAAAATAATTAATAAATTAACATAAATAAATAAATAAATAAACAATTAAATAAATTTAATTTAAAATTAACTAACAACTAACTAATCTCGAAATTAAAATTAGAAATATGTTAATTAACTAATGGGGCTAACTTAATTGTGAAATTTAAAAGTTCTAACCCTAAATTGAAATTCAATATCCTAAATTAGCAATTACACAAAATTGACAAAATTAAACATTACATTCATGCAGTTAAACATAAACCCAATGTCAATTAATGTTGAAAACAACTAATTAACCTAACTTAACACAAAAATATTACAATTAAAAACTTAGTGAGAAAAATCTCAAGATTATGTAATTGAAGTTAAATTTTCACCTAATTTACATGAAATTAGTCAAATTAAATTATCAAATCAATTGGGTAATGAAAATATCAGCTATCAAACCACAATTAGACAATAAATCACACAAATTCACATAAATTTCCAATCATAAACTTACATAGTCTAATGCACAACCATGTATCTAGCCATGTATGTCACTGAATCATAGTTTTTTACGGATTTACACGATTTGGTACATGGGCGTGTAACAAAATGTGTAAAAGTACACCAACGTGTCTAGAGAGCGTGTAACTCTCTGTAAACGTGTGTAACTTTAAAATTGGACACTCAAACATAAAAATTTTGCACTTTAGTGTTATACAAATGAACACATATACCCTAACGTACTAATTAATAATTATGCACAATCTTATTAGATGCTCAATCTTTCTGTCCTAAAACATCCTAAACAAAAAACAAAAAATTTCAATTAAAACTTATACTCACATTAAAGGAAAAACAAAATAATATGGGAATTGAAATAAAACTAAAACTAGCAATAGGTTGCCTCCTATATAGTGTTGTTTTAATATTGTTAGCTCGATGTACCTTTTACACTCAATATGGCTTATATAAATTAAGTTGTTGTATCCTTATCGTAGGTTCCGTAACTTACAAGTAAGTTATCTTTTATGATTCCCCTTGGATATTTTATTATTCTATCATCTAATTACAAACATATCCTAGTTGGTTCAAGTTCTTCTATTCCCATTTTTTCAAACAGAGAAAAAAACGTCATATTAATGTCAGCTTCTAGATTGAATAAATTCTTATCTACTGATTATATAAACTCCCTGAGTCAGGTTACTTCTCCAGTAGTTTGATTTTCTTGTTGGAGCTCTGTTTGCTCAGCATAGTAATCTCCAACTTCTTCGATTGCTCCTTATTTAATAGTTCTCTTTCAAAGATTTAGTGCTCTTTGGTAACTACAACAAAGATTCAATAAAGGGTAAGTCATTTTTAAGTTTTTATAAAAAGATTAAGGAATCTATCTTACTCAACTTCCAATAAATTTCTTTTCACTCTAATAGGATATGGAATTATAGGTCGGTATTTATTGACTCTTTTTGTTTGTTGTCCACCTTTAGTCTTCTCAGTAGTCACCTCTTTTTCTCTTGGGGCTTTCTCTAGCTAGTCTGGGCGATTGCTATAATGCATTCCTTCGGATTTGTTTTTATTGTACTCAACAAACTCCCCTTTGGTCTTTCTATCACTGTCTTTCCAATTGGTCAATTTGAACCTCTAAGTTACATATGGATGCATCAGTTTGCTCATGTTTCACTTTTGATTCCCAAATGAACTCCACCATCAACTCATCCAAACTAAGCTTCTTAGGATGTGCTGCTTGCTTCTAGAATCTAGGTGGTATTCGATGGTGTGGGCATCAAATTAGCATCTTTTTGAATCTCTCTCATATATCATATAACCTTCAGTTTAGGAGTATGAGGAGATGTCATTCCTTAGTTTTGCAGTCCTCGCTAGTGCGAAGTACTTGTATAAAAATTTCTGTGCCACTTGTTCTTATGCAGGCACTGAAGAGCGTAGCATAGAGTTAAGCATTCCTTAGCCTTTCTACTTAAAAAGAATAGGAATAGACACAGTTTGATGGCATTGTCATTAGCCCCATTTATCTTAAAAGTATCGTATATCTCTAAAAAGTTAGAGATATGCACGTTGGGATCCTTGTCTCTAAGTCTATTGAATTGGACTGACTACTGCACCATTTGGATGATTCTTAATTTTATCTCAAAGTTGCTAGCTTAGATAGTCGGTATTATGAGGTTAAACCCTGCAACAGTTAAGTTTGGTCTAGCATAGTCAAACATGGTTCTCAGTTGGTTAACCACATTATACAATTCCTCTGTATCTGCTTGACTAGCTAAGTCTTCTATTCGACGATCTAGTTTAAACTCCCATAGTTATGTCCGTCAAAGATTCCTCTGTGTTATTCTTTTAATCTCTAGATCTATGTCTACTAAGTTCTCAGTTGTACTCCAATCATAAACTGACCAAGAGTCCAATTTTATGAAAAGAAATAAAACTAAAATTAAACAAATAAAATAATAAAATAAAATAAAATTACTAGAGTAATAAAATTAGGGTTCCTAATATCACTAGTCCCCGATAATGGCGGTCCAGTTGTAACTAGCATAAGTAAGTATGAGTCGATCTCACGAAGACAATGATTACTAGTAATTACTCTTATGCTATAATCTAACCTATGAACTAGATATTTGATTTTTAATTAAAACTCAAACTTAACCAAATAAAATAAAATAGGAAACAATAACGATCGTAGAAGACTAAGGAAATTACTTGGAGAACTCAATTTCAAAGATTAGTGTCTAACTGGTGAATCCCCCTAATAATCATTAAATAGTTAACCTTTTATCATGCAATTATTTTATTGACTATTTGATTGGTTAATTTTATACCAATATTAATTTTACCGCAAGTGCATGGTATAGTTGTAGCTTGTATCGACAAGTACAAGTCATATCCCACGAAGATAATAAATACTAGTAATTACCATTATCCTATTATCTAGTCTACAAATTGAGTGTTAGTTTTAATAAAGAAAATAAAACTTAAGCAGATAAAATAAACAGGAAACAATAATGAGAAGAGAACAAATAGAATCACTTAGAAAACAATCAATATCTAGAATTAGTGCCTAAGTAATGAATCCCCCTAAAACCATTAGAAAATTACCTTTTGTTATGCTATTTTTATTGATTATTAGACCGTAGAAATTCCTATTTTATGTTGATAACTTACTTGAGACTATGATCGTGTCATTTGAGCTTTAAAATTTATAAGCCCTCAAATACCACAAGCGCACGGGTCGCGACTATAGTGTAAAAATTGTTGATCCCATAAGGAGGGGGACTAACCTAATCCTAAAATCTAAGGCCAACTATATATAAAACTCAAAATAAACAATGCAATGGAAAGTAATCACGAGAATTAATTTCAACCACTTAAATCAGAAATTAAACGTGAAGGAATTAACAATTGAACAATAAGCATGCATAATGGAAATCAACCAAAGAGTTTACCAAGTTATGAGAAAGGGGATTTTACTTATCATTAATGCTAACCTAGCTAATTATGTGTCAGTGGAGTGTCAGTTCTAGACTACCCTAAGGCAGATTACTCTCTCTCGAGTTATAACCATTAAATCCTAAATTATAAACCCTAATCAGATTATGGAATTTGTAATCTCTCAATTCAAAAATTATCCAAACCTAATTAGATTTGAAGCACTATAATAAACTATTGGAACATCACACAGGATATCTCTCCGTACAATTACCAATATGATTTATCATGGTTTCTATTAAATCTCCTAACTCTCATTAATCCGATTTAATCGTATTTCATTCGGTTCACCCTCCCAGTTTATTACCGAATTATGCAAGAATGTAATTAAATCATGACATTCATCAAATAAACACAATCCATTTGATTATCATTAAATCAGAATAAAATCCTGAAGGAGATTTAGAACATCATCATTCTACTATCTATCATCATACAATCCATCCCAACTTTATACATGAATAAAATTGAAACGAAAAGGAAATAGACACTTAGAATGGATGATCTGGGAAGGCAGTAATGTTGAAAAACCTCCTGATTCGGGAAGTACGTTGAGACTGCTTCCTCTTCCTCTTCCTCTTCTCTTCCTCTTCCTCTTCCTCTTCTCTTCCTCTTCCTCTTTCTCTCTTTAGGATTTTCAATAGTGGTCGGATGGAAGCTCCCGTTTCTCTTTTTTTTTTCTATACTCTTTTATGTTTTGGGTAACCCTAGGGGTTTTTTGGGGTTCGAAATGTCCAAAAAATCCCTCGAAACATGAAGTTTGTAAACATCTATGAGTCTGCCCGATTCAGCCACGATTGTGGCTCACATCTGAGCCTTCTATCACAATCGTGGCATGCAGGCCATGATCATGGGCCATTCCCTGAGCTTTTGTCACAATCGTGGCATGCAGGCCACGATGTGGGCCTATGTTATGGCTAAGATTGCCTTCGAAACTCCTTCGCTTTTCGATATTGACCCTGAAATACTGGTAAACACATCAAGGTACATAAAAAACATAATATTTAAGCTCAAAGACTTGTACTAACCCACAAAACACTTAAAAACACAAATAAATCACAAACTAACACAATTTTAACCTAAACACATACCAAGTTATCAAACTAATGACTAAACACATATCAAACTATGCCTTAAAACACAATGCAATTTACACTTATCAGACTACTAACAACTAATCTTAGTTTTATCAATTGAATTACTCAAGTTAAAGTTTCTAAGATTGGTTTATCAATTTGTGAATTCTACTATTAGATTTGACCTAATCGAGAGGATTTATGTCAATCTATCTATAGGTTTGCAATTAAAATTTTTCAATTATGATAGATCTATTTATACACAGGATTTCTCAATCTCTATGTTATGAAATCATATTATGTACTAATATTTCAAATTTATCAAAATATATATTAAACACATAATTGAATCACAATATATCAATCAAAACAATTGCATTAAATAAAAGAGTCAAAACATATTGTAGCACAAACTAGAGTTCATCACACCTAGACACTAAATATGTTTAGTTACATATGATATAAAATAAAATCAAACATAAACGTAAAGAAAAATGAATAGAAAATATCAAATGTTTTTGCAAGGTAGAGGTTTGATGTTGAATTATATTGGATCTTTTTATGATTTCTTTGTGTTTTCCACTTCTCTGGATTAATATTGCCCCTTTTGAACAATCTCTACATCTAAAATCGCCTCTGAATATCTTCTCTCTTAATCTGCCAGTGTTCATGCCTTTTTATAATAATTTTTAGGGTTTTGGGGAGATAAACGGTATGGTGCGCAAGTGTGTACTAAACCTTATAACCCAAAATCTCTAGAATTCGTGATTTTGCACTAGCTAAGAAACTTACATAGCTGTAGAGAGGGTTGTGTATCCCTTAATTGTTTCAAATATTCTTTTTATGTCGCGTTTTCAACCAAATTCTTCTCCTTTTAGTCTGTGAAGGCAATTATAACCTATAAATGCACTTAGAGCAAATTAAGTAACAAATATACATTAAAAGATAAATATCAAGCAAAATGCATCAAATATGAGGTATTAATATAGTCAAATATGCATATATCACTATTGGACCATGAAAATTCCTATCTTATGTTAATAACTCTCTCGAAACTACTAACAACTAATCCATAGGGTGATTACCTAGCTCTAGGTTTGTAGTCAACTCCTTTCAATTACGATGAATTTATTCATATAAATAATTTTTTAATCCCAATGATATGAAATCAAATTATGCACTAATATTTCAAATCTATTAGAACATGCATAAAACACCTAATTGAATCATAATAAATCGATCAAAATAATTTCATTAAATAAAAAAATCAAGACATATTTTTATCCCAACTAGGGTTTGTCACACCTAGACACTAAAAGCGTTTAGTTACATATAATAGAAAAGAAAATCAAAAATAAACATGAAGAAAAACAAAGGAATAATAATTTTAAATCTCTTTTTCTCTTCAATTTAATGTTCTTGAAAGTTTAATGTTGTAATGTATTGGATCTTTTGATGATTTCTCGCTTAGGTCTAAAATCGGCTCTCCTCAAATTGCCTCCATTCATGTCCTTTTATAGTAAAAGTTAGAGTTATTGGGACATACACAGTTACTTATACGACTATGTAGGTGCCCGTGTACCTTCAAAGACTCCTAAAATTATGACTTTACCTATTTATAGAGACTTACACGACCGTATATCTCCAATTTGCTTCAAATCTTTGTTTTACATTACGATTTCATCTGAATTTGTCTCCTTTTAGTCGATGAAAACAATTATGACCTACAAATGTAGTTGGAGAGAAATAAATACCAAATATACAACAAAACTATAAAATATCAAGCAAAATACATCAAATAGACATCTATAATTATAGTCAAATATAAATCTATTAGGCATCAAGCAATCCACTAGCATATAACTGATGTTTATCACTATTGTTACAACATTTTTATTTTGTTTTTAATCTATATGACATCATAATTATATAGGACAATAGTTTAAAAGTTGATTATTGAGAGAACCCAACAAGTCTTTTATTGTTCTCCTATATTATGTTAGGTAAGTATTAGCTTTATTGTTTTTCTTTTCCTTTCCTTATTTCTATATTTTTATTGTTCTTGCATGTTATGTAAATTACGGATAATATATAACTTAAGTGTGTGGAAGGGAATTAGGTGCTTACATATATCAATTTTATTATACATAGCATAATAGGGAGAAATTTTGAGAAAATTTTAAACTTTGAAGAAAATATTGATCAAGATAATTCATTATAAGCTTGGTTATTATTATGATTTGAAGTGTGTAAGTAAATAGTTATAAGTATTGATGATTAACTTGATTTCGATTAGCTTCATAAATTTTTATAATGGATACTTAATTTGAAATATGATAATTTTTATCTAATTTAAACACAAAATTGAGTTAGAAGTGAATTCATTATAAGCACTTTAACATCCTATTAACAAAAGAGAAAGAAGAATGTTATTTTGTTTGAATAAATGAGCATTAAATAAATTCAATCTACTAGCCTCAACTCAAGTAAAAAGTTTAAAGTTAAAGAGTGGTGTTAGTATCCATTTAAAATGATGATCTAATTTAGTAATCAGGAAATAAGCTGTTTACTCTCGTGTCAAAAGGTTAGGCAAATTTTTAGACAAGCTTCTAATTGCTTTTATATGTTATATTAAAGTTGGCTTTTTTACTTTTCTACAAGTAAGAGGCAAGAAAATCTATGCAACATGGAGAGCCATAAGAACACTTCTTTTACTATATGGCACATATTTGATTTAAGAAGTAATATAAGGCAACCAATATTCTATAAAATTGGGGATGGGAGTAAGATATCATTTTGGTAAAATAACCAGTCCCACCATAGTCCTATAGAACTTGTACCAAAACTCCTATAACTCAAAAATATAATTCAAATGAGTGCTACAATTGAAGATGCTCTATACAGCAAAGAAGTGTTATCTAGTTTGATAACAGAAGAGAACTTGTTGGCACACTTACTCAACGTACCTCTAATCCCTAGAAAAGAGGATAAGGCCACATAAGTTCGTATAATCAATGGAAAATTCTCTAATAAGGTAATAAGGGCTATAGTTTTGGAGGTACAATCGGAGATCATGTGGAATGATCTGGCATAGACTAAGCACACATAACTAAAAGCAACATGCTATATGTGGTTAGTAGTCAGAAGGAAACTCCCAAACATAAACAAATTATAGAAATTCCTATCGATCCCTAATTGATGCTACCTTTTTAAATCAAAGCTAGAATTGATTGAGCATATATTATTTCTATGTCTCTTTTTAAATATGGCTTGGAAAAAGATGACTTAAAGATGTGATTTAGGTAATACATAAAATGCATGGCAAGATATACTCAATTGGGGCCTCAAATTGCAACACAAATTAAAGGAGGACAAATGTATTTACATAATAGTACTTTCATACCTACTGAAGACCATATGGGATAAGAAAATAGTAAAAGCATGCTGAAATCTATAAATGACTAGTAGAGAGCTTATTGATGAATTATTGGGGCTAGTGAGGATCCATCTTAGTATCTACAAGTTAAAGATCCCTCTAAGCAATTAGACGATGGAAAGGTAAGGTATCATACAATGTACACGTGTAATGGAGTTAATTCACCTTCTCATTTGATTAAGTATTAGGAGTAATGTCTAGAAAAAACATTTGTGCTTCTTAAATTTTTTTATCCTTTAAGTAATACTTTTGTAAAACCCTAGTTTATGCCTAATTGGAAAATGGGAATATATTTTTATTCTTCAAAAAACAGTAAAAGGCATGAAAACATTTGAAAGTTGAAGCATCATTCTTATATATGTTCATTTCATGCATCAAGTTGAATTGTGTGGATTAAGTTAAAGTATGAAGGATTTTGGAGTAAATTGTATTCATTTACAACTTGATGCAAGTAAGTAAATTTGATAAGCATTGCAATTGAATAAATAATGGAGAATCTTGACTAATGTGATTGATTTATTAAATTCTTTCTTAGAATTGCAATATATTTAATTTATGAGTAATAAAATTGATTTACATAAGGATAATCAAGTGCTTAAGTGTGGGGAAATTTGATATGTATTAAATAGACTATATTTCAATATAATTTTACAAGTATTTTGCTTATACTTTGATGTTTTTTAAAAAGAATTTAGTACTTAAAATGACACATATTTTGTTTCAAATCCTTATTTCTATCCCTTAATAGAGAAGGAATAAATTTGAGAATTTTAAAGTCCAGTTGGGGTAGCTTAGGCATATTTTATGTCACTATCATAATACCATGTTCCATCCTCGTGTTCTAACATATCCCATTCTATTTCTACATGAGTTTTTTATATTAACAAACATGCTCTAATAAGAACTTGTATTCCTACTATAATCAACACTAAGTCATTTTATTTCTTTGAGCATATACCAATATGGTATTCTGATCTACTTATGTTTTGTAACACAAGGGTAACATAGTACTATGTTTATGAATTGTGTTGGCAGTGATTATTATAGAAAAATTATAGAGAGGTAGGTTAAGTAACACAGAGGATAACATAGTCTCGTGTTTAATTTGTGTTGATCAAAATTTTTTAGGATTTCATGTTTAAAAGGGAGAGATGACAGAAAAGAGAAAAAGAAGGAATTGTTTAAATATAAAATGAATTGGGATATAGATCTAGGTAGGATTATCCTTAGAATTTGTTATTTAGAATTGATTTCTTGATTTAATCTAAGATTATAGGTTTTTTAGAATTATTCATCTACATAAGATTTAATATCAGATTTCATATATAGGTATTGAGAAATCATATGTATGTTTAAGTCAAAACATGAATAATAAAAGTTGTATGGAACCTTATAGATAAAACCACTTAAGTCTTCTAGGTTAGGATCAAAACTTATCATAGCAATTCATAAATCAAATTAATTCATTCTAAAAAATTTTGACTAGAAAAAGATTTCGATCAATCATCTTAAGGATAATGGTTATGTGTTTTAAAAAAGAATATAATTGCAACTTTGGAATTCCTATTGATCTAAGAAACTAGGATTAAACATCAAATCAGGATAAATTCAAGCAGAGAAAAGGTTCTAGGGGGATTCTTCATCTAGATCCAGTTCATTTACTAGTTGTTTATTCTTATCTATTGCTTTGATTCGATGATTCTTATTTATTATTTATTTAATGATATCTTTCCACCAATCATTCATTTTATTAGATTAGTTAATAGATAAATGATTATTACTAATAGTTACAGTCCTTATGGGATCGACACTAGAACTCGCTAAATCTACAATATATAATTATTTGTGCACTTGCGTTAGTGAACTTTTTGGTATTGTTTTGTTTTTTGAAAATATATAAAATCAATTATTAGTATCTTTATAAATGGTGAACCTACATAATATTTTAAAAGTGCTAGAGAATTAAAAGAAGGAGATCTATTATCTCCATGCTTACTCTTTGCATAGAAGCCTTAATTAGAATTATAAATTTGAACATATAGAAAGAGAGAAAGTTCAAATTCAATTATGAATATGAAAAGCTATAAATCTTTAATCTTTTATTTGTAAATGATCTATTGCTCCTATGTGGTACTAATTTATATTCTTTATTAAGGTTTTTTATAAATTATGATAAGAATAGCTATTTTGTAGATATATGTTGCAATAGAATAGTGAAGCAAATTGCTAGCATTGCAAGTTTTAAGAATTGGCCTCCTTTTAAGTACTTAGGCATCCCTATATTCACCAAGATATTAACTTTTAGGGACTCCAACTCCTAATAGATTTAATCAATAATAAATTAGGAAGATAATGCAACATGTATCTATCTTATACTAGAAAGTTATAACTCAATAATTTTATTCTTAATAATCTTCATACATTTTGGAGTTCTCATCTATTTCTTTCTTAAGACATCATAAAATCTATTGTAAGATTACTAAAGAATTTTGTTTGGTTAGAAATCAATGTATATCAAGCTTAAATGGTCTTATGTATATAAGCTTAAAAATTAGGGACACCTTGGCATCACTTCTGTAAGAGCTATGAATGAAGTCTTATTAGTTAAACAAATTTAGAAATTGTTAACTGACAAAGGATTAAGTTGGGTCAGATGGATTCATACCCACTTTCTCAAAGGACTTAGCTTTTGGAAAGTTCAACTAAGGACCAATATTTCTTGAGACTTTTAAACAAGTTCTGGGGTTAAGAGAACAAGTCTACAAGTTCTTCAAATGCATCATAAGAAATGGTAAAGATATATAATTTTAGTTTGATAATTGGGGTGCTACAGTAAAAAATGCTTTAGGCAATGGACAAAAGCGTAGCTATAAGAACAATTATCATTGCCTTTTTATTAAGACAATAGAAATCATATCGTTACAAGAAGTGGCATTGCAATAAGTATACGGCAACATAATTTTTTGATTAGGCAACAAAATAAAACATGTTGCTTTAAGTTTTGATTTAGGCAACACTTTAGTTTCAAACTATAGTAACAATATTAAAAAGATATTACAACACTTTTAAATCTTTATACGACAACAAAGCAAATTTTTATAGGCAACAATTTGTAATAATAAAAAAAATTTATTCTTTCATTATCAATATTATTTAACGTAAAATCAAAATCTTATCATTATATAGGCAACATCCATATATACATTAAAAGAAATATATAAATATTAATGTATGTCTTAATTGTGTATGTACTATCAAATTTAAATGACCAAAAGCTACATTTATATATAATATATAGTCTATAAGGACTTTTAAAATTCAATATAACATATTCAAAATATAAAAGCAAATTACATGCGCTTTTATTGTTACAAAATACAAAAGTTAATTCTACAATCCTTAATAATTGTAAGGAAAATTACATATACTTCAACAACTCTTCATTATTTTTAGAATTAGAAGTCGATGTTAGGCTTTTTCACATTGGCTCTATAACCTTTCTCAAAGGTCTTTGGAAATATAACATAAAGAACTACATGCATTCCAGCTTTTTGATAGATAGTTACAATTTGTGAGCAAATATCCAGTTATGACGAGGGTGAGATTCTACTCAATATTAGATATTATGGTGGATATATTGAGCATTGAGGGTTAAAATTGAATTATCAGAATTATTACAAAAAAATACTGACAAGATAAATACATGAGGTGCATGCTTCATTTTGTTCATACCATATGCTTCTTGCAAGCTAATTTATTAGTGTCAAAAACTAAATAAAATGATGTAGCTTTTCTCACACTGTTCACATTCTTAGTCTTTGTTTCCTTGAAAACTAAACTATTGGATGACTTCCATAAACCAACGTTTATATTAAACAGTATTTCATACAACTAAGAGTGAAGCTTTGGTAACAATATGATGAGAACGAACATTGGTTGAGGTAATCCTGCACTTGTTCTACTGTCAGGAGTTACCTCATTTTGTCCATTCTCAATTTTAAAAACATGGGAATTTAAAATGAGAATTTATAACAGATCTTGGCTTGAAAGTCTTAGGGATATTAACTTAGAATGGTTATAACAAATTTATACGATCTTAATCCTTAACCAATTAAGATTTAAATCTGTCAATTTTGAATCAAATTAACATTCACCATAAATAATTAAATCTTTAGGAATACCTAGAACATTATATAGTTTTAATTAATTCTTCTAAGATAGATGATTCAACTTGGATTCAGCAACAAATGCTACATACCATGAACACCAATAAATTCTATCCTAGTATTGTAAGTTTTAATTGCTCGAGAAGCTTCCAATTAATGATTCCATTTTTAGAAGTCACAAAATCTTACTAATATATTGATCATTAATAGGCTCCTTATCATCACCGATTCACAATTCAGCCAAGAACAATCATTTAATCCCAATAGAATTCTGTAAGTAATAGTAAGGGAGACTAAAGCCACAGTGATAATTACTAAACTGTAAGTAATAGTAAGGGGGACTGAAGCCACAGTGATAATTACTAAACTATGTTGATAATTGTGGAAATCACTAATCCTATCATATGTAGGCAATCATAAGAATTGATTATTTAAATCATATAACCATAGTCAAAGATGGCCAACTAATGCTATAGATAGATAAAGGAAAACTTTATAAGTTGATCACTCATCTAAACAATTGGACCCACAATCATAACAACCTAACAGGTTGAGTCACTTACACTTTCTGAAAACTTTGGGCTGGAAATCATGGTTGCTAAGGATCTGAAAAGTGGGGCGACTTAAAGAGGAGAGTTGAACTCTATACTAGATGAGGCAGAAAACACTACATGATTGTTTGTTGGCTCATAGCAAGACAGGAAGACCTCCGTTGCAGCAGCATTTAATTATGATATATAAATTCCATCCTCCTAGAGCAAGTAATGTTCTGAGGTTCATTAAGTCACATATCAATGTTAAATAACTTCAGCAATGCTTTTCCTGGAAATAATTCCTTTCTCACATTCATCCTCACTATTTTGCTCTTCATTTAGAATTGATTGTAACTCAGTTTCAATGTCCTTTTGTAGTGAACCGATATCAGTATAAGCTTCCTCTATTTTTTCTAGTACAGTATATGACATTAGATTTGATCCTTAGCTATACTCAGAGGTGGCTGGAGACCCATATAGATCCGGCTACCTATATATTTAAATGACAAGACAAACTTTCTATAAGGTATAGATCCTTGTGAAACCTAAACATAACATCTTCTTTTTCTCACCTCTATGATGGCTAATTTCCATCATTACTGCTTCGCAAGTACTCTATCAAGTCTTTAAAATTTTTGAGTTGGAAATCAATGTCAGGGATACCTTGTTTGAGGTTGACATTTTCTTTGCTTCAATTATAGAAATCTTGGAGAACTTGAAGTTTTAATATTAGGACATACAGAACCTATGTGCATCAAATAATTCGAGTCAAAGACAACATTTTGAGTACTGTTGCATGTACTTGTGAGGAAAACACCATATAAACCACAATATGCTAAAAAGTGCTATATAGCCATAGCGTTATATACCTTCCAAGCATTTTCTAAACTTTGTGTTGTATTCTCAACATTGAATTTTAGTACAAGTGAGCTTAGAAGTTCTGCTTGTTACATCAGAGCAGTTATCTTGGGATCATCCTTATTAGGAAAAGTTCCTTGAAGTTTACTATTTTGAGTTGTTAATAAAGAGAAAGTATACAATTTAAGAACTTTCATGATATTGAAAAATAATGAGAATAAGCTAAATTGATCAAGACAGAGCACTTTCGAAAATAGAAAGCATCCCTTTTAGGAATCTACCATTTGTTTGGTTTTCTAAAAGTAACTTGTACAGATAACCAACCAAATAAGATTTGCTTGAACTAACTTACCATTAAAAGAAACCTCATTAGCATTAATCATCATCCTCACTGAACAAAGAATATAATTAGCAAACAATGCTAAATGTAAAAATCTCATATAGTGTTGTACTAGGTCATCTGAGGAGACTAATAAAAAGGAAGGAAGGGAATAAAAACAATATAAATGAGAAATAACAACTTGATTGGACAGATTGAACAAAAATCTTCTCCTTCCTACCTTCTACCTTCTACTTATTATCTTACTCATAGCTAGCGAATTTCCATGCTTCCCAACCTTGAGGAACAACACCACCCTACAGTTGTGAGTTAGCAATGATCACAATGGAGTAAGCTCTCAAAGCTCTTATAAGATAAGCATTACCATTCCTATTGATTGTGTAAGATTTAAACACAAATCCATTAGATTAAAAAGCAAAACGCAGCAGGCAAACGGATGTTAGATTATGAAGCAATAAAGAAAGAATCCAATAAAGCAAAAATCGAGAAGAATCAAATAATCATAGAAAATGAAATCTAAAAAAGAGACTCAAAATTAAGGAAAAAATAGCTTTTCTGTGCTAATCACATACTTTGATTATCAAAAAGCAAAACCAAGATTTTCAAATACCCAAACAAAAATCAAGATACCCGATTTCAGAGGAAATCAAACTACTAGATTGATCACAAAATGAGGAAAAAATTCAAAATATTGTTTTTCAAAAGAATCAAAGAAAGAGAGAGAGAAAAGAGAAACAAAAATTGAAGTGCAGATCGAGAAGCTAAGGGAAGAGAATAAGAATAGAAAAAAAGATAGAGTTGTGTTGAGGAGAATACGAGGGAGATTGAAGAAGAAAGATGAAACAATAAAAAGGTAAAAGCAATGCCAAAAACAAAATGTGGGTTGGGGTGCGAAGGAGGGACGTTGGTAACTGTGTTAGATAATGTTGATTTTTTTTTTATTTTTCCGTTGGTTGATTGATTAGACACGTTTATATTTGCAAAAGAGTAAATGTGTGTGTGATCAAAGATCCAAATCATAAGATGAATTAATCCAATAAGGTAATATAACAAATAAAAAGACGATGAAACTTTTGCAAAGCAGATTGGGTAGATAGAGAGATGAGAAGAGTGGGACAAAAGATACGCATTCATGGGTTGCACTATCACGCCTTGGTGGGCTCTATTGATGGGGAGCTCAAAGGCATAACTGACACCTATGGATGACGGCCGGTTGCTACAAAAATTGGCATCAAAATTATTGGAAAATTTGAGATGGTGATGATCTGGCATGGGTTGTGAGTTCATCGACTCGGTGGATCGCCACCACGTTGAGCATTTCATTTTGTTTATGTTTTTTTTCCACTTGAAAAAGTATGCGTGTAAAGTGATGTTAATTAGTTTCTGCTTACATAATATAATATAGTATAGAATTTAATATAATATATTACATAATATAATATAGAACTATAGCAACAATTTCAAATGTTGCATATATAAAATTTTATTGCAATCATTTTTAATTTTGTTGCCTTTCTTATATGTAGCAACAAATTATTATTTTCATTGCTTTTTAATATTATTAAAGGCAACACTTTAAAAACTGTTGCATTATATTAATTTTTAGGAACACATTTTTACACAGTTGCAACCATTTCGTTACCTAAAGTACTTTTTGCCGTAGTGGCGTAAAACAAGTCGCCTCTAGTTGTTACAAGATTACAACTCTTTAAGAATCTCACTGTTTGATCATACAAAGGTTCAACAATTATAGATGGAGAAAATTGGAATTAGCTAATTTGTACTTATAGAGACTTTTCAAATAATTAATTATATTTTAATTAATAAATAATAATAATATTTTAATTAATTATATTGTAATTAATTTATTATTTTAATTTATTTATTAATTACAATATTTTAATTAGTGAATGAATTACATTTTAATTAATTATATTGTAGTTAATTAATTATTAATAATATTTTAATTAATTATATTGTAATTAATTAATTAATTACAATATTTTAATTAACAAATAATTATATTTTAATTAGTTATATTTTAATTAATTGATTATATTTTAATTAATTATAATGCAATTAATTAATTAATTATAATATTTTAATTAATTATATTATGATTAATTAATTAATTACAATATTTTAATTAATGAATAAATGTATTTTAATTAATTATAATGTAATTAATTAATTAATTATAATATTTTAATTAATCATATTGTAATGAATTAATTAATGACATTATTTTAATTAATGAATAATTATATTTTAATTAATTATAGTTAATTAATTATATTGAATTAATTATAATGTAATTAATTAATTAATAATATTATTTTAATTAATTATATTGTAAGTAATTATATTTTAATTAATTATAATATTTGAATTAATGAACAATTATATTTTAATTAATTATATTGTAACTAACTAATTAATTACAATATTTTAATTAATGAAGAATTATATTTTAATTGATTACATTTTAATTAATTATAATGTAATTAATTAATTAATTAATAATAATATTTTACTTAATTATATTAATTAATTGTATTTTAATTATAATATTAATTAATTAATTTCATTATTTTAATTAATGCATAATTATATTAGTTACTTATGTTTTAATTAATTATATTGTAATTAATTATATTTTAATTATTTAATTAATTACAATATTTTCATTCACGAATAATTATATTTTAATTAATTATAATATAATTTATTAATTAATAATAATATTTTACTTAATAATATTTTAATTATAATATTAATTAATTACTTAATTTTAATTAATGCATAATTATATTAGTTAGTTATGTTTTAATTAATTATATTGTAATTAATTATATTTTAATTAAT
>JANZXP010000004.1:14861627-14894276 GCA_027576715.1 Erythroxylum flavicans | reverse complement strand
AGACCGAAAACCAAGATTTAGAACTATTAATTGTTAAATTCTCATTGTTTTGCTATTAGTTATTTTTCAATTTCGTATTCCAATTAAATTATGTTTAATTTATTATTTGAAACCCCCCTTTTATTGCATAACTACTAATGTCTGAATTCCTCGTAGGAATGATCCCTACTTTCCACTACTACATTAATTTGTGTTGCAGGAAGTTAGTTTCTTTTTATATTTGGTTGCAGGCGACAGCACTTACCATTATTTATGAACGAAATCTTAGTATTGAATGTGTGAAGGTCTAGTATAGTTTTAACTAAGACGTGATATTCTTCATACTAAGTTATGGTATTCCCATTAAAAGGTGAATGTGTATCTTACCTATTATTGGTGATAGTTTTTTTAAGCATATATATGGTATTAGATGTTTAAAGCTCTATTATGGTTTTAACAAAGGCATGGTATCTTAATATTAAAGTGAAGGTATTCTTATTTTAAGATGAATGTGTAACTTATCTGTTATAGGTGGTGGTATTTTTTAAACATGAGTGTGGTATTGAATATATGAAGATCTGGTATAGTTTTAACTAAGCCATAATATTCTTCATACTAAATGATCGTATTCCTATTTAAAAGATAACATATGAATTATATGTTATTGGTAGTGGTTTTTTTAGATCATAAGTATGGGATTGGATATATGAAACCCTAGTATACTTTTAACTAAGGCATGAAATTTAATGTCAAAGTGATATATTGTTATTTTAAGTGAATATGCCATTTATATGTAACAGGTAGTGGTATTTTTTTCAACGTAAGAATAGTATTTGATAGGTAAAGGCCTAGTATAGTTTTAATTGAGGTGTAGTTTTCTTCATACTGAATGATGGTATTACCATTTAAAGGTGAATATATGACTTATCTATTATTAATGGTGGTATTTTTCATACATAGATGTTGTATTAGATGCATAAATTTATGGTATTGTTTAATTTTTGATATCTTAATTTCAAAGTGATGATATTCTCATTTTAAGGTGAACGTTATGGATTATCTATTATGGGTAATGTTATTCTTTGTACATAATCATGGTATTGGTTGTAAGAATGTCTAATATAGTTTTTATTAAGCTAAGGTGTTCCTCCTACTCGATGATGGTATTCTTGTAACCTTTACAACTTTTTAATGAAGGTTTCTAAGGTTCGTATAAATTCATTCATCATAAACTAAGTACCTAAACCAAATCTTTAAGTTAAAGGCAATGGAAGTTCGGGCTTTGTCTTTTTCTCCTATCATTATAAACTCAAATGTTTACCATCCTACAAAAACAACAGTGCCTCTTTTTAAGGTAAGTATAGGGGAAAGGATAAATAAAATAGATCTGGTCAAAAAAGATGCCATTGTTATTTTGGAATCCACTTGTCTTAATTTTCAAAAACACAAAATTCTTAATTTCTTTCAAATTGTTTTCAAAATAGTAACGGTATTAGCATAAATAAGTTTTAAAATTTTTTTCCTTTTTCAAAATAAAAAAAGAAACTTGAACAAAATATAAGATTAAGATGAAGGACAATGAGCAACAAGTAGAAAAATAGGAAGAAGAAGATAAAGAAACAATATAATATTACAATTATAAAAGCAGCACCGTGCCTTAATACATTTCAAACTGCATATATGTAAAAAAATACCATCAATAATTTAAAGTAAACAATAGTCTCACAAATATATCAAAATTATAAGATTGAGTAAAAGCAATTATATATGTGAATAAAAACCATACTAGAATTCATCATATATACTATCAGTTTAATGTATAAAAAATAGGGTTAATTATAAAAAATTTCAAAATTTACTAAATTTCGTAACATTAGCCTAAACTTTAAAAAGTAGCACTAAAATACTCCAACTTTTAATTTTTAATAAAAATAGCATGATATGAAGTTCTCTGTTAATGTGGAAGTTGTTGTGAGGCACTCTAGATTAGTATTTTTACTATATGGCTATAATATATTTTATTTATGTCACTATGAATCTTATTATTTAATAAATTAAAAATATCAAACACCCTAAAAATTATAAAGTAAAGCATATGGAGAAGTGTATATTTATTTTAGGGTTTTAATATTTTTAATTTATTAAATAATAAAATTTATAAATGGCATAAGTGTAATATATGGTAGCCACGTAGCAAAAAAAAACTAATTTAGCATAGGTAACTATTACAAAGGTCTTCCAAGCACAAAACTTATATTGCAAGTTATGCCTACTCCTTTGCACAATAATCTTACTTAGGACAGTTTAAGCAAGACTCAGCCTTCCTACATGATTGTTGACCAATAAAACTTTTTTTCTCAAATACCTCGCGACCCTTATAGTGTTTAAATCTCACACTCTTACAAGAATACTATGTAAACAATGAATAATCAAAGGCAAAAATAAACACATAAGATGTATGGCAAAAGCTAACCTTTATTACTTTCCCCATGGTATTCAAAGGAATGCTCTCTCTCAATGTGTTCTCCTCCCCTCTATCCTTATTTAGGCGCAAGGCTCAAATAAGCTATTTATAGGCACCTCTGGCCTTACAATTCAGAATCCTAATTGAACTAATCTAACTAAATCACCTTTAATTCTTATCATTAAATCACACTAACTAATTGGATGATACCCTCATCCAAATAGGACTTTATCTTATAAGATTTAGCTACATAACAACTATCAAGATAAGAGATTACATTTAATTAGGAAAGATACATCCATATCTATGAGGAACTCCACTATTTTTAGACGATCCTCCTATATGATCTTTATCTTTTAGAGATGAAGTATATTTATTGTGATATTATCTGCCAAATCATCTAAGATCTCCCCTTGATCTTTATCCATTGATGATGAGTCATTCAAGTCAAAACCTTTCATAGTATACTAGTTCGGTCTAGTGCTTACCCATGTCAAGTCCATTAGTCATGGTTTGTCTATTTGAGGACAAAGTCCTTAGAGCTTTCACATGCCTCCGCTCCTGCTTTTAATCTAGCTGACCTTCGACCCAAAGTCCATCTCAAGCTTATCTTTTAGTCTCACATCTAAATCTTGCATCTCATTGAAGATTTTTGCCAATGTATGCCAAGGCTTGCCTACGCTCGAGCTTTCATTGACAATGACCATTTTCCTTGCCTACTCATAAGTCTTTATCTTGTTATGTCATTCTAAGTTTTGAACATAGGCCAAGGCTCGCCAACACTTGCATGATTTAGGAATTAGGACTTAGTGATCTAACACTTGCCACATTATCCACATTAATGGAGAATTTAACGTCACACTATTTTTGCATAAAAAACGAAAGTTGGAGCATTTTAGCGCCATTTTTCAAAGTTTGGACTACTATTGCAAAATTGATTAAAGTTTGAGGTTTTTTTACAATTAACCCTAAAAAAATCAATTATTAAAACAATTACCATATACACTTTAAAATGGGAATATCATCTTTAAGTACAAACTACATCCTACCTCAATGCAAATTATACTAGTACTTCATTTACCTAATACCATGTCTATGTATAAAAAATATCATAATTCATTACAAATCAGAAAGATATATACATTTAAATAAGAATATTTTTACCGAATAGAAAAAATAGTATACCTCAATACAAACTATACTAGGACTTAATATATCCAATATTATACTCATGTACAAAAATTACTATAATGTAATAACAATAATAGTTTTAGTAAAAAATGGGAATACCATCTTTATGTATAAACCATATCCTATCTCAATTGAAACTATAATAGTACCTTTATCTATTCAATACCACATCTACATACAAAAATATCATCATTTGTTATTAATTAAGTAAGACCTAAACTTTAAAATGGGAATAAAATTATGGAGTATAAAGAATATGATGTTACAATAAAAACTATGCCATAACTTAGTATTACAACTATAAACAAAAGTTACGATGAAACATTTAAAGTAAATAACTTCTTTAGTGAAAAATGAAAATACCATTTTTTAAGTATAAACAATAACTTGTCTCAATAAAAGTTATACTAGTACCATATTTTTCCAATACCAGACCTATATATAAAAATATCATCATTCAATACAAAAGCAAGACATACTCTTTTAAATGGAAATATTTTAACTGAATGGAATGAATATCATGTCTCAATACAAATTATACTCGTACTAAGTGTATTAAATATCGAAGTTATATAAAAAAATTTACTATAAAGCAATAACAATAGATCACAACTTTAATAGAAAATGGGAATATGATCTCTAAGTACAAATTATACCCAATCTCAAAATAAATCATACTAGCACTCTATGTATTCAAGTCCACTTGAATGAAGCAAGACATTCACTTTTAAATTACCATGAAGCATTAACAATAAGTAGTAGCTTCAATAAAAAAATGAAAACAATATGACTAAGTAGAAATAAGACCAACCATTAATGTGAAGGATGCATATTGGTACACATTTATGCAATAAACTGTATTCTTTAAAGATTTTGTTACATACAATTAACTAAACTCCTATCTGGTCAACCATGTTCTTATTAGAAATTTAAATGGATAATATGAAAGATATGGTTTGGTAAACAGTCATGCTTCAAAATATTTCGACTGAAGGTTTTGTTAAACATGGTTAACCATATGATTTTATGGTCAAAATTGTTACTAGAAATTTTGAAGGAAAAATGTGAAATACATAGATTGGTATATAATCGTGCATTAAATTATGTCTATTAAAGGTTTTTTAACAGAGTTAACTATATGGTTGATTGATCAACCATATTCTTACTTAAACTTTTTAAGGGACAATGTAAATGACACATATTGCTACACAACCATATATAAAATTGTGTGGAATAAGGTTTTGTTAGACATTATTAACTACACTCCTTTGTGTAAAAATTATCCATTATTTATGTTCTTAGAAACAATTAAGTACATAGAAATGTGGTGAACTATGTTCTATTAGAAATTTTAAATGAGAAATATGTCATTTAATCCAAAAATGTCAATATGTTAGTGATTACTTTATGTATGTTCCCTCGTACTAATAACATCAGGTTTTTTATTGAAACTTTTATCAAAACTTGAAAGCGAATGTCCACTTTTAATGTGCAATATATGTTTGCAAGATTAATTTATGTATTCCTAATGTCCTTATTTATTAGTTATTGTTTTTGTTTTGTCTATCAAGAAAGCACGGAAGAGATGAGTATTAAGCAAAAACAAATTAACCTGCATTTATTATATGAAGCAACAATATCAATGGCATTTTTGGTATTAAGCAAGCAATTTTTAAAGTTGTATACAAACCATTTTGTTGCCATTTATGGGATTAAACTACCATTTCTCGCTTGGAATATTATGGTTAAAGTAAGTGCACTATCAAGGTTTTTGAAGCCTTTATTGAAATGTGCAAGAGAGTTTAGAGTGGTAATGTTGCTATGAGAAATGAGAAATAGAGGTTTAGAGGGTTTTGTTATAAAATATATTTTAAATGTAAAACAAAATATTCTGATTAACAAGTTTTGAAATTCTTTGGAATTTGTTTACAATGAAAGATGGCATAGTAAGGAGAGAAAGAAAATTAAGGAAGAAGACCATACATGTTCAAGCACTAAATCATGTTGAGAAACATCTATTTGGTATGTATTATATATTAATATATATATGTACTTGTGAACTTTAATATATTGATACATTTTTATAATTGAAATGTATATTATAAATATTGTTGTAGTATTTATGTTGCAACACATATGGTGTTGTAGAGATGAGTAATAAAATAAAGAAAGAAATGAGTTCTTTAGATGTAATTATCTTACGTAGTGGAGACAAAGGTGATATTTAAAGTGGGAACGAAATTAGAAATTTAGTTTATTTATGCAAAAGTATGCAAGATTCCATGGTTTTGCTATTGATATAAGGGGAGGAAAGAAATATTAGAGCAAAGACTTTAAAAGTGAAACATATATATGTCATAAAAGTCAGTTGTATAAACCATGAGAACTAAATATAATAAAGCCTAAAAGTTGTGGAAAGATTGGCTGCAATGCTTGTGTATATCATCAGTCTGATGAATGAATTTAGTGTATTAGAAAGTTTGAAGATATGCATAACCATGAAGTAAATCTAAGTAATGTGAGATTTATTAGACAATATCTTATTATTGATAGTCATATTATATGTAGATTGGAAATAAAAAAAAATATGGGATTAGATCGTGCACAAATGTATAAACTATTGTTGCAATTGTAAATGGATATGGGAAAATGAAATATTTGCGTAAGGACTATCTTAATCATATAGACTGGTTGAGAAGAGTAAGGATGGAGGTAGATGAACTGGTTTGTAAGATGTTTATTAGAAAGAAGAAGAAGGATAGTAGGTTCTTCTTCAGGAAATTAATTGTAAGGAAGGAAGGTTTAAGAATGTTTCTTGGATTGATGTGAGGAGATGTGCAATAAATTTTGAATTTAGTGTTATGTTAGTGTTTGATTCAAATTGCCTCTTCAACAAATATTTGCCCCATTTATGGGTGTTAACCATTATGGCTAATCCACTTTTCTTAGTTATGTAATATAGGATGCAAGAAAATTGATAGTTTTTGTTGGTTGTTCTATACATGGTTAAGTTGTATGAATAGGATATTCACATGGCGCTATGATTATTGATGAGTGAAAACGCTTAGGTAATGTCATCGAGGTGGTTCTCCCTACTGTTAGGTATAGATCATGTTTATGGCATATATAGAAAAAAATTACTTCAAATTTATAAGTTGAAAAGTACTTTTGTGGATGTTATTTATGATACAAGGAACACTGAAAATTTTGATAGGAAAGGGATGAAATTATGGTGGAGTTTCACTTTGGAGATAATTCATGGGTAAAGTCTTGATGACTATATGAGGTTGGTTCTACTGTATATATTAGGGGCCTTTTGGGTGAGAACATCAAAGACACAAAGAAGTGAGGGGATAAATGCTTACTTTGATGACAATGTGAATGTGTATAGCATATTGAGACAATTTGTTAAGCAATATAAGCAAATAATCAAGGAAAAGATTAAGCAGAAAATAGAGTTTGATCATTTAAGTGGAGGTATAGTGTATCACTGGCAACATGATTTGATATTGAGCAGGAACTCTAAAAGGTGTATACCAATTCCATGTCTCGTATTATATAAGAAAAACTAATCAATGTCATGTAATATGAAGCAAGCAAAAGTTTGAGTAACGAAAATATTTATAATGTAGAGGAGAGAGGTGAAGGTTGCAATGTGACTACGCTATATATATGGTTAAATTAGATGAATCACTTCCACTAGCCAAGTGCACCTTAATGTTATTTGAATTTAAAAGGGTTGTTTATCATCACATGTTCAAGATTTTGAGTATGTTAAGGATCGAATAATTTTCATGAGATTTATATGTCAAGAGGGGGTGAAGGATACAGTTTAGCGACACACGAAAATAAAGGTTGGTAACATTTAGGAAGATGATGATGGCACTGTTAGTAGGAAACATAAATTGGAAGGAGTTTTTCTTAAGGTCTTTGATTATGCTAGTGATGGTGCATCAAATTTTGAGTACCTATATAAGTTTTAAGAAGAATCTAATAAAAAATTATGTATTAGGAGTGCAATTGCATATATGGATAGTGATGACCATTATCGAAAAAAAAATCCATTTAAGAAGGCATTAGGTTGAAGGAATTATTTTTCTCTAAAACATGTGATAGGTCAAGAGTCAAAAGGTTAAAATCTTGAGAGGAGAAGGTCCAATAGTAGAAATTTAAAAAAAAAGTAGTCTAGTTGTTGAAGAATTTTTTTTAAAAAAAGTAGTCTAGTTGTTGAAGAATTTTTATTAGTATGGGTAATTTGAGATACTAAATATTTTTAATATTTTTGCATGATATTACTAAATGATATATCATATATAATTGGTTTTTAAATGTTGTTACTTGAGCACTATGAAAGTTAACGAGAGAAATTTGTTTTAATGGTAACAAATAAAGGGTTAGAATCCTCAAATGCGCTTTTATTCCATCTAATTAGTTGGTAAAATATATTTATTGTTTGATAATGTATACATTTGATTTGACTTATAATAACTACCACTTGTTTCCAAATAGTGAACAAGGTCAACTTCAACTAATTATGCTGACTTGTTGAAGTACATAAATTGTCCTAGAAGTTGTTGATAGATGTATTCATTCCCAAATAGTGAACAGGGTCAACTTCAACTAATTATGCTGACTTGTTGAAGTACATAAATTGTCCTAGAAGTTGTTGATAGATGTATTCGAGTGAATGCCTATAAAGGATATGTCATTCAATCTTTTTTTCTAAATAGTGATGATATTGTATTAAATGAGTAATATTTTTATGAGAAATTGAAATTTTTATTAGCTTGTTGCCAAAACACCACCTTCGACTAGTACTAAGATTACACCAAATGGAGTAAATTTTAATTGACCTGTGTGTTGTTCTATAATTTCAAAATTTTATATAAAATATTGGAGAATTTAATATTTTTGCATGGTATTGATATAAAATGAAGAAATGTCAAATTGCTTATTTATATTCTAAAAAGTGAAAGATAAAGATGACCAAGATAAACTTGATGCTATTGAAAGGTGTTTTAAAAATGAATTAAATTTTTGTAAATATAAACATTATTTTTATGATATTTATTTTTAAAAAATTATTGACTTAACACTCCCACGTGTTACCTAGTCGGAGACTCAAATCCTCTATGCCCCTTTTCTTGTGCTCCCATGTGGCAATAACATTTCAGCTATCCAATTTTTCTCTTTCCTTGATGTTTGGCATATGAGGATGCGGGAAAAATTGCACAGAGAATTTGGGTCCCCTACTCAAGTCCTTGGATTAACGAGGTACAATCAACCAAAGTAGTTTTCCACGTCGTAATCATGCAGGAATTGCTGAACTTGTTGAGGAGATAATGCAGCTGTCATCTTTGGTGGCATTGAGCCACAGAAGCAGAGGAGTCATTCTCAGTTCCTAATGATCATGAATTGACCTGTTGTGCATTTTTATTAATGATTCTGGAACAACTTTTGATTACAGTGGTACAAACTTTATCCTCGCTCACTAAGTTGACTTTCAGGACCAAAAACATAATAACGGCAATCGGGATCAGATGTTCCAATTATTATTTTTCATGAGAATCTACGCATCTAATAAGTAAGACCCCAAGAAAACCGACAGATAAATACTCATATAATAGGGTAAAAACAGAATGTTAGAAAACAGGAGATTTAAATTCGTGACTATCCAATCCAAATTCATTACGTAAGCAGAACCTCAATCTTCACTTTATTCATATTAGGAATGTCAACTTCGCCTACCAGTTGGCGCTATTTTAACTACAGGTTAAAAGTAATCTGCTCGATCGAGCAATGAATTAAGCACTTATTGACTTGACTCAATCTGTAGTCTAACTGTTATTTTAAAAGTAACGTTTTATCAAAAATGAAATTATTTTTTGACATTTAAAATAAATTATAAGATGAGTCAAGTTGACTATACTCGCCTATAATCTATCAGGTCATAAATCGATCAACCTATCATCAAACTAAGTTACAGGCTGATCTATCCCGACCCACCAAACCACGGATCACTCTTACCCTAATTGGCGAGCGTGTAAACGAATTACAACACCTAATTAAACTATAACCCTTATACTTGTAATACGTATTTTATTATTTTAATAATTTATTGTCCAGATATTGCATGATTCAAAATCTTTTATCACCAAAGAAGCGTTGTCCTGTGTTATATATATATATATACATGTATATGAATTTTACTCCCAATATTCCACACTGACCAGGCCTCATCTTCGGCTCTGTCCTTAATAGCAAGCGAAAACTTCGTATAAATCGTCTACTCTCTTGCATTTATCATAAAAAGCTGGAAAGAGGAGAAACAGATAAAAGAGAAGATTAGATATTATATTGTAACAGAAGTAAAATGGGGACAAACCTCCCCCGCTCCCTCCAACAAACTAAAATTTTTTATTACACAGAAGTTACAAATTCTATGTATTCTACTAAATGAACCCATATCCACAAATCTCTGCCACCAGGAAGAACAGGTATCAACAACTCTTGCATCAACATTTAAAAGAAGTTGGGTAGTATTCATATTCCATTTGTCTTCTGAACTAGCATCACTTACCGGAACATCAGGGCTGCTGAATCCTCCAGTAAATCAATAGACCTCCCTGAAATCAGTCTTTTATCTTCATACAAATTTCCAAGCTGCAGCAGTTATCAGCAAAAAAGTATTAATCAACCGTCCAACAAAGTGGCAAGACTCAATTTCCACACAAACCTATAACGAAACATATTTGCAACATACTTAATATTCCATCAAGAACATGTAGATAAGTTTTCCGCACAAACCCTTCTATACTACAGCATGAGAACAGAATGTGAAGAACCAAATCTAGTACATCCACATTGAGGTTCAAAGACAGAAAATCTGACACCACGCAGGTTTGTCTCAGATTTAGTTTGTAGGCAAAGTTCATGCTGCAAATTTTACAGTCGTGACAAGGGCAAGCTACAACACAACCATCAATGTGGTTGTCAAATTGATCAAAAAGTGCAGAAAGCACACTAGACTTGCGATTTAAAAGATTCTCAACACCCTAAAACCTACACATCACTAAAAGCTTCAGATGCAAACTTCCATCTGAAGTTTCCGAAATTACAGCTAACATATATTCGTGTTTACTATTATTAGTAAATGATGTCACCTAAGCAACTTCAGTTGCTAAGATCTGTATTTATCACATTTTGACAACAAGATTGTAGCATCAGATTAGAAGAAGTTATAGTCAATTAAGAAAATTTCAGATTTTTTACTAGTACTGATTTGACAGGACATAAAAAATACAACAAGATTATCGTACTTGTTGATAGTAAGGTTCCTCATGGCAAATCATAACAAGGTACTGATGCTGATACCATTCCAAGTAGAAACTCTATAAACAACAATGCCAAAACACATAAATTGGTAAAAGATCATACATCTGGCGAATACAAAGAATGGAACAAAAAGCCCACTTTTCTTTCTACTTCTACAAATTTTGGAAAGGCCAAAACATCAAATTGACATGAATAACACGACCTCCAAGATTCTAGTAAAATGCTTCCAAACAAAAGGACAAAACTTTAAATTACCAGGAATCTCCTTCCTTGGAGGCGGAGGATGCATAGCGTACCAAAGGAGAGAGCGACCCAACATAGATATCATTGACACAATCCCAGCCACATAAAACACCATCACCAATCCCAAAACCCATGGCATCAACATGAACCCTATAAAAAAGGTCACCGATCCACACAGCATCAAAGTTACCGACATCCCCAGCAGCAGCCACGCAAACCCCGTCGGAGATATCTTTTCCACCGGCAACATTCTCCTCGACGACGAAGAAGAACCCGACGCCGGAGCTTGGTCGGGGAAGGGAGGTGAGCGGAGCAGATTAAGAACCAGAGCTGTTAACTCGTAGAACACTCTGGATTGCTGATCTCGTTGTTGTTGCCTTCTCATCATTTGTATTTTCCCTCCGTTTCTCGAAAGAAAAAAAGAAGAAGAAGAAATATAATTCCAAAATCTGCTTCAACCAATTCGTTCAAACCAAACTTGGGATAATTTCTGCCTTCTCTCTTCCAAAATATTGCTAGGTTCGAGGCAAGTTGATATCGATTGTCACTTCTGATAGGCCAAAGCTTTGTTTGTTTATCGGGAAATTCGATCACACAAGTGGGGAAAGAGAAAGGGCGACGCGGCGGTCACAGCTTTTACTTACTTATAACATCTGACTCCCATAATCTGAAAAGCCATAAATTTCCATTTTGTTTTGCCCGGAAATCTTACAGTGTTGGGATTGGAGAAAAAAGAAAAGACTATCGATTCTAATTTTAGGTGGAATTAATTTTAGTCTAGCTTTGGCTGCCTGGAAGTTTTTCATTTCTTTTTCTTTTATGTGTAATAGATACGTTAGTCTGTAGTCTGTACACGTGTTGTGGATTAGGAGGATGTGGCAAGGTTGGGTCAGCTGACCTTACCTACAGCCGATTTTCTTTTGATTAATTAATAAAAAAATTTAAACTTTGGACATTTTTTCATAACTCAAATTTTAAAAAGTAATAATAAAATATTCAAAATTTAAAAATTTTCAATTCTAGCCCAAATTTTACAAAATGAAAATAAAATGTTTAAATTTTCAATTTTTTTCAGTTCTAATCTGACGTTATCTGTTGTTTTCTCGATGTCCTTAGTCTTTTATTTTCTGTTTATTCTTCTAACACTCCAAACTACTCTCGCATTAAAGTATACTACACCAATAAACTCTTCGTGTTTAGTTCGTTCTCCTAATGCCCTTAGTGTGAGGGAATCGAGGTTGTATAATATGAAATCGAAGGGTGAGGGCGTCGAGAGAACAAACTGAAAAAGAAGGGAAAATTTGAAATCAAAGCGTAAGGTCGTCAAGGTTGCATTATCTAATTTAGGTCATTTTTAAACAACGACATAGTTTAAATTATGTAATTAAACGACGTTGTTTTATTATTCTTTATTTGTTGAGTTAATTTTGGCTGACGTGTATAGTTAAGGTTTCTGAAACACACGGCAAGTCACGTCAACAAACTTAACAGAAACATTAACAACGAGTTAGAATTGAACAAAAATTAAAAGTTTGAGCATTTTATTGCTACTCTTTGAAGTTCGAGCTAGAATCGAAAAAAATTGAAAGTTTTGACATTTTATTGCTACTTTTTAAAGTTTGGGCTATAATTAAAAATTTGACAAAAGTTTGGACTTTTTTTGATAATTAACCCTTTTTTTTGAAGAATTTGAAATACCTACAGTACAACGAATAAAAGACCTCACACTGGTTCAAATAAATATTTTTTGGTAATTAACCCTTTTTTTGGAAGAATTTGAAATACCTACAATACGGTGGATATATAACTCACATTGGTTCAAATTTAGACCATCAAATTTTGATTTATTTGCTGTTGTGTTTACTTGTATTTTTTACAGTCGTTTAATATGGTGCCTATTTTTGAAATTTAAGATCAATTTTTGTTTCCTTTTTCTAGTAATCTTAAAGTGACAAGTTAGACTTATCTTCTATAGTTTATGTTGACTATTAGGATAGGAGTGGTAGCTTTAACTTCTCATGATAAAGTAAGAGCTAATTTTTTTTGTAAATTTTGGGTCTAGGAAAAGAGATGATGTGGATAGATTATAGATAAGCTTTTGCAAAGTCTTTAGAATTGGTGAGAATTTTAGATAAATACAAGATTTATATAGCATACATCCATGAAACAAAGTGGACAATGACCAAAGCAAAGGAAATTAATGAGCTTAAGACAATAGAATGGGGTAGGTATCTTGGTTTTCTAGTAAATCATACATCACGTTGTGGGAATAAAGAGGATCAATGATAAAATTATGCCCTTAAAGATTGTAGTGAAAGGTGTTGTTTTCAATGTGGTGTGTGCTTATGCATCTCAAGTAGGGTTGGACGAACAACTTAAACGCTAATTTTGGGAAGTCTAGATGAGGTGATTCAGTAAATCCCCCCTGACGAGAGAGTTATTCTAGCAAGAGAATTTAATGTTGGTATAAGGACAACCTTGGACAAATATTCATAGACTAACAAAAGTTTTAGGTACGGTGATAGGAATCAAAGTTGGACAACTTTGTTGGATCTAGCAGTAGTGTTGAGTTGATGATAGCTAACTCTTTTTTTAAGAAAACGAGGAGTACCTAATGACTTTTAAGAGCAGAACTATCAAAACTCAAATTGACTATTTTCTCGTAAAGCAGAACAATCAACTTAATTGTAAGGATTATAAGGTGTTGACTAATGCTTGCTTATCAACCCAACATATATTATTGGTTATGGATCTTATAATTAAGGATTAAAGGAAAAAGAGAAGTCCCAGGAGGTGTATCAGAATCAAATGGTGGAATACAAAAAGAGATATGTTGGAACAACTTAGGGATAAAGTAATATATGGAAAATAATGGAAATAAGAAGAAGACGCTAACCAGATGTGGAAGAGAGTAGTAACTCTTTTAAGGAATACAATTAAAGAGATCTTAGGTGTTTTTAAAGGGCCTAGGGGTAGTAAGATAGAGTTTTGGTAGTAGAATGAAGATGTATAAGAAAAGGTTAAGATTAAAAAGGGTACTTCTAAAGCTCTATTGGATAGCACCACAAAGGTAGAGAGAGTAGTTAATAGAGAAAGTAACAAGCTAGCAAAGAAAGAGGCGAAGAGATAATCTCAACAGCTAAAGGCAGAGCTTACAAGAAATTATACCAATGATTGGAAACTAAAGATGGAGAAAAGGATATGTTTAAGTTGGTGAGATTTAGAGAACAAAAACTAAGAGATTTAAATCAAGTTTATTGTATAAAAGATGAAGCAGGGCAGATGCTCATGGCTAAAAATGGCATCAAAAGAAGATGGTAGAAATACTTCTATAGCCTTTTTAATAAAGGCGTGGAAAATAACATCTCTTTAGGTGATGTTCGCAAGTTCGCGAGATATTGTAACTTTATTTGTTGCGGATATATTGCAAAGGAAGAAATTAAAAGAGCTTTGAAGGAGATGAAGAGTGGAAGGGCAGTAAGGTCGGATAAGATATCTATATAGGTGTGGAAGAGCCTAGGCAAGGATGGGTTTACTTGGCTAACCAAGCTTTTTAACGTGATCGTTAAGTTTGCTAAAATGTCGGATGAGTAGAGATTTAGTATGCTAATTCCTCTATACAATAAAAAATAAGACGTCCAAAGCTATAACAAATATGGAGGCATCAAACTACTTAATCATACCATGAAATTATGGGAGAAGATGATTAAGAAGAGAGTGAAAAAGGATGTTCCTATCTCTAAGAATCATATTGGCTTCAAGTCATGAAAGTCTATAACAGAAGCTTTACTTCTCTTTAGAAGATTAATGAAATATTACAGGAAAAGAAAGTGTAACCTAAATATGACTTCTATTGACTTAGAGTAGGTGTATGACAAGGTACCTAAGGAAATCATATGGAGGTGTAAAGAAGCTAAAGGAGTTCCTATGACATATATATGGGTTATTAGGGATATATATAAAGGTGTAAAAACTAGAGTAAGGAAGATAGAAGGAGATACAAAATATTTTGCTATTGACCTTGGGCTACATCAAGATTTCTTATTAAGCCCCCTTATGCTTTGCAGAATTGATGGATGAACTCAATAAGAACATCTAAGGGAATATGCTTTGGTGTATGTTATTTGCTGATGACATTGTTTTAATGGATGAGAAAAAGGAGGATGTTATTGTCAAGCTAGAACTTTGGAGGGATACGTTAAAGTCGAAGGGCTTTAAATTAAGTAGGATTAAAATTGAGTACTTAAAGTGTAACTTTTTAGGCCATAAAGTAGCTTTCGATGTAGAGGTAAAGATTGGATCATAAGTTATATCACAAAATGAGTTTTTTAAGTATTTAGGATCTATCATCCAAAGCAATTGAGAGATTAATGAAGAGATAGTTCACTGTATCAGATCATGGTCGCTTAAATGGAGAAATGCATTAGGAGTTCTGTATGACAAAAAGATACCATTTAAAATCAAAAGTAAATTCTACCGTTTAGTGATTAGGACAGCCATGCTCCATGAGGTGGAGTGTTGGCTCATCAAACGGGTACATAGCCATAAGTTAATGGTGGTGGAGATGAGGAGGCTCCATTAGATGTGTAACCTTACTAGAAAAGATAAGGTCAGGAACGTAATGGTAGAAGATAAAGTAAATGTGGCCAATATTAATGAAAATTAAGAGAGAAAAGGCTTATGTAATTCGGACATATTAAGAGGAGACACTCTAACGCTCTAGTAAGGAAATGCGAGAAGATTGTATTTAGAAAATATAAGAGGAAAAAAAGAAGACTTAAGAAGAACTGAGAGGAGGTGATTAAGAATGAGCTCTGTTAGAAATTATCGATGACATAGCTCTCAATAGAAAACTTTGACATATTAGGATATGGGCAAAGAATCTCTCATAGAAAGATCATTCTCTTTCTCATAGGTCTTTTGAACAATTTTCCTTTAAGTCTTATATCTTGTATTTAGCCTAAATTTTTAATATATAGGACTTCTCTCTTAGTTATTTATCCCAAACATTTTCTTACATAGCCAAAATATTTTCTTATAATGGCTTGTTTGATTTATTTATTTACTTTTCTTTTTTACTATTTGTGTATTTACTTACTTATTTAATTAATTAATTAATTATTTTTATTTTTATTCTTTAATTTGTTCAATATTTATATGTTACTTATCTTTATGTTTTTTCTATATAAGTATTTTGTTATTTTTATTTATTATTAATATTGTTTATGTTTATTTATTTATATTTTATTTTTAATTATTATTACTTTATTATATATATATGGGCCTATCGAAACAACCTCTCAACCAGTTAAGAGTAAGGCTACATACTACTGGACTATATATATACCCGTGTTCACATTTTGAGCCTTTATTTATTTCAGAATTGAAAGTTTCGAAATTTTTTTAATCAATACAGCCATAACACACACATATACTGGTGACCATGCACTACCTAGAGCCTAATCTTTTTTAGCTATAAAAGGTGAAATTAAAAGGAAAAATCGAAGGAGGCTAAGGAACACATAAATTAACGGCCTAGGTCTATGGAGAGAATGAAGAACAAAAAAGTAAACACATTCAGAATGGATTTTCATCCTTTAAAGTGGATTTCATGAAGATTAAAAGGGATATCATCATGTTTCTTTTAGTTTTATGTTTCTTCCTTAGTTTTGATGCTATATCTTTTATAGTTAGGAACTAAACCTTTGTTGGTACTTAGATTAGATAACAGAGATAGACCTTGTAATGATTTTGTTTTTATTTACTTTAATTTTAGTTTCATTGAGATTTAATGATATTTTCTTAATTATCCTTAAATTAATATTTCTAGCATTTTAATTCATATGAGATTTCATGCAATTAAGATTGATAAATCCTTTGTATGAATGGATCTAACATAATTAAAAGGAGTTGCATACAAACCTCGAGATAGGTAGACATAAATCTTCTAGGTTATGATCAAACCCAACAATACAACAACAACATCACACTATAAGAAAACAACATAATCTGCGATGTTTTATTGATAAAACGTTGCTGAATGTGAAAATTTTCGTGACGTTTAAAACGTCAGGAAAAGTTTGAATTTTTCATGACGTTTTATAAAAACGTCGCATATTTGTAACACTTTTTGCGATGTTTTTTAATTAAAACGTCATGAAATAGAAACCACGACGTCGCTGTTAGCTATTTAAAAGTAATATTTTCTGATCACGCGTTCATTTCCCACCATTTTGTTGGTTTCTTCTCTGACGTTTCTTCTTCTCTGATTTCTTCTCTCTGCCTTCTTCCCACCCAAAATTGGTTTCTTCTCTCTGCCTTCTGCGGCTGTGTATTTCTCTTTGTTGGTGGTCACTATATTTCACCATCATCATTAGAGCCCTTGATTCTTACGTTTTTGTTTGCAAGCTATTGTCCCTTTATTGAGTAGTTTTTTTTATTTCTTTGTTTCGTATCTTATCTTTCTACTTGTGCTTGCGTTTTCTTATCTCAAAATGATTATGTAACTTAGGGATTCATATCAATATGTTTGGTTTAAAAATTTTTAGAGAAAATTTTGGTTAATTGCTTTTTGTCCTTCTCTTCAAACAGTAGCAAACCCCGTAAGCCCCAAAGAAAATAAAAAAGGAATTCAAGCTTAGTTACTGTGTCCATAACTAACAAGAGAAGGGAGAACAGAGATTGAATGCAGCACAAAGGGGTGTCTTCGTCTTGATTACTCCCTCTGGGGCTTAGAGTTTGAATAATAAATTGCTAATTTGTAATGTAGCCAAGCCCTAAACCCCAATCCCAATCCCTAGTTGATGAAAAGAAGAAGAGCGATAGCAAAAACACTTTGAGTCTGGAGCGTGTGGCGTGGTGTTCGAAGGAAAAAAGATAGCGAGAGAGACAGAGAATTACGACAGCGGAAGGAGGAGGGGATGGATGATTACTGCTCACAGGTTCTTTTTGTTTTCATTTTTCATTTTTTTTGCATTGTTTCCATTTCAATATATGAATGTTACTAATACTTGGCTTCCATTAGTTTTGAAATTAGAATATAGACATTGTCTGTTAGGTTTACACTCACAATAAATTCCTACTTCATATGACTCTTTCGAATTTTAGAAATGTGACTTAAAATTGCCATTGTTAATTATCGTCATATTTCTTTGTGGTCCAAGTTCCTGTTCGACGTGTGGTTTTTATGGTTCATGGTATTGGTCAAAGGTTGGAGAAATCTAATTTAGTTGATTATGTTGGAGATTTTTGCCATATCACATCAAATCTTGCTGAAAGACATCTTACTTTACAACAACGATATGCGCATCGTGTGCTTTTCATTCCATGCCAAGTAAATAAAACCTTAGTTTCAGTTTTACAGAATGATTTCATAGGTTCTTCATATATTGATGATGACTTCAGATGCTTATATGAGCTACAGATTATACAAAACACTAAAGAGAACTATTGTTATGAGATGAAGGAATTAGTTTTCTGTAGGAATGTTTGTCCTTTTTAGTGTTATAGCATCATGAAGCTATAAAATTGTTCATTCATAAAATTGTTGATTTATAAAAGATATGAATCATATTTCCCAGACTTGTATGTCATTAAGAAGTGTGAAGCAACACTTCTTATTGTAGATGTCATAATTGGTGTATCTGGAACCTAATAATTCATATACTTGTTTCATTAGCTTCTTAATTCTTATGTCGTTGACTCTTTTGGGATTGGTTGCTTGTGAAAATTGCATATCTTTTAGATATCTCCCACCATTTATATGAATCTAATTTGTTGAAAGTATTTTATTCTAAAGCTTTTATACTTCCCATCATTTTTTCTTTCTCCTTGTAGTAGGCAGTTTTAGTGCCTTTTATATATTTTTTATGTTGAATTCTCTATCAAATTTTTTATTTCAGTGGAGGAAGGGTTTGAAACTTAGTGGTGAAATCGTTGTGGACAAGTGTACTTTAGATGGTGTAAGAGGCTTGCGGATCATATTGAGTGCTACGATTCATGACGTCTTATGCTACATGAGCCCTATCTACTTTCAAAGTTTTATTGACTCGGTACACTATCTCCATTTTCAAACCTTGTCTCATAATGCTTTGCTTTTGTTTATCAAAATCGGTTGTACGAACAATGCAGGAAATATAGATCCATAATTCTGTGTTCTCTGCCCTCTGTTTCATCTTCGAATGTGTGTGTGTGTGTGTGTGTAAACATATGGATATAAACCTTACCATTTAATTTCCTTATCTTTTATCCATCTGTTGTTTAATAGTTCCTACAGTTACTAGGAGATTTTAAGCTTCATGTAGTATATCTTGTAAATATAAAATCTATGAGTAAATCTTAGGACCTCACTTGTAATTTCAGCTTTTGATCAAATTTGTTGATGTGGTGTTAGAACCTTTATGATTTGACTATTATGAATTCAATTCATGTTATTCCTTATTATTAATACTGAACTTCAGCATAAGGGAGGCTTTTGCTTTATCTATGGTTCAAACATTTTAAGAATTCTTCTATGAGGCTTGTATTTTGTCATTTATTATGTAGATTTTATCTTGTGATTTACTATTTACATTTATATATATCTTTGTCTCATTGATCATTTTCTTTTCAAGAATTACTTATCACAGGGATGGAAATGGATCCCTAATATTGAGCTCAGAAGCATGCTTAAAGTAATAAAAATTTAATCCTACTTCACCTGGTGCAGGTATCAAATTAATTAAACTGCTTGTACTTGAAGTTTTTGAAGCGAAATGCTGGTTATAATGGCAAGTTATGTGCTTCATATGCATTAATTTTGTTTCTTTGTTTATTTTTACTGTTCTTTCCATTGAATGTTCTAAGTAATTTTTGAGACGTTCAGGTTTCTATATATGGTCATTCTCTTGGGAGTGTCCTTTTGTATGACATCGTTTTCCATCAGGGGGATCTGTCCTCACCATTTTCAGTGGATTCAATCCATAAAGAATCTACAATAAATGCAGAGTCTTCTTTGTACGTGAATAACCAAATTTTAACATATGGCTCTTCAATCAATTACGAGGAAGATAATAAATCGACAGACAGATCAAATTTTATTGATGAAGTGAGTGCACAATCAACTATGGTAAACTGGGAAATCGTACATTCTTTTTGCTCATGATGTAAACAGACCTTGAAAGTGAACATATATGTTATTTTTGCATATACAACATAGTGGACATGTAATGATTGGGATCTATTAGACAACACTGCCTCTGTTACCTCTGACAACTTGAAAGAACTAATTTTGACAAATAAAAAACTGACTGCATTTGTTTTTCTTTTCTATTTAGTTGTCTACTTTATCTGAAACACAACATGCAAAGTATTTTCCATTTTCAGAGTGGAACCTCTTGTTTGTAAAGAATACATCGATGAGCGTCCAATTATTGTTCCTTGCCACAAAGGTGGTAGAAGACTGCATATTGGATTCCACGTAATGCTCTTCAATTATGTAACTCATTTTAGATCTCTCTGCCACTTCTGAAAGAGAAAAATGGTAAATTATCTTTTTTCATATTGATATTTTTACATAATTATATAGGAATTACTGAAGAATTAGCAGCTCGTTTCCAAGCTACGATGAAAATTTTTAATTCAGTAAAGGTGAAAATATCCAAGAAAATGAAGGCAGGACATACAGATCATGGATGATGGAGATACTAACTAGAAGTGAAAAAGGGCGCATAGATTACATGCTTCAAGTACCTAGTTGTACATATACATAATCTTTTAGCTGTTTGTTTTACAGATTTATTTTTCTATGGTTGACTTTCCACACTATTGTCCTGTAAAGGATTGATTTCCGCTTTTGACATCATGTGGATTAGTTAGTGACAGATGAATCCATCTTTACTGCATATTTTGCAATCATATGAAGCCATTTTTACTGGATATTTTGTAGTCATGTGTATTATATTTTGCAGTCATCTTTATACTTACGACGTACTTTTTATATTAATTAGTGTATTATGACATGCTTGTGAATTGCAATTAAATAATAAATTGTCTGTACGTATAAAATTCTTGTGATATATGAATAATTATTAAAATTAATGATATACTAAAAAAATTGAAGAATTAAATAAATAAAATTCATAAATAATATTGCATATTTATTAAACAAATAAGATTTAAAAAAATTTTATTTAAAAATTTATTAAAATTGAAAAATTATTAAATTAAAATTATTTTCGAAAAATGAAAAAATAATTAAAAGAAAATAATTCTATTTGGGACGTTTTTTTAAAACATTTCGCGACGTTTTAAAAACGTCACAGAATTTGACTTTCCGTGACATTTGTGTAAAACGTCACGAAATGTGACATTTCATGATGTTTCCAGAAAACATCGCAGAAAGACCAATCTTTCAGTGATGTTTTTTAAACGTTGCTGAATGACAGTGTTTTCCGTGACGTTTTACGGAAAAAATCGCAGAAACCTTTTGCCTACATCACATTTTGCGATGTTTTTTGTGACGTCGCAAATTTTATTCTGTGACGTTTTTTAAACGTAGCAAATTGTGTTATTTTCTTGTATTGTGAATCCTTAAGTCACTTATTTTTTCAACTGCACATTTTCTGCAAACATATGGAAAAAGAACTCTTGCGTCTTTAATTTTATTGTGACAAAGACATATGGAGTGAGATAATTGAAAGGATATGCAAGATACAAGGATTAAAGAAAGATAATCTGGTTGTATTTAAAATAGCTTTTAATTATGTGGACTATGTTACGTAGGATGAGAGGAATTATAAAATTTTTAGAGGAGCAGAGCTGGTGAGCTAGTCTTTTTTTTTTTTTTGAGTGAGCCTGGGATATCCACCGTCTATAGTGGAGACTACTCCCTCGCAACAACTAAGCTCTCAGATGAGGGTAAGCTGCTGGTTATAGGTGCTGCTCCATACCCATAAGTGAGAATTGAACTCCACACCTCATGGTTAAGAGATAATTGCAGCTACCACCCACGCCACGACTTGTGGTTAGCTAATCTATTGCGAAAGAACAATAGCATGATCAAAGAAGCCATTATTGCCAGGGAAAAGGAAACGAATATTAACCCCACTCGTAATTATTTTACTATGTTTGTTATTAGACTATAATTGATTTTCCAAACATATTTTAAAGAAAATAATGATTAGAGAAAAACTAAACTATAAAACTTAAAGAAAGTAAACCATCAAAACGGTTGGCTGATCAATAGCGTAACTACTAAAGTTGATTTTAATTGAAATATTCAATTCTAGCTTCTGTGTTAGTTACCTTGCTTGCTATTTGGAGCTTGATGTGACATCGGTGGAGTAAGTACCTAAGAACATTTTTTAGACTGGAAGAGGAACTATTTATAAAAGAACCAATTCTTCATTAGTCCCTCTTTGGCTTTATTAGACTGTAAGCGAAAGAAGCAAGCATGCGAGGTTCGGACTCCTGTTAATGTCAAAAGCTCACGAGATTGCATGAGTCGAAAAGGTTACGATAAGATATATATATATATATATATATATATATATATATTCCCTTTCGCTATATTGGCTTTGCAATCCCATAAGAAAATACAAATATGGATGCTCATAGACCTAAAACGAATATACCATCTTCTAGGTCTTTAATTGGTCGAATTATATTTATAAAATATAATGACTGTAATTTAAAATTATAAAAATAATATTAACGAATAAAAAAGGGAAACAAAAGTAATTATATATAAGATCAATATTTTTATCAAAATATTAGATTATACATTAATTGATGTAAATAATTTTTTAATTATTACTTTTGAGTTAAAATGAGAATTTATACTCTCTTGATATATATCAATGATTCAATAAGCATTCCAATAAGAAGCAATGCAACAAGAATTTGTGTCGAGAAATGTAGCTAAGTAAAATTGAAACTTGAAATAAAAACATAAATAGTTAAAAGTTTTATATTTATATTGCATATATAAAATTTAATATATATACATCAAATATAAGTGGAATTAAAAGAAAGAGAAAAAATAAAAAACCTAAAACTTTATTAAATGGAATATCTGCCTCAAATCATATTGACGTTAATTTTTACTTTGTACAAAAATCATCATCATTAAGAAGAGTCATATTATTAGCATCATTAAAATTCACTAAAATAAATAACATGACAATACTTTTCCATCTATGATTGTCTTCCAAATCGCTATTATCTATTTAGGTAAAAATCTGATATAGTCAAGGTAAATTGGATCTATGGAACTACTTATTCTATTAAGAGTCCTCGTAAACAAAAAAATATTAAGAAATTAAAAATATATTTAACTTAATAATGATAATAACATATCTTTCTTGAAGCTTTAAGTTGTATCAAACAAAGTCTAAATTATTCAATCTTTTACGTTCAAATTTATTTCTTTTATTAGAATGAATGAGTTCAAATGTGTTCCAATTCCTCCCACACCCTATTGCATTAATACATTAACTCAGAATTCAAATTACAAAACCTTTATGATTTTAGAAAACCACTTTTGAATTGGTCAGCAACTGTAAGACAACAAAAGTAACCTTACAAATAAAAAAAAGTAATGATTAATCTCCAAAAAGTAACAAAAGTGAAAAAATAATTAGATTAAGTTTGTCTCTTTCATGAATTGCAATAGGCATTCCAATATCACCAGATGTATACTTGTATACTTCCATTGCGAGCCAAGGAGATCTTGTATCATCTCATCTGCAACAATTATTATGATAGTTAATATCATTTCCTTATTAACTTTAACTTTCTTTGTAAAACTTGGTATAAAATAGACATTATGATTTAAAAGTATCCCAGCTGCAAACAATGGAGAGTAAAGTTGCCTTTCCCATCTTTCATTGATGACTACAAGAATAGGTGTGCGCAAAGAAGGCCTACTTTTTTTTATATTAGCCTTAATTACTTCCTTCACCCTCCCCATGACATCATACAAGTAGCCCATTGTTGCCTTCTTATCCCTAGTAGTGAGATGAAGTACTCCCATTAAAGGCTCACAAACTTGAATTACAAATTAGCATTAAGACTAAAATTTATGATCTTTAAGTATAATTTTAGAAACCTTCATTCCATCATTAGGCCTGACCTACAGAGATACAGTCTATTTATCACTTATAAACATTTGTCTTAACTCCTTCTTTATTAGAACAAAATAAAAGTGATAAGAACTAGTCACAAATCTATAATAGTACAACAACACAAATTCCCATCACTGGTGAAACCCATTCTCATCAAATTTAAGACCCATGCATGATTATAGATGAATTTAGACACTTTTCTTACTTTCTGCATAGTTTCATCAACGATAGGAAAGTATTTAAGATCTCTTATATTTTCCAATATTAGGTCAATATAATGTGTACTATAAAGAGTCTAATAAAAAGAATTATACTTGCTTTACAACCCTTTTCGAGTTAATTGATAAGCAAACTCATCTTCAGTAATAAATTGTACAATATCTTTCGGCCAACTTTGTTCATAACTTTATCAAATATTTGAAATAGAGTATCATCATTTTTTATAAGTCAAAATGCATCAATGGACTTTAAAAGCATCATCCCCATAGTAGAATAAACTAAAAAAATTGATAATAGGCTTATGTTTTCTATTTGCCCGTCCATCTTATATGATGAATATTCATAAATTGCTCAAGCCATTCTTCTTTCATCTAAATAACTTTTTATTTAAAAAATAGAACTACTTAGAAGATTACTGTTGTAGTCATCAATTGAAGGAGCTTTATATCTTAAATCATAAGAGATAACAACATCACCATATGTTGGCAATAATAAGACTGAACAATATTAAACAATACACCTACATTATACCACCACCTAGCTATTGTCATTTCCACTTTTGTTGCTTCATTAGATTATAAGACACTACAAATAAGCTCAAGATTTATTTGTAGTGCAAAAAAGTTAGAAACATTTATTCTTTCTTCCTTAAGTCAGGTGTAATAGTCTTTTCTTGTTGGGGTAGGAATATCACTTTCAACATCTCTAATATCATCCTAACCATTGCTAAAAAGAAGTTTCACTAATAATTTTGTAGTTTAGTCTTTGCTTTATATCTTTCTCACACTAATACTCTTTAAGCAAAAGTTTCATTCATCATTTCATATTGTGGCTAACTTTCTTACAAGGCTCCGTATTTCCTTTGATTTTAGGTAAACAATTCTTTAATCAGGTGATTCCCCAACCTTTCAAATGTCTTTTGTAATATAAACAAATGATATAGTTCTTTATTTCAGAAACCAATCTGGTATGAACCCAAGTTTGATCATCAAATTTTCCTATTTCTATAGAGGCTAAATTATTATGAGTACTTGAAATTTCCTCAATTTATTTGTAAATGTATTTAATTAAATTAGTAATTTCATATCAAAGATAAAAGTTATTGGATATGAAAGTAAATTTACTCATTAACATATTAACCAACAAAAATAACAACAACTTCATTGTAGAAATTTCATTAAGATGTAGGGTCTGGGGATGTGTAGTAGTACACAACCTTAACTCCAACTAGTGCTAGAGATGTTGTATCTAATAGAAGATTTAGTTAAACAAGTAAATGTAGCAGGAGATTTTTCGGGACAACCTTAATGTTAATACAATTCATATTTAACACATAACTAGGGAGAGACCATCTAAATTTTTTATATGGTAATGCACTGATAAATTAACTAGTAGCTAATTTTCAACAGTAGATGTAAACCCATCCTTCCAAGCAACCACAACAAGCTCAAACATCTAATTCAAGTATATTCTTAAATATATTGTAAAAAATTTTAGCTATCAATATCGTTAAATTTCAATCGGATAGTAGAACCAATATTTAGAATTTAGAGAGGCAAATGGATTAGATAGCTACCGTAATTAACCATATAGAGACACATAATTTTGGTAAATTTCCATATCAAATAATCGTAAACCTAAAGGAAGACACTTGTACAATGATATTAAGAAGCAAAAAGGAATTGGAATTTCTAAACAAAATACTAGCTACAACATGATTAAAAGTAATGGAAAAGGTAGCAAAAACTCCTGAGGAATTGGAAGGTAAATATACTTCTTTAATTGTATATATGTATATGTTGTTCCTTTTCCCAAAGCTTTAGCAGATAACTGGAAATATGATTGAAATGTGTCTTTATATGATAATTTTAAAAAATACAAGGTGAATATTCCACATTTTGATGTTATTAAACAAGTTGCTTACTAAGTTAAAATTTTGAAAAAGTTATGTGCAATGAAAAGATAAAGGTAAGAAAAAATGTTTCGACAATTATTTGAAAAAATCTTTCTAAAAAATATAAGGACCTAGGTATACTTTACATTCCTTGCACGATAGGTGGCACCCAAATTGAAAAACCTACGTTAGATTTTAGAGAATTCATTAATGTTATGCCATATTCAACATATTTGGCTCTAAATCTTGGACCTTTGAAATAAACTAGTGTAATAATCTAGCTAGTTAGGTGTTCTAGTGCTTGTCCTAAGGGAGCAACAAAGGATCTTTTGGTTCAAATGGATAATAGGGTTTTTCCTGCTAGATTTTATATTTTACAGATGGTTAGAAAGGATGTTTCTTCTTTACTCTTAATTTTCTTTTAAAGACCCTTTTTGAAAACCTCTAAAACAAAAATTGATGTTCATGATATGTTTCTAAAGAGAATGTTTGATGGTGATATGATTAAATTCAACATTTAAGATGCCATAAAATTTCCTAATGATGAATAAAATGTTGTTTCTGTGAATTTCATTGACACCTTAGTAGATATACTTTTTCTTTACATAGAGCAGATGAGCTTTGAACAATTCTTGAAGGGGGAATGGATGCCTTTACTTGGCAGCAGCTCACTCGCATTTTTGTACCCACTATGGTTTTGAACACTAGTCCTATTTATATTCAGTGAACTCCAATTTTAGTTATATCCAGCTAATAAGATGTTAAAAAAGCACTTTTAGAAGGAACCTTAAGTTTATCTAACTTTTGATTTAATTTTATTCATGTTTGAATTTTCTATTAGATTTTGTTTTTACTTTCATAGAAAAAAATGATAATCTGATGGAATCGAGGTAGAAAACTGAAGAATCAAATTTATTTTGAAGGACACACCCATATTGGTGAAAGACACGCTCGTGTAAGAACTAGACACAATCATATGGGTAGATCATGTAAGTGTCTGTAACCGTGTATAGATTGAATGACATTGTTTTCCCTATACTAGTGAAAGACTTACCTTTATGGTTATGGACATGGTCATTCCATGGATTGTGTAAGTTACTAGAACTATGTATCTACATGATTATTGAGTTTTAAAGTAAGATTGGGACATAATATCAATCACTAGACATAATTGTGTCTAATATAGAAACCATAATTTTTGAAGAATCTAATAGCCTTCTTTATATAACAAGGGTATATGCCTTTTTTTTCAACCTCTCCATGAATTACTTGTTCTTCATCCATGCTCAAAACAAAAAGAGAAATAAGGCAGTTTCTTCTTCTTCCATCTTTCATTTCCTGTTTTGTATTTTTTTCTTTAATGTTAAATATTGGGGACAAAATTTAAGTAGGAGGTTGGAAGATTTTTTTTGTTGTTTTAATTTGATGTTATTTTGAGCATTTTAGGCTATTTGAATACTTTCTTTGAATTTCTTGTTGATGCTAATGCTTTTGTAAATTGATAAAATAAAATGTCTCAAAAAAACTACTGCTAGACTATTTTGAATGAATTGGACTATACATGTGCAAATTGGGACTAAAACTTATTAAAATGAAGGCTAAAAACATTGATAAGTTGAAGTAGCTACGGTATGCAATTAGATAAAGTGAGCCAATTGATTGATGAAGAACTCCATGATGATTAGGTGAATTTGTTTGAAACTTATAAGCTTTTAAGCCTTAAAGGATAGAAAAATCTTATACCTATCCATTTTTATTTTATGTATGAGTCTTTGTCATTTGGATATGTTTAGAACTTGCATTGGATCACCTTGAATTGCTATGATTGTATGAAAGCTTGAATATGATAAAAGCCTTACTTATTTTAGTCATTTAACTTTAAAAGCCACGTTACTTAATATTCCCTAATTTAGTCCCTGTGAGCTATTTTAAAAATCCCTTCCTTTAGTTTTTAAACACATATCATAAACCTAACCTATAATATATCCTGTCACTTAACTACACATTTTAATAACGTATTATTAAGCTATTTTGGGAATTAGAGTGACTTTACTTTAAGTTGTGATTTCCTAGCTACTTATTTTGTATTTAGTATAACTTTTTTTCGTGGCTGCCCATCTTCACAATGATGATTTATTTTTTACTCTTAAAAAAAAAAAAGGAGGGAGAGAATAATTGTAGCCATAATATATTTATATTGACAGTTAAGTACTTGGTTATGGTCACATTCCTTTACATTTTGTTTCAATGTCTTACTAAATAAATGTTCTTTTAGCTTAAAATTCTATTTTGTGAACCCTTAGCCCAGGCCCTTTACAACTAATTAATAAAAGGCCTTTGATTCATGCCTTCACGTGCTTATGATAAGGGATACTTTGTGTAACTGCAAGTTTACAGTAGTGTATTCCTTGTGACAAAAGTTTGAGAGTAAACATGAGGCTAAACACTTGTGTAAAAGAGTGAACATCATGGGGAAATTCACTAAGACTTTAGGTATACTTTTGATTGAGATTGTTTTTAATTGTCTTTGTTTATATTTTCTGGAAAAAATCAATTTTGATCTATGTTGATGCTTAACTCTTTTTCGGCCTAAGTCTTAAGGAGTATGCATAGTTTAATCTTATCAGAATTGTTTTGATAAAAACTATTTGCTATCTTGTTTTGTTAACTTTCTTTTTCTTAGGGACAAGCAAAGATTAGGTGTAGGGAAATTTGATGTGTCATAATTTTTGCCCGAATTTTTGGTATTTAAATCCTCCATAATCTTCTCTTAATGTGTTTAAACTCAGGATTTTTATTTACTTTCATAAGAAAAAGGTATAGAAGATTCCATTTAATTAGAAAAAGGATTGGCCCCTAATTCAAATTCAAAATTTTGAAATAAAGGAACAATATCATCAACAATAAGGGGAGAAACAAGAAGATTAGGCTACCAAAACTTTCTAATAGGCAGATTTAGATCAAATTATTATAATCGAGTTGAAGATATGAAGAAAAAGTCTTGTATGATCTTAGGCGTGGGCACGTTTAATGAAATTACAACTTCCAGACTTCAATTCTATAAGAGACAAATATGTTAAAAGTTATTTGAATCTTATTTTGTCCAATTATGGGTGGATACTATTGAAGTTATGATTTTCGGAATCTAAAGAAACCACAACAAAAAAACTCCACATGGGATTAAAGTTGTCATAAATATGGTCAAGGTGGAGGAGCAAAGTGTCTAAGTTTTCTAACTTTTCATAAAGATTTCTTTTCCTCTTTTTAGTGTGTGTTAGAATATATTTTCTTCATTAGAAGTTAGTTGTAGTTATGACCATTGTTGGCTAACTTTCTTTTATGTTAATTGAAGGAAATGGAAGCCTTTTGGAGTTTTGAAGACTGGAAGGCAATTAGGTCTTATTATGAAGCGTTTTATTTATTCATATATTGAATTATTATTCCATACTTTTGTTTTCTGATTGTTTTCAATTGTTTATTAATTGAAATGATTATTTGCTAAATTAAACATTAAATACGTAAAAGTCCAATTATTTTAGCTATTTGTAACAACTAGAAGTTTGTTGCGACATAAATTATTACTTTAAAAAAACATTCAATTAAATTTAATGCAACTATGAATATTGTATTATCTTGCTCATTGGTCTTTCTTTTCCTAAATCTATTGTTTAATTAAATTTTGGATCATATTTAAGGTTGTTAAGTAATAAGTTTTAATGGAATTACAAGTTTTCGAACAAATTCTAGGGAAAGATAAATATTTAATATCATATCAAATATATGATTGATGAAATAATTATTTATGTACCAATGGTTAACTATAGTTCTAAGGGTGGAAGTGACCATAAGCTAATGCTTGCTTTATTGATAAATCTTGTTTACATTATTTTCTTAATCATAAAATTTCATATTATCACAACTCCTAATTTGTTAAATAGTTTTTCCTAATGATTGATAAACTAGAATTTCTTATAGGGCTAGACTCTATATATCATATTTGTTTTATTGCATGAATTTGTGAATTAATTTTAGCAGCAAATGATAACTCACCAATAACTGAAATGAAAACTTAAATGGATCTATCACTCACAAATAGGACAAAGAATTAAAGAAAAGGCAAACATGAACATCTTATATAAACCTTAATTTTATATAACTTAAAAAAAGGTGTGAACTATGATCATACGATAACCTACCCTAATAAGAAAAAACTCACCGTACTAGCAATTTTAATAATTTGAGCTGAGACTACTTGTATTTTTTCATTAACATAGATAACTGCACATCCATTATGCAGATAAATTTAAGGAGGAATTGACATGATGACACATTCAACAAAATAAATGAATTTGTGCACAATAGGCTTGATCGTTCAAAATCATAATGTAAAAGATTAAAACGTCTTAACAAAGTATATTAGAATCTATTTATAGGTCAATCCTTTAAACTAATTCACCAATAGTAGATACCAATTAGTTCTTAAGACAAAGAACCTTAATAAACAGTAGAAACTTGAAAGTGAAACATATCATACAAGCCATAGGGAAAGACAATGTTACCCTTTTGAAGCTTTATCTTTCTTTTGTTCTTAGAGAACCATTTTTGATGTAAAACCATAATAAAATAACAAAACAAAAAACGTAAAGCATTTGCAAAACTGAGAAAGAAAGAAATAAGGAACAAAAATGAACATCTATATTGAAGAAGAAATAACCTGTAGAATAACGAGCTTCTGTTGATTTAATAGTGTTAAGATATTTATTAATATCTCATTATTTAATTTTGGCATTTTTAATTATTGGATCTTCAAGATAATGATTAAAAATCCAAATTAAGATGAGGAGCAACCAAGCAACACTCCCTATTTGAGTTGGACTCTGGTATAAGAATTACAGTGAAATTAAAAGTCGATCTTTAATTGAAGTTTAAGTAGATTATGTCAAATTATGGATAGACATAGTGTTTCTTGCTGCTATAGCAAGGTAAGCTTGTGAGAGTAATTTTTTTTTTAGTGTCTTGATTGGTTGATAGAGTGTGTATGGGTACATCATATTGCTGTTGTGTGGAGTATGCTATGAGATAACTAAAGGAGTGTGGCTGTGTGCGTGGTTTTCTAGTAAAAAATATTCCTATGTGCATGACCCAGCTTCTGCACTTGAAATGTTAGTGATTTGGTAAAGATTTTGGCTAAGTGTTCACTTGATAGGGTGTGCATGACCTTGCTTCTGCTATATACTCATGTGAGTTACATAATGATGCTTTCGTTTGGGTATTTGTGGTAAGTGTATGCATGAAAGGTGAACTAGAGATCTAATTCTTTTTGTTGTGGGCTAAATTGAGGGAGGCTTACGTGTGTTTCTTAGTTTGTGTCTTGGTGTGTTTTTATCGATGGTGAATGGGCAAATCATATGGCTTTAGTGTTCAAAAAATTGGGAGATAGCTAAAAGTATATTATTGTGTACATGAACCATCATGTTTGAAAGGTATTATTTTGGGCTGAAGGATAGTTTGCATGAGCTGCAGATTTAGTAATGATACCCGTTTGACTATTCAGCTGTGCATGATTTCTTGATTATGTAGGAAGTTGTTCTTTATTTTTTCTCAAGTGTTTTCATCTAAGTTGAATTTTGTTTAATCACTTGAGTTGTTCATTTTATTTCGTTTTCATTAAACATTGTTTGAGAAAATCCTCTGTTGAGGTTAGTACGAGGTAGTCATACTATTAGGTGTGAAATTCTTTCACTGGTTATGAGGATGAGTGATAGTGTCAAGGGTTGAGTATTGTTGGCTCAGTAAAGCCTTATATAAAACTATTGTTGTTAGTGAAATAATTAAGCTGGGTAAGTGTTGGATCACATATGGCCCAAGTATTCATAATACGCTGCGGAAGAGACCATAACACAACACAATGTATAACCGAAAACATATAGGATGCACAAAAATACCTTTTGAACACCAACTGGTGGTTGTTTTTCGGATTCGTAGACACTGCTACACGCGAATGTCCTCTACTGGTATCCACATGAGTATGCACGATCTAGGCTACGGCTGTCGTGTGCTAGCACGTCCTGAAACTCTTTCGAATGCCACACGCACTTCTCTCTGATGGTGGCTAGGCTTTTGTATTATAACGGTGTCACTTTTTTATGAGACCTAAGTTTCTCTATTTATAGAGAAAACCTAATTCCATTAAAGCCCAATAAGTTTCGGCCCATTATATC
>JANZXP010000004.1:14829246-14861527 GCA_027576715.1 Erythroxylum flavicans | reverse complement strand
AGTTCGCAAAACTCACCCAAAATTTGCAATTATTTTTCAGGACTCAGAAGAATACCCCGTTAGGCAACGGGAGTATATCTATTGCATAGGAAAGAGAGAAGAGATCGGGATCAGTTCGCGTCTGCATTGTGTCTGTTTATTTTATTGTATTTTTCGCAAATTGCTGTATTATTTATAATCGTGTAATCGAATAGTACAGTTTGTAATAATTTTGAGAAATTGAAAATATTTGTATTGTATAATTTGAAATGGGCCCAAGTGGCTAATAAAAGTTTCTGTTGAATTCTTTGTGTTTATATCAAATGATTATAAAGCAAAGTGAACGTTTTGGTTAACAAATTTCTGATGATTGATTTGTGGTTTTAAAAAAAAAGAAGTATACCAAGTTTAATTGTTTAGTGATGTGGCACACCATTCTCGCGGGGCACAGACTCGGGTATCACCATCGATATCGGGTTCGGATCCAGCGGGAGTGGGGTGTTACAATTGTCAATATAATAGGAAATGATAAAACTCCCTGAATCTTCCATTGAATCCAACAGTTTGTCCTGTATGAAGGTGAGTTGCTCTTTTTCTTCCTTAATCACCTTCGTCTCCTCTACTTCTTCCACTTCCCGAACAAAGACTTTCATAACTTCTTCAAACTCGATGTCTGTGGTCATCTATTCTTCATTCTTTTGCTCTTTAGAAGATTAAAACAAACCAATTATCCAGAATGAGCTACTATCCTTTGGATTCTTAAATACATCATTCATGTTGAATGTCTCTTGATCATCATCAATCCAAAAGATAGAATTCCTTTAATGAACATCTACCTAAGACTTTTCGATGTTCACCTGTAGTATATCAAGAACTGGTGAATAATAGCGAGGGTTGACATTCTTTTCTTCAGTCTCTTTTTTCATCTCTTTTTCTTCAATAAAGTAGGGTTCAGTATGGTGTTCCACTGGTTCTTCTAGCTCTTCCTCATTCTTAAATGTGATGGCCTCATATTGCTCTCGTTGAATCTCTAAGTTATGAATAGAAGCGGCATGATTTTCAAGAATTTGATCAAATTTCTTTTCCAATCTCTTCTGACTTTCCTCCTGGCTGGAAAACATCCTCTTCTGGTTCTCTTCTTAAGTTGCTAGTTTGGAACCAAATATCTCCATAATCTTGTCCAACTTATTCTCCATCACTCCAATTTGATCTTGCTGAAATTCAAATAGGTCTTGATGTCCCATGTGAGTACTTGCATTGTTGGACCAATAAAAATCTAGGTGGTTTTGCCATCACGTAGTCTTAAGAATCTAAAGACTAGAGATTATTTTTTCCCTATTTTATCTCCCTCCTATTTTATTGATTGAATTGTGTCTTACCCTAGATTTTCAAATGTAATAATTACCCTCTCTTAAGGTGTAATTAATGTCCCTAATCAAATTTAAAGGAATCAATTGGACGATCTGTCAACCTACCAATGACTCAACCTATTCAACTGGTTATTAAACTACCTTATGGGTGATCAATTGACTAGCTGAGATCTCTCTTCTAACTATTCAACTAACATGACAATTGAAAATCTATAGGTCTCCAACTCTCGTTCTACAATCCTACACAAATTTATCTCACTCACTCTCTCAATTTGTTGCAAGATAATAATTTAAATCAATAATTATCAAAGACAACTTCATTCAATTCAACAAAATATGAGTTTTGACAAAATATTTCAAAAGCAATCCCTAAAACTGAATTAGCCTAACATAGTCTCCATAACTTCATCAACATTCAAATAAACCATTTTAAATAGAATAGAAGAAGTAAAATTGACAGAAAATTGAATAACACGACTCCTTCTCTTCTTTGCCAAAATCTAGGAATTTTGGTGTTAATGTGTTTTTTTTCCCAATCTTGATGATGTTCTTCACACCAAAGATGGTTTTTCTATAGAATGGTTTCATCCTCTTCCAAGATGGAGTCATAATGATGTGTTTATAGTCTAAAAAACCCTAAATTTGATGAAGCCTCGTATAATCCTTTGGATTGTAATTCCCACGATCGTGGGAATTGGCCACAAAACACTTCCTTTTTTCTTTCTTCTTAATTTCTAGCTCAATCTCCAAGTTGCTCCATCTTCTCCATCTTCCTTCCTACACAAAAATAGTCAATTATTACCCTAAATTAAAATCAAGCATAAAAGAACAACAATGGATATCAAACTAAACAAAAATACATGAAATGAATCCTAAACTATAATAATAATCAACAATTATGCAAGATATCACATGATAATTACCTAGAAAACATAACCTAATGCACGCCTATCATTATGCCATTCACAACAAAGGAAGTAGAAGAAGTGGTTTTTTATTTTAATCTCAACAAAACACTAAGAAAAAATGGAATAAACTTAAGCTTAGCCCCTTATAGAGATAGTGGTCACTGAATATATGCTAGAATTCTTCAATCGTGGTAAGCTATTAAAGCAAACTCTGTATCTTCTATACGTAAGATCCATAGCCCTTGCTCCTTATAAGATTTTAGCCCTATTTTTTCCTATAACACTTTATATAAAATTATTTCTAAATTGCTTGCAAATTAGCTTAAGAACTTACTTCTTAAATACATTGATGCATCTCAAGGGGCTTTTATAAGGAAGATATTATTATCCTAGCTCAAGAACTCTTAAAAGGATATAATAGAAAGCATTAACTAAAGAATTGTGCATAAAAATGATCTACATAAAGCGTTTTGACTCTTACGATTAGAACTTTTTGGTTAACACCATTAAAGCCCTTAATTTCCTAAAGTCTTTATGTGATTAATAGAGTAGTGCATAACCTCAGTCTCTTTCAGTGTGTTAATGATTGGTGAACCAAAAAATCTTATAAAAGGTACAAGGGGGTTAAGACAAGGAGATCCTCTATCGCCTTGCTTCTTTAATTGAAGCATGGAAGTGCTTTCAAGTTTAATCAGGATAATCATCAGCCTAGAAAAATATTTTAAATTCCATTAAAATATAAGAAGCTAAGAATTGACAAATTATGTTTTGCAAATGACTTATTTCTCTTTTCTAAAGTAGATGCCAACTCCATCTGTGTATTAATGATTTCACTTTATACCTTTAATATGGTCTCTGGTTTATCCATGAATAAGGATAAGAGTGTAACGAATTTATTGCTTAGTGCCCAACATTATACACAGTGGTTCTCTCTAGTGACACGATTAAAGATCAGGAAGCCCCCGTTGACATATTTAGGCATACCAATCACTTTAAGGATGCCATCACAGTCGTGTTACATCCCTCTTATAGAAAAGATTAAAAAAAGTATTGAAAATTAGTGTAAAACAATTCTCTCACAAGTTGGAATTGGTGCTGCTTTTTAACTCTATTATAAGTAATCTTTATATCTATTAGTCTCAAGATCTCATAGTCCTTAAAGGAGTCATTAAGACAATTGAGAGATTAACAAGGAATTTCCTCTTATCAAGGGATCACTCCAAACATACTATAGCTAAAATAAATTAGAGCAAGCCATGTCTTCAAAAGGATGAAGGATGTTTAGGTATTACTTCTATAAGAATTACTAATAAAATGATTAAGATAAAGAGTGTTTGGAGACATCTAACAGATAAACAAGCCTTTTGGGTAAGATGGATTCTTACTTTTTATATGAGAAAAGCAAACTTTTAGATTGTTAATCCAAAAGCCAATGCTTCATGGACTATGGTCAACTTTTCAAGCTAAGGGAGAGGTAATAGAGATTAAATATTATACTAGGAAGGGGGAGTTGAAAAACTTTTAGCGTGATAATTAGCTTAGCTTTTGACCAAATAAAGGTAAAGCTGAGTTATTTGGACTCAATAATATAATCCCTGAATTAGCTTCAATTAATGAAGTACTTATGAAGATGAGAGATCACATTGAGCAACTTCCAAGAAGTTCTCTTACCATTATGATTCTAAACATAAGAATCCAAATTAAAAAAGATAACACTTTCTAGTAGAACAGGGATACTCAAATGACTCTTGCAAGTTACTATTAAGACCAAGTACTTTAAAGATGAAATATGCTAAGCTACTCTAGTTTAAGTAGGTTAATCCCATATTAGCCTTAACTCTATGACTCATAATAAATTGAAACTTCCAACAACATATAGAACCAAAAGATTTATGGATATCTTAGGCTCATATTCCTTATGTAACCATAAAGAAGAGTCAATAGAAAATTGCTTTTCAAGTGTGGGTTTCCTTTTTTCTCTGGAGAGGTGTTCTCTAACTCAACATCTTGGCACAGGCCCCTACTAACTGGATAAATGTCATCACTTGGTCTTCCCAAAGTTATATAATTTGTAAAGGGGATATGTATGCATAAAGGATTTCCTTAGTAAACATATTATGTGCCTTATGGAAGGAAAGAATAAGTGGACATTTCATAAGCAACTTAAACATAAGAACGTTATCCTCCATAAACTTATGAAGCAAATTGGAGAATAGTTATTGGTCCAGAAAATTCACTTAGAATACAACTCAACTATATTTAGCAAGTGGAATTTACTTACACTAATCTCCTTATTTGTGAGCTTCAATGTACATAGACATTGAACATGGTTATGGCCAATTAGACTGGAGATATTGAAGTAAGGCATTATTTGATTCATCTAGTTAAACAGTTATTAGAGATCATGCTTTTGTTTGTTTGATTATTAATAGAGCTTATTAGAAGCTCCTTGTAATCAGAAGTTATATTCTTATCTCTTTATTATTAGATTTAACTTCTATGAACTTTATATTTTTTTTTACTTTTAAATTATACCTTCATTATTATAATAATATTATCATATTTTATAAGTTTAAATTCTAATTCATTTTTGACAAGATATAGATGTGAGGAATAGCCACTATAAGAAAATTATTAATTAGCTATGCAAATTTACCGACAAAAACGAACTATAGCAAATTACTAACGAAAGATTATATGTCGCCGATAAAATTGTCAGGAAAAAATTTATTTTGCAATGGAAAATATATCTATCGGTAAATATGGAGGATAATTATCTCAGGAAATTTTTCGATGGAATATAGTGGCGGTAGAAAATTTTTGTTAGTAAAGAAGGCTGGAATGCTTGGCAGAATAAATAAGTTTTAGGTTCTTTCGGTAAATGTTAGAGGTAAACGTCATCATTTGCTTCAGGTTTAGAGTTTTAAATAAAATGAAAATGACGTCAGCATCCTCCCCCCCTCTAATTTTCCCTCCTCCATTGCAGCTAACTTTTTTATTGTCTTCTGTCGTCACCATCCGACAGTGCCTCCTTATTGTCCCACTGACGTCCTCGTCATCCCATCACATGTCCTCAACGTGCCACTATCCTTGGTGTGCTAGTTTCCTCATCTCTATCGCTACCGAAGGCCACCATGAGTCCTCGTCGTCATCGTCCTGTTTCAGATACTGTCTCTAATGCCATATCTACTCCAACAATGATAAGTTCAATTTCTAAATGCCTTTATCAAGCTAAAGTCATATCTGACTCTTTGACTTCTGCAGGTCAATCAAAATTTAATGCTTTTATCTTTCACAAACTTAGAGCTGAATACAATGGCATCACTGGAGGATTACAATAGTGCACAACACTAATCTCTGCTTAAAAATTTTATCATGAGAATAGTTGGATTTTTTAATTTCATCCTGATTATTATTTTGTGAAGGACCACATTACTAAAAGAATCTTGTTTCATTGAACAACTTAACTAGGGCTTTACAAATTCTGTGGTGCTCTTGATCAACAAGTGCTTTCTTAGTCAAGTTAGAGAGTTTGTATGCCTAGTTTAGCCATCCTAGTTTTCAATACAAAGTTTAGTTTGTCAACTTCAGTAGTCATGTTCTTCTTCCAAGTTGTCTTCACTAAGTTTTCTTCTTTATTTTTAGGCAAAATTATATAGGATTCCATTATCTCCTACTTAGCATTGTAGTACTAAGCCTTTAGAGTTGATTCAACAGAATTTTTAGAGATCAAATCCCATTTGTTCTTACTCTAATTATAAATATTATGTTATCTTAATTAATGATTATTTCCTGTTTGCCTGGTTATTTCCTATGAACAATAAGGGTCAGGTGTTTCAAATATTTTATCGTTCTAAAGATTTGATTGAAAAGCAATTTAATTTTTCCAGTAAAGATTCATGACAAACCCTGAACCATTTCTCGAGCTGGCATGGAGTTTTCTAATTAATGAGTTTTTAGGTGGGTTGCTTAACTCTAAAGCTTATTTTGTAAGTTTAATGTAATAAATGAAATATTAGTTAAAGAAACTTGAAGATTAGTTACGTAATAAGAGAACAAGCCTTAAACACTCGATAATTAGATATATACATAACGGAATAAAATAGTATCCTCCTTTTTTATTCAAAGTATCTTTATTTTAAAATAATAGGAAATATATTTTATAGGTTTTGATCATAAAGCCCATATTATTTTCATTACTTATAATAAGGCATTACATGACTGATGTTCTTTCCAATTCAGGGCAATGAGCTTCTTCATATAACCTGTAGAACTCCAAATTATGTTGCTCTTAGGGTATATATTTGTGTTTCATATCCCATTTGTTTTTTTCAAATCTAGAATGAAAAATGTAGAACAACTACATTTGGTGCATTTTGTTTTTCTCATTTTAGTAGTTAGGGACAAAGGTTGTAGTGTTACAACATTTGATATATGGACTTGTGGAGTCACTCTTTATATTTATGGCAAGATATTTTCCTTTTTTAAGAATTGTTTACTATATTTTTGGTATATTCTGATTATAAGTTATTACTAATGGTTAATATAGAGAGTAGGAGATTTATATATGAGATAATGGTCGTCATTTTCAAACTAGAAAGGGAAAAGAAACTAAATTAAGTTATAATCTTACATTATGTAACTTTAAATAATGCTCGATCAAATATTCAAATGAGCATAACTCATTCTATTTACACAATAAAGCCATATCCTTTTTTTCTACATGTGTAAATAAGAAGATTTGTTTTATGTTTCTCATTTGAAATTAGTCATAGAGAAAAATACACTGAACAAATGATATAATAAATGCATTATGACTTCGTGCAGATTGTTATTTAAGACCTAAATTTTTTTAAGGAGTGAAGATGGAAACCAAGTAAGAGAATATATAGAAAAAGGACAATTTACTCTAAAGAAATAGTTTTCATGGTTTAGTAAAGTTATTGGAGAAGCCTAACTTATCATGCACTATACTAGTACTAAGGCAAGTTATTTTGACAAATTTATGAAATTGTAGATATTGTCTTATTTTTGTTTAATCTAAGAAGAAAGTTTGATTAGTGGCAGGTAATGAAGAAGATAATTTAATAGATTTTACAATATAATTGTACTAAAGATCATTTATGAATCTCCATATAAATAATTAAAAAATATATATTCTTTTTCACAGGCCCTATTTTGTGTTGAAGAGCGTCGCTCATCCATCTTCTTTATAGTTTGTAGTTGTTCGTTCATCTAGGTAAGTCATCCAACTAATGTCTACCATACGTGTAGCTTTAATAATACATTAATAAGATGCGTTTGAGTTTTGTATGAATGCAAATTAAGGAGATCTTGATTTTGTGTTGTTATTTAGAGTATTCTTATAATTATTAATGAGTTTTTATGCTCTTCTTTAATAGTCTAAGTATTTATATTTAAGTTATGATTGAATCCTTGATGAGTAAATGCATGACTACATAAGTATTTACTATATGTGGAATGAGTTTGAGATGTTATGGATGATTTGAGGCGTAATAAACTCCTAGGATCATATATAGGTTGGAAACTCATGATGCAACTCCTATGAGGCTTATCAGTGAAAAATTCCATGAGCCTAAGAGACACAGTGAGAATTTGCTTTCTTGATTCACAAATGTAAACAATGCGATGTACCGTAATATTGAAATCAATTATAGTTGATTAATTCAATTGATTGATGCTTCAAATTTAATATGATTAATTCAAACTTAGTATTTTACACAAGAAATTCATAGGTTTAATAGACAAGACAGTTCTTAGCATAATAAACTCCTAGGATGGTATATAAGTCGAAAACCTGTGATATAGCTCCCATGAGGCCTATCAGTGAAAATTCCACGAGCCTGTGAGTCACAGTGAGAACTTACTTTCTTAATTCATAGGTGTAAATAATGCAACGTACCATAGTATTGAAATCAATTGTAGGTGATTAATTTAATTGATTAATACTTCAAGTTTAATGTTATTAATTAAAACTTAGTATTTAACACAAGAAATTCATAGGTGTAATAGACATGACAGTTCTTTGCATAATAAACCTCTAGGACAGTATATAGGCTGAAAACCCATGATGCAGATCCCATGAGGCTTATCGGTAAAAAATTTCACGAGTCTAGGAGTCACAATGAGAACTTGCTTTCTTGATTCACAGGTGTAAAAGATGCCACGTGCCAAAATATTGAAATCAATTGTAGGTGATTAATTTAATTGATTAATGCTTCAAATTTAATATAATTAATTCAAACTTAGTATTTAACACAAGAAATTCATAGGTTTAATAGACATGACAGTTATTTGTATAATAAACCTCTAGGGCAATATATAAGCTGAAAACCCGTGATGCAGCTTCCATGAGGCTTAATTGTGAAAAATTCCATGAGTCTACCAATCACAGCGAGAACTTGCTTTCTTTATTCACAGGTGTAAACAAAGCCTCATACCATAGTATTAAAATCAATTTTAGGTGGCTAATTCAATTGATTAATACTTAGGGGATGTTGTTTAAAGTTTAAATGTTCTTTAAACTTAGGGGACATGAACAATACTAATTATGAAATCACTTTTTTAAATTCACAGTTTTGCAAAAATGAGTAATGTTGATAGATCTTAGATATATAGACGATTAACACCTGATGGTTTCATTAATCTTGAGTTTGTAGAGGGAATTGAAGCTTTTATTTATTATGCATGTTCTCAACCTGCATATATGGATGACCTAAAGATCAGATGTCCATGTAAAAAGTGCAAACATATTTATTTCCTTCATATTGATGAAGTGAATGGCCATTTGTTGAGAAAAGGGTTTGTTCCAAATTATTTTGAGTGGACATGTCATAGGGAGCCATTGATTTGTAGCACCTTAAGGGGTAATGAAGTAAACTTGTTAGTAAATGAGAATGAGTTTGAAGGGGGTATTGGATTTAGAACAAATAATTTAGGTGCAATTGAAAATCTTACATGCACATGGTTTATGATGTAGCCGGTTATACCTTTCAAGAAAATAAAGAAAATCTTAAAAAGAACCGAACCCATATGTAAAACAATTTTTTGACTTGCTACACTCAGCTTACCAAGAATTATGGCCAAATTGTAAGATAATGACTCAATTGTTTTCAATTGCTCGAATATTCAATATAAAGTCTAAAGGGCATATTTTTCATCGTAGTTTTGATAAAATTCTTGGATGGTATAATGAATCATTTCCTCCTGGTCATATAATGGTTGATAGTTTTTACAATAAGAAGAAACTTAATAGGGGTCTTGGTTTGCCTATTGAAAAAATTGATTGTTTCAAATTGAGATGTATGTTGTATTGGGGAGATGATGTCGAATTACAAGAGTGCAACTTTTATGGTCAATCTAAGTTTAAGCCTAGAAAGTATTCTACAAAACATAAATTAGTACCCTAGAAGCGGATGTATTATTTCCCGCTAACTTTGAGACTTTAAAGACTATATACTTTTGATGTTACTACATCTCACATAAGATGGCATAATAAACATGAACAGGAAGATGGAATAATGAGTCATCCATCAGATGCACTAGCATGGAAACATTTCAATAGCAACCATTACGAGTTTGCAGTTGAAAGTTGAAATGTTAGGTTGGGATTGTCGACGGATGAATTCCAATCTTTTGATCAATCCGGCCAACAATATTCATCATGACAAATCATAATTACTCCTTATAATTTGTCTTTATGGATGTGTATAAATGAGGAATAGATGTTCTTGACAGTGATTGTGTCAGAGCCTACAAATCCAAAACATAAAATTGATATATTCTTACAACATTGATATCTCAATTGCAACATCTTTGGAAATATGGTGTGGAGACATATGATGTGTCTCTAAAACAAAATTTTGTGTTGAGAGTAGCTTTGATGTGGATTATTAGTGATTTTCTTGCATATGCTATGTTGTCTAGATGGAGCATAGCAAAGAAATTGGGTTGTCCTTATTATAGCAATAAATTTAATGCGTTTTATCTTCTAAACAAGGCAAAACATGTTGATTTGACAACTACAGAAAATTTCTTCATCCAGATCATCCATTTAGACACAATAAAAAGAGGTTCATTAAGAATAGGATGGTACAAACACCTCCTCCCCCTCACAAAGCTGGTTAAGAGATATTGTAGGAGATTGATGGATTAGGTTTGTTGAAAGTTACAGAATTTGAAGCTGATGAAGTTAATACAAGTATTAGTAAAAACTTTGGTTAGAGAAAGCGAAGCATCTTTCGGGATTTGCCATATTGAAAAACTAATTTGATATGTCATAATCTAGATGTGACGCATATTGAACAAAATATTTTTGACAATTTGTTCAATACCATAATGAATATTAAAGGGAGGATAAAAGACAATGCAAAATCATGAGCTGATTTGAAACTTTTTTGTAGAAGGAATGAGTTAGCTAAAGATCTTTGCACCAGTAAATGTTCGAAAGCATGTTACACTTTAGACAAAAACAAAAGGAAATTTTATGTGAATGGTTGAAAGGTATAAAGTTTCCTGATTGTTATGTTTCAAACTTGGCAAGGTGTATAGACATGAGGAAGTACGAATCATTTGGGATGAAAAGTCATAATTGTCTTGTGTTTATGCAAAGGCTAATGCTAATTACATTTCGGGAGTTACTATTGAATAAGGTTTAGGAATTTATAATAGAATTAAGTTTGTTTTTTAAAAGCTTAACATTATCTGAAATAAAGTTGGCTGAAATGGAAAAACTACAAAGGAAAATTCCATTAATTTTGAGCAAATTACAAGACAATTTTCCTTCAAGCTTCTTTAACTGTATGGAGCATTTACCTGTGCATTTAGCACATGAGGCTAAACTTGTTGGTCTAGTTCAATATCGATGGATGTATCCATTTGAGAGGTAATTATAGTAAATATTGAAATTGAAGTAATAACATGTTTTAATAACATAATTGTAATAACCTTATTCGCTAATGTAGGCATTTGCATCACTTGAAGAAAAATATCAAAATCAAGGCTAAAGTTGAAGGTTTGATATGTAATGCTTTTTAGTGGAGGAAGCAAGTGCATTTTGTTCATATTATTTTGAGTCGCATGTGTACACAAGAGAAAGAAATGTTCCTCGTAATGATGACAGGGGAGGAATAGGTGATGTTTACGGTAACTTATCCATTTTCATATATTCTGGATGAACATATGGACGTTTAACAAAAAGAATGTTAATAGAGGCTACCCATGGTTATTTTATTGAACTGTCAAGAGGTTTAAACTTTCTTGCAGGAAGTTGAACTTGATTATTTGGGTTTTGAAATTTAGTGTTATTCATAACTGAAATACATAATAATGTTTTTAGATTATACGAGGAATGGTTACACAAGTTAATGCCCGAGAAAACACAAGATGATATCAATAAAGAAGTTGGAAGACACTTTTCTCTATAGTTCGAGAAATATGTAAGTTTTCACTTACAATTATTGAAATGATTGAAATATAAGATTAAAGCGATCTAGGTGTATTATGTCCTTTTTCCTAGCTTATGATAAGATAAGTCAGATTAGTTGGCCATTTGCAAAGTTAAACCTGAAGGTGCTTTGAATCACATAGAAAAGGAGAACAGAGAATTGAAAGTGAAGAGTTTTAGGAAGATGCTTATGAAATAAATGCATCTATTACACATGACGAGAATGAACCTTTGAACGATCCAAATAATGAATATGTTAAAATTTCATCTGGAGAGGATGAGGACGACAATAGATCTGAAGAGGAGCTTGAGTTTGATTCTAATTCTTTAGAAAAAGAAGATGATGATTTTGATTTACAATTAAGTATTGATAGCGATTAATTTATGTTTGCAATAGAATATTATACTTAATAAATCAATCATTAAATCAACAATATATTGTTATATATTGAACTAAAATTATTATATTTTTGGAATATTTAATAAAATATGGTTTTAGGTTAAAATATGCCACTAAAGAGAAAATATGATATGATGCAACTAAGATTCAGATCAAAATTTAGAGCCAGTTACTTTCCAGATGAAGCATCACATTCTGCAGCTATAATAGAATCAGATGCTATACCTCTAACTACTACACTTGTAGATGAGGCATCACCTTCCGTACCTGCTGTTACACCATCCACCATCCTTATTCCAAAAGGCAACCTCCAGCTTGGAGCTGAGGGAGTTGATGGAAGAACTTTCATCACAATTGTCAACAATGTGTAAGTGAAAATACATGAAACACCATATGTTTATAATTGGGATATATGATTAAATTTTAAAATGATATAAATTGTTTTTATATTAGATTGATTCCTTTTGAACCGTGCTCAAGACACATGACATCCAAATTTAAGGAGAAGATTGATCTTGAGGGTTATATATGGAAAAATATCTCATAGGTGACAAAGGATTTTTATTATCAGGAGTTTGAGGTACAAAAAATATTTTTTTGTATTTTTTATAATTAATTTTTATATATTAAATAGATAAATATTGTAGGTTATAAGTACTTATTGTATTTTTTCTTTTTTTCAGAAATTTTTTTTGGGATTTTGAATTTAATGTAATTATTTATAAAGTATGGGAGAGATGTACACGTTGTAGAGACTTTATTGGTGCAATACACAAGACTTATACAAAATCCTTATATTTATGAAGAAATATGGAATCGTTGGTAGCAGTATTAGACATCATCTGAGGCAATATCTATTTCAGGGCGTAATTCTACCAGTAGACATGGAGGATCGGGGGAAGAGAGTCTTCCCGTATACACTGGAGGATCTATTACCCACAATGAGCATACAGAGAGACTTCTAAGTATCTACACTTTACACTTATATTTTGATTTTTTTACTTTGATGTTTTCATTTAATTTGATGTGTGAATTTTGGAATGAAAATATGTGTATTATGGAGAATGATAATGTTATAAATGTCTGGTGTCATATATGAATGTGTTATTGAGTTACCTTTTTTGTTCAGCAGAAGGTAAATATCATAAAAATAGAAGAAATTATGCCAAAAGTTTTGTAAATTGTAGTTCACTTATAACATTTTATTCTTATATAGGAACAGTTTGTAGGCAAGAGGCTTACACCCCGTTAGCTCTTTTTGCACACTCACACTAAGAAGCATGACGGTGTGACCTTCGTCAATATCAGATGTAGAGAACTAAATGTATGTGAAATTTATGCTTTAATATCAATGCTTAATAATTATCACTTATTAACATAAATATTGCCTTCTAATAGGGCCAAATACAAGAAAACATTCAACGACAGTCTCAACAGTCTAAAAATGTTGATGAGAGTAAGACCTATCTTCATGCAGTGGGTGGTAGGGACCGTCATGGAAGGATCTTCAGATTAGGTTCATTTGCGAACACATGTTATTCGCAATCCTCCACATCCAGTACAACAATATCTAGTAGGCAGTTGACATCCAATGAAGTTCATGAGCTTCGAAGCACAGTACAGGCACTGCCAACTCAGTTACAACAGTCGATAGAGTACATAGCCCAACTCTGTAATGAGATGAATGAATTGAAGGAGAAGAGCAGCATCTCATCGCAATATTCAGGGCATCCGCATTCACCAAATGAATTGCATAGTTGTAGTCATTCTGTATGAATTAAATACTTATTATTGTAAATAATAATTTTTTATTATCAATTAAGATAATTTTTACTTCATATTATTAATCTATTTTCTGTTTTAACAAATTAAATGAAGAAACAAATCAAAATATTATCAACAGATAATTGATAAGAGTATAAATTATACGTCAATCATAACATTATCAAATAAAATTAAATAAGGGAAAAATAAAAAAACAATATCAGTAAATTTACTGACAGAAAAACAAAATTTCTCAGTAAAATGCAGTGAATTTACCGACGGATAACCAACCTCCATTGGTGAAATGAAGTAAATTTGCCAACAGCCTGTCAATATTCGTCGGTAAAGTTAGCGGTCCGACATATTGTGGTATTCGTAGGTAAGATTACTGACAGAAATGACTTGTCCGTCGCTAAATTTACCAACCGAAACAGATCTTCCATCACTAAATTTACCGATAGCATAGAAATTGCTATCGCTAAATATATCGATGGAACAGAAGCTGGCCGTCGGTAAATTTGCGACGGAAAGTGTGTACTCTGTCACCAATTATTACCTACAACCGTTTCTCCAACGACTTATTCCGTCAGTAGATTCCATCGCTAACTTAGCTTACTGACAGAAGACCTTTATATTCCGTTGGTAATTTCCGTCGCTAGATCATATTTTTCTTGTGGTGAGTTATAATATTTTTTAAGTTGAAAATAATATGATTAGAAGTGTTTCTGCCCCTTGTCTAGATAATGACTGGAAGTGTTTCTCCCCCATGTACAAATAATGAGCGTCGCATTATTTAGAACGTCATACTATACATGTAACAGACCTCGTTTCAGGCGGTTAATAGAAAATGACACATTCGATGTTTATGTTGTATGTGGGAATAATCATAGATGTCCCTTCTTGGCAGTAGCAAATACTAATGCTTGAACAGACAGTTATAGAGAATAAAATAAAACAAAAAGCAAATGTCCAGGAGGATGACTAGAGGTGTTTCTCCCCCTTGTCCAGATAACTTTTGGTCCGCTGAAAATTAAGGATTGCCCACAAAAGATGTCGGAAACCAATCTCCGGCCATAGCACAGAAGGAGAATACAAGTAAGAATAGGCACTCTGCCAAAGAAGAAAGTTACTCAACCTGTTCTCGCCAGAGCTACGAATTATGATGTCGGGATCAGGTGCAGCCACTAAATACATATGCTTCTCAATGTCTGTAACTGTCACAAACACGTCATTTTCATCCTCATAATCCACTTGCCTTTGGTGATTAATTTCTCTCTGTCTTTCCTGAATCGACTCTCCTACAGCATGTGCAATCTCATTTGTCGAACTGTACGCAAAGCAGATTGATAAGACCACATTGGAGTTGTTAGCGGTGGCCCCCACGGCCCTCTTCATAGCCAACCTCACAGTTTCAGGTAGGAGTTTTAGATCCCCTAAAAAATAAACTCTGAGCCCATACCGATCCACAATGCTCTCTTCTTTCAAGAACCACTCAATTTGTTCTTGAAACAAATCCATCAAGTATTGAATTTCTTCGGGTTTCCGCTTGAAATTTTCTATGCTGAAGGCATATATTGTCACGTATTCCACGCCGAACTCGTAGCAATATTTGAGCATAGACAAAAGTGCCAATAGCCCAAACCTATGACCATCCCCTCCGACCAAATTCCACTTCTTCGCGAATCTTCGATTCCCATCCATAATTACAGCAATGTGATTCGGAATTGGACCAACGGAAACAATGCGTATGATACACTTTCTCAGGAAGCTTATCAATTTCCCAAGTACCTGACCTGCTCTATAATTAGCAGCTTCCCGCATCTCTATGCCTCATACAGTGTTGAGATCAATATCTGGAAAACAATTCAACTGATCCTTTTTGAATAAGAGTGAACTGACAGCTGGAAAATCTGATTCTAAAACGAAAATTAAAAAAAAGATATTGAAGGGAATTCCTGCAAGATCTAAAGCATGTCGTTAAGATTGTGACAATAGGAGTTTCCCTGAATGTTCAAAACAACTATGATCCAGCTTTGATAGGGTGGACTTGGCGTTTATTAAAGACTGGACACTGATCACGTAGTGAGCATGAGCCCTGATCACTGGCAGTCAATGTCACGCAATTTCAATCCCTTCTCCCACCTTTGACGTCTTGAATTATTATATATATATATGCTTGTCAAATGTAATTATAAGTTTATGTTATTAATGATTTATAGTCTACAGCTAATCGGTTAGTTGTAATTTCACTACAGCAAAAATTACTTTAGGCAAAGAAATGTTTACAACAATTTAAGAATGTATTGCTAAAAATTAATATAACCTAACAATTTTAAAAGTGTTGCATTTAACAATATTAAAAATCAACAAAAAATAATTTGTTGTTATATATAAAAAAGGCAACAAAATTAAAACAAGGTTGCAATAAAATCTTGTATATGCAAAATTTGAAATTGTTGCTATAATTCTATATTCTATTATATCATGTAAGCAGAAACTAATTAACATCACATTACACACATACACTTTTAAGTGGAGAAAAAAACATAAAAGACAGAGCTCACTAAGGTGTGGCACCATCTTCAAACTAGCAGTAACCATTAAGTCGATAAACCTACAACCTAGGCCAGATCATCACCATCTCCAATTTTCTTGCGATTTTGACATCAACTTTTCCAGTAGCTAGTCGTTATCCATAGGCGTTAGTCGCTTTTTTGAGCTCCCCATTGACAGAGCCCACCAAGGCGTGGTAGTGCGAGCCATGAATACATATCTTTCGTCCCACTCTTCTCTTTTTCTCTACCCACCTAATCTCCTCTACAAAGTTCCATCGTCTTTTTATCTTTCTTTTGTTCTATTACCTTATTGTGTTAATGTCATCTTTTGATTTGGATTTTTAATCACACACACCAAGATAGGGTTGGCAAAATCTATGAGTTGACTGAACCTTAGGATTTGTTATTAGGGCTCGAGCGGGCCCTTGAGCTTGAATCCAACCTTACTCAAGGCCTAACAACATTAAACAACAAAATGACAACATTTTACTTAGTTAACAATTGAACAGTATAAGCAAAATGATATCATTTTGCTTCAATCAAAATAGTGTTATAGAAGAAGCAAATGACGTCATTTTGCTTTTATTTAATTTCCAGACGTCAATTCTACTTCTATTCTTCACTCATTGCATCTTGTTTCCCAGTCAGTCTCCACTCTCCCAATTCCCTCGTCGCACATCTTGTCCTCTCTTAATGAGATGTGTAATTGATTATTGACGTCAATCTTAACCTATTATTAATGTAAAGTTACCTCTAACTGTCTGTTTTTGATTATTTAAATTCAGTCTATTTTTACAGTAAACAGAGCAAGAGAAATAAGCAGACGATGCTGAGGGTTGCAACGAGGAAGCTTTCTTCAATCCTACAATCATTGAGGCCCTTGCAAGCTACCACCTCACGATTCTATCTCATGATCCCTTAGACTATTCTGATTCATCCGACTTCAAATGGAGGCCTCTCAACAATTCCTATGTTTTCTGTCCCCACTTCCATTTTCCTCACAAAATTAGGGTTTTGGTTTTTTCTATGAGTTTAAGAGGCTCTCAACTGTGTGTATTAATTATAAAGTTGGGAATTTGGTTTTTAGAGATATAGATTTGGGTTTTAATTGGGACGTGGCACTAATTAGATTTTGAAGTTATAGAACCTGGCGATTGAGGACTTTTTGATATTGAATGTGATTTTTTGTTTATTTCCTAGAAATGAATGATAATGAAAGATACGTCTCAGATTTAGCCTATGAATAACTTTATCATGTGTTCATCTTTTTAGTTAAATCTGAAAATCCAATCTCAACGGAAATCTAGGACAACTGCCTATCATTACTATTATATATAAAGGTCTATAGCTGTCAGTTGTAACACAAAATTGCTTAATAAGTTTTGGTTTTCCCATATACAAATGTTTGGATTTCTTGTATATGTTTTTTAATATAGTGCAAACAAAGATGGAAGTACTTTGTACATACCAAAGGTTTGATTTATACACAAGTTTATTTATTTGTTGGCTTTATTAAGAGCTTTCATAACTTGAACTATGTTGTAGGATTAAGAGCAATGCAATAGCAGTCTTTTGTGTTAAATGGTCTTAAATGCGAAGTTTAATCTCTAATTTTATTACTTGATGCTTGAAACAATTATAGAAAGTATGATATTGCATCCGGCAAGTGCATGATAGAGCTCAAATATTTGTAACGTGCAATTATGAAGATAATGGTGGAAGGCCAAAATATGTTGGTGTAATTGAAAGGTAGTCAAATAAGAAATATCATCTTGCTAATATAAACTGTGCCTCCAACATTAACCTATTTCTTTTGGTATATATACATCCTCTTATAAGTTTCTGGATTGATTGTTAGTTCTTCTGAAAAAAATGTGTTTGCTTGTAAATATTATAAAAGTAAATTCCATTACCTTAAAATCATTTTCTTATATATGCACGCGCTTGAAGATTCGAGCATTACTTTGGTTGAGCTAAAATGTTGTCTTTGTCTAAACTATACAGTCTTTTCTTTCTAAATTACAATAACTTATTTGGAATCATTTATGAATGACACCTTTAAAGGCAAATATCAGAGGTTCTAAATTAAAATTTTAAATTTTATCAGATATTGGTTCCAATAAATGTCAATGCTAATGATGTTGTCTATTAACTTTTTTTTTCCAATATTCACCCTTGAAAATTACACACTAGTCACATCTAAGATCAACTGAGACTTTTTCCTAGTTCTTCTCATTTGTATGCTCAGGAATCAGAAGCTATTAATGAGTTATTTCGAGCTTTAGAGGATCAGAAATCCTTCTTTAGACAATCCTCTAAGATTAAATGGCTCAGAGAAGGGGATAGAAATACCAAATTTTTCCATAATTCTTTTATTGCCAATAGGAACCGTAATTCCATTCACTCCCTAGAGGTGGGAAATGGGCACAGGATAGTAGGGCTCTTACAAATTCAATATCAATTTCTCGATCATTTTCAAGGTACTATAAGTACTCTAAAGGACCTTCATTCTTCCAAAGAGTTTGTGGGGAACCTTTTTCCTAACCCTTTGTCTGAACATCTTACCAACCCTCTGGTTACTGAAGTTTCTACTCAGGAGATTAGTGAAGCTTTTAACTCTCTTAACCCTAACAAGGCCCCTGGCCCAGATGGGTTTAACGATTTCTTCTTCAAGAAAACTTGGCCTATCATCGAGGAGGAAGTGGCCAAAGCCGTCCAAATTTTTTTTCACTCCGGCAAACTCCTCAAAGAGATCAATTCCACCTTTATCTCTCTCATCCCCAAAAAAGCTCACCCATCCACAATTTTAGACTATCGACCTATCTCTTGTTGTAACATGATTTACAAGTTGATTGCAAAAATCATAGCAAATAGGCTCCGAACCATCCTTCCTCACATAGTTAGTCCCAATCAAAGTGCCTTTGTTAAGAATCGTCGTATAGGGGATAATATTTTGCTAGCTCAGGAAATTTTCAAGAACTATCACCTTTTTAATAATCATAAGAGGTGCGATTTTAAAGTGGATCTCCGAAAAGCCTATGATTCTATTCAATGGGATTTCCTTATGAATGCTCTAGAAGTCATAGTCCTTCCTTTGAAGTTCCTTACTTGGGTCAAAGAATGCATTTCCACTCCTTCTTATTCTATTTTGATCAATGGCACTCCATTTAGATTCTTCAAAGGTAAGTCAAGCTTAAGACAGGGTGATCCCTTATCTCCCTTTCTTTTCATAATTTGTATGGAAGTTTTTTTTCTAGGAATCTGAAGGTTTGTACTAAGAATTCCCTTCCTTCAAGTATCATTGGAGGTGCCAAAGCCTTAAACTCAACCATCTCCTCTTTGCTAATGACATATTGATGTTTTGTCATGCGGATTTGTTCTATGCTCAAACATTGCTTGACTCCTTATGTTCTTTCTCTATGTGTTTTCTGGTATGGATAAGAATACTTCCAAGAGTCAATTTTTTTATCCCCGGATGTGAACCAGCTAGCCCACTAAATGAAACTTGTCTCTAGTCTCTGGCAAGGCTCTCTTCCTTTAAGGTATTTAGGGGTTCCTCTCATTACAGGACGTTTATCTAGGAGGGATTGCCTTCCTCTTCTGGATAAAATCGATAATAGGATCAATAGCTGAACTCATAAAAGCCTTTCATATGCTGGCAGAATCCAATTGGTTATCTTAGTCCTTTCTTCCTTCTAAGTATACTGGTCTTCCCATTTCATCCTTCCTTCCTCCATTCTGAAGGATATAGGGAAGAAGCTTAAGAACTTTCTATGGGCTGGGAGTGTAGCTTCAAAATCTCATGCCAAGGTTAAATGGAACGACATTAGTAGATCTAAAAAGGAGGGTGGCTTAGGAGTGAAACACTTGACCATTTTGAACCATGCTTTAATAGGGAAACGGATTTGGAATCTAGTTGAAGATAGTGAGGCTTTATGGGTAATGTGGGTGCACATCATTATTCTAAGAAGAAACAACTTTTGGAGTGTGCAACCCACCTATAATAATTCTTAGAGTTGGAGAAAATTTTCTTTGTGAGGGATAAGATGAGGAATCAATTTAGAATTAGGATTGGAAATGGCATATCTACTCTTTTATAGTAGGAACCCTGGCACCCGAGAGGCATCTTATAGACCTTTTCTTCACCGAGGGAGATAAATGGTTCGAAACTTCCAATGATAGCACAAGTTTCTGAAGTCATCAACCAGGATGAGTGGTGTTGGCAAGCAATGTCCTTAGAGCTCTTCAGGAACCTTGTAGTACCTCGGTATCACCCAAATAGTTCCTGCCCTGATAGCCTGGAATGGCTAACAGGACCCATTAGATAGTACACAACTGCTTCTGCCTATAACTTTTTGCGACCCCCTATCCAAGAAGTCCCATGTCATAAGCTAGTATGGGATAAAAGTAGTAAGCCTCGGTGCTCCTTTATCCTTTGGCTTGCCTTCCATTAAAAACTTCCAACCCGTGACAAACTTCCCTACCTCTATACTTCTAACCATTGTTCATTGTGCCTTTCAGCTAATGAAACCTTGGACCACTTGTTTTTTGAATGCTCATTTTCTAAATCAGTTTGGGACCAAAGCCTCATTCATTTCCACTTACAATGCCTAAGTTAGCCTTTCCTCCCGTCCCTTCTCACTTGGTTTCAAAGAGCCTCCGATACATGTATAACAAGCCTCTTCCCACTGTTGCTTTCTACTGTTGTTTACCACATTTGGTCTTAAAGGAATGCTAGAGCATTTAAAGATGAAGCCAGGGATATTTGGAGTGTCTACCTCGGAGCAATCTCCCAAGTTAAGGAGCATCTAGCCCAAACACTGAGAGGAGGTAATTAACTGAGTGCTTATTTTATTAGTTTTTTTTACAGGTTTGACAACATATGGACTGCTATTGGTCTATTCAAGAGCGTCTACAGTTGGTAGCAGACAGGGGTCAGATGTCCCAACATGCAATGCACACCATAGTGGCGCCCTCTTGGATATGGTGGCGGTTCCCTTTTTGCCAAATTCTTGTGTGCCGCAAGGACAAGTTGTATTCTTCAATCAACCCATTTTAATCCTTGTTGCTGGTCTTGAAATTATTAATAGAATGCATAGATTGTTTACTTTTACTTTTACCTTTGTTGTTCTTCAAATTTCTGGTAATGTGCGTGTGGTTGGTAATGATGTACCTTCATCCAAGGGCATCTTAGATGGTACTTATGTATAGGTTCGTTGTGTGGCTATTTGGTATATAGGGTACAATTGTACCTAGTGTTCTTACTTAAGACGATTATTTTGGCCTAGGAAGAGATTTGAACTTTTGGCAATCTCTTGATTTGTATATATCTCTTATTTCTTATTTTATAACATTCTCTGATTTACCAAAAAAAAATTACACACTAGCATTTCAAGCTTAACATTTATGCCTCAATGCACCTCATTAGTGAGTTATTCCTTGTTATAGGTTGAAACTATGGGTCGTGTAAATTATGGATCATACATATTTGACAAGAAGGTAGCCAACTCTTACTTTCTTTTTCCTTTTGACTAGACAAAAATTGGTTATATATAGGATGAGTCCTAAGAACTTTGATTGTTGATTTCAGTTTGATATTATTCTTCTCAATTTCTTATAGTTTTTTAGATGGTTTGTCTTGTGGCTCGATAGAACATGTTTCAATTGATCCTTTGGGTCATAGTTTTTACAGGGAATTTTATCTTCTGTTTATTTTGATGGAAGAATACTACATGGGTAGAAAATGTTTCCAGTTCCTCTAAACAACCTGAATGAGGTGCAAAAAATCAAATCCATTTCCCATTCTGGACTTTTACACTATCAACACCGATAAAGTTAGGAGATAATTTCGGTAAGTGCTTAAAAATCTACCAAGTGTTAGAATCATGCGTTTCATATTGAATTTATAACTTTCTCTTGTTTGAATGAATGATTCAAACTGTTCTGCGAAATTTGGTATAATCATTCCTGTGGAGATCAAGCTACTTCAAAAGAACCAGCAATGCATAAGTGACTTTTCTCTATTGAGAAAGGAAACCAAGTTAAAGATACATTCCTATCGTTTAATGGATGCGGTAAAGGGATTCAAGCCATCAATGATTTACTCAGTTTCTTTTTTAGTGCAGTTATGTACCATTAGATGCTGATTTGCTTTCTTAGAAATGCTTACTCTTTTACTATTGTTGTTTAACCTTGCCATTTGTAGTCTATTGAACCACAGTGTAATATTTATGTCCCTGCTCTAATCCTTCGGCAAGGAGAAAATTTGTTGGTATCACCATGCAAGTAACACATTAAGTGAGTTTGTATTTACTATCAAAAGCTTTCTTGATCTCTTAATCTTTAGTAAAGGAGGAAATCAAAATTTGTCGATAGAATTTAGCAATGAAATAGTGAAAGTTGACGTAAAAATAGGCGCCAACGGTTTCTGGTAAAAATCACGTATGAAATTTACCCAAAAAAAATTTTTCGTAGGTAACTTACTTACAGAAATATTTTTCATAGGGAATTTCCTTACAAAAATAGAGTTTTGTAGGTAAATTGCTATAGAGGGATGTTTTTGTAGGGAATTTAACTACGAAAATACCATTCCGTAGGTAATTTACCTACGAAAGTAGCAATCTGTAGGGAAATTCCATACGAAAACACCATTCCGTAGGGAAATTACCTACGGAATCATTTTTTTGTTAGTAATTTACCTACGAAAATATCATTTCGTAGGTAAATTTAAACAACTTAAGGATTGTGGTTTTAATTGGAAGGAAAATGACGTCATTTTTTGACCACAAGCAATGTCACTTCCTTATTTGATTCAACCAATGTTGATGCCTTTCCTCCTCATTGTCAAACGTCTCTAAGTCTTGAAAGTTTTTTCCTCTTCCTTCTTCATCATGGTTTTTAGTTTTGTAAACTATCGCCATCATCTTTATCTTTGGTTGATCATCCATCGTGTTTAGTTATTCCTCCTTTGCACTTGGTTTTTTTATTTTTCTACTTATTGTTGTTAGGGAAGCTTTTGTTTAGGTTTTGGTTGATGTGGTTTGTGTTATCTGCATCTATTTTAGTTTTTAATGGTTCATTGTGCATCTAATGTGTTCCTATTGGTGAAGAATGCCACGTACCAGTGTTTTTGTTAAAAGTTAAGGATGAACTTCTTATGCCTATAAAGTGTTTGGTCAAAGTTCTATCATATATTATGATATATTACTTTATTTTGTATGAAATTGAATATTCATTTAATTGAATCTTGAAATGCTCTGTTTGTTTTCTTTTATTATTTTTTTATTATTGGAAAACAAGAACAACTAATTTAATCTTTCACTTGATGAATGAAAGGTTTATTGTCATGAAAAAGGCGAACTAAAATTTTTCACCCTCTAATAAACTTTCGTTATAAATTTTCTTTATCCCTGACTCACCAAGATGACTTATCCATATATGTTATAACTAGTACTATCTTCCTTTATCAATTATCGCGGTTTCTCCACCTACAATTATGTTCCTTATCAATTTGTAGATGTTATTCACCAATTATGGTTCTTTAATCATGATTATCACATATAAGGCTTACAAAAAGAGCACATTTTTATTTAAATCTAGTATATATTGTATACTACTTAATCTCCTAAATATATCATTGAACTTCTCAATCTTGAGTTGACATATTTAAAAAAAGTATAATTGTTTTTTTAATCTTCTTATATAATAGTCACATCAATCTTTAACATGTCACTAACTAAATGGTTGAATATAATGATATGTTGTTTCATATATATCCCTCATACATCTTTATGTGTATAATTCATTTAGATATATCTTGTTTTTGAGAGATATGGAAATGTATTAAACTTTCTGCTTCTTTCATATCTCTTTAAGTGATGCAATATCCATGATGTAGTACCTGACCTTATCTGTCAAATATAATCAAATGGTTCTAGATTTTTGTATTTACAACTCCTCTTAATTAAACTCATTTATTTCTTCCTACTTATCCTTTTAAAACCCCTTCAATAAGCCTTAATATGATATCAAATCCTTTAATCATTGTGTTATAGTATAAAATTCTCAGTTTCATTGCAATTTTCCTTTTCAAACCTTACAAATGAAGTCATTATTATTTCAACTATGTTATGATAGTACTTATTGAGAAATGATGGTGGATTTAGGATGGATAAAATTTGTATGAAAGAAAGAAATAAATAAGAACCAACAAGAAGATCTTAATGGGTTTGATCAACTAGTTGTGTCTTCATCCTTAAAAGTTGATAGTTATAATTGTCTATTGTTTAATCAAAACTCTCGACTTGAAAAACATCATATGCTTTCTTTTATATAGACTACGTTTATATAACTATACTTAATTATAAACTTTAGTTGATACCCTTATACTCAAATAGCCCTTTCTAAACTTAACCTATCTAATTATGATTGTAATAAGTTTTAGAATCATACTAGAGTTTGAATTCTACCAATAACATGTTTTTATATAAGGTTTCCTATCATAGACATGACATAGGACATTGATATGACATTGGTTGTTATTTTTATTATTTCTACTAGTATATAGACATAGGATCAGTCATGTTGATATCTTCAGACTATAAACCATTTTACTTCTTTGAGCACTTAAACATTGAATATAAAAATATGGTGTCCTAGATCATGTCTTCAACTAAAAACACCTTTTCCATTTTAAAACACTTGTATCTTCCACCTATATTTTTATCTCTAATTTCTAGAAAGGAATACAACCTAGGCCATGAAAATGTCCTAAGTTGTGATCACCTAAATACTTTTAAAAAACACACACATTCTTCTTAAATTAATTTAAGATTTTAACTTGTGTAAATGATCATACATAACACAACTGATGAATACATTCCATATAAGAGTAAAGGAATCGATCAAACATACAATATTATGTGTTATTGATTATATAACATACATATATAATGGTTGGAAGAGAAGATATTTCAAATGATTCTCAAGTATTTTTAGAGATAGTAACAAATCTATATAAATAATTCACTATGATTCTATAAGATACGACTTTTTTAATAAAAATAAAAATAAAAATTAATTTTATCTATTTTTATTAATATTATGCTCTTTATATGTTTAAGTAATTGTTTTTTTGATTAATTTAGGCTATACTAATATTTTTTATTTTTTTCATCATATCATGGTGAGAGATATCATTTGCAAAATTTTGGAGGAAAAGGAAGAACATAAGGTTCATATAAATTTTTTAACTACATATTTTATTCATTTAGAAATATTATTGAAAGAAATTTTGGTGTTTTAAAAGCAAGATCCATTATACCTTTAACAATGCCCAATTATGGTATTAAGAAAAATGCATTGTTATAGTTTGTTGTGTATGTTACACAACTTTACTAGAATGCATAAACAACTAGATGTATTATTTTAAGGTTATGCTATCAGTGAATAGCTTATCATGAAAAGTGCAAATGAATTCATGAAATTATAGAACATTATGATGTAGACTTCTCAACAGTATAAAGTTAAAGGATTACTTCAAGCTTCTCAATACTAACAGGAGCAACTTTTTAACTTCTTGGCTATAAGTATACATTACTCTTTATCATCATTTCTAGATAGTTAGAGCTAGATCACATCAGGTTCTTTAGTAAGTAAAGCCAAATTCAATCAAATTCTCAACTTGAGATGGTTATCTTATTCAAGGCAATTTATTGTTCCCTTATTTATGTAATATTTCCATAAGTACCTATTATTTATGCTTCTATTTTCTTTTAAATAACTTGAGGTTCCTCTTCTTCCAAATCTCATATACTAATATGCTAAAGAGGACTTGAAAGTTGATATATTACTTTTTTTTTACTTCCATCTTCTTTAAGGAATCTGGATTAAAGTATCCCTGTAAGAGGTTTGTAGGCATAATAAGTTAAATCCATTAAGGATTTCATGCTAAAGAAATGTAGAGTACTCATATTAGAAAAGTAAGTATTTTATAAACTCAAGATATAAGGAGCATATACTGCAAATGCTAGAGATAAAGTTGTTGCCATATATTTTATTACTAATTAAAATTGTTTTATTTAATAGATAGCCAAAGGATAAAAGATACCTTTACAATAGCTTGATGAAGCCAAACTATTATATACCAATGTACTTTAGGGGCTCCATTGCTGATTGTAATTGTGTAGGAGGAGTTAGAGAAGATACATGAAAGGGTGATTAAGCTAAATGATAAAATCACTACTAGTAGGGTCAAGAGAAAAATTAGGATCAAAAGTCACTACTAATGATCATTAGTGGAATATGATCTCCTAGAAGCGAGAGAGCATTGATCTCAATTAGGCCCCCTAAGTAAATCTAGTTTTCTAACTAAATATTAGTAGAAGATTAATTCCCTAAATTATGTTTAAACAATAATCTTATTTAGTGACTTATCATAACGATATGAAGTACAGTCCAAAAAGCATCATATTTAAGATCATAGGACTAAGAGCTTTTATGCTTCAAGTAATATGAGTGAATCCATTTGAACCAAATGGATTCTTTATCCACAAAGATGCTCTAAATTCTTTTGATCATTATAATTTTATTACCCAGTTTTATGGAAATAACTCCAAGCACTCCATCATTTCTAAGTAAGCAAACATTTCTCCTTGCTACTTTAGCAATATAAGCATTATCAGTGTTTCTAGCCTATACAATGCTTCTGATAAGTTTTTTATTGCTTTAATTAAACTACCAACGAAAACAATATAATTTGATTAATAGATATATAATGATTTTAAGATAAAGTTTATCAGTTGGATTCTTTTAGCAGAAAGATATGCATTTTGTTACACGAACTATTACTCCTCTTTTAGATTCTTAAAATGAAAGCTAAAAATTCAATGTAAGTAGGTTTGTTTTAGGAGATCGGAATCTCTAAATAAGTGAAAGGGAGTGATCTTACTTATATGTTAATGAGATTGGAAATCCAATTTGATAAATGAGAAGCAACTAAGGATGCATAAATATGACTCTATTCTTTGTTCATAAATAATCCAATTAGCTCTTTGAATGTTTTAATGATTGTCATTAGACCCCTTATAGACCAAGAATCGGCATCAGAAAAAAGGAGAATATCATTTACAAATGACAAAGCATAAATGCCTAGATTTTTGCATTTGATATAGAACTTAAAGTTCATTTCTAGGCTAATCATATCCTTCACAAGTCTTAATAATACTTTCATATTTAAGGAAAATAAGTTAGGGTCCAAAAGTTCCCCTTATATAAAACCTGTAGTCACCTTAATAATATTTGTTAGAGATCTATTAACTAATATGCTAAAAGATACAATTTTAATCCATTATTCAATCCATTTAATAAATTTTGAAAGGAACCTAAATGTATACAAACTAATAAAGGAACTTCCAGTAACATCCTAGTCATGAAGATAATATCCTTCCCATCACTTGATACAACCTATTCTTTATCCTTTGATCTTTAAATTCCAAGTTCTTCATCTTTGTAGCCAACTGCTCCTATTATGTCTCCTTTAGGCACATTTTTTAGATGAAGAAGGATTTAATAAACTCTTTTAATGTAAGACAATCAAATGTTTGTCTTCTTAAACATTCTCAGCATAGTTTTCTAAGCTTTCTGTAGAGACCTACGTAATTTTCTTATCATATCAATATCAATATAATATTTGGCTAAGCCTTTAAGGGAATTTATAATATCATTGAATTTAAAGCTCATGCTTAAGGCTCTTTGATCACGTTTTATCTATATAAGTACATATTAATGTGTAAGCATGTAACTTTTCTCTCTTTAACTGGGTTAGTTTCTTTATATGTGACTTTTATAGCATGCAAAGTTTCATATACCAACTTAGACATGGATACATATTAAATTCATTTCAACTAAATGCATGAATTACAATGTGAAAGTCTTTATTATTCAGTGAAATGAGCCATTTGTTATTAATGCACTAGGTGTCAGAATCTAAACTGTCTTTCTTCTTTCAATTTCAATTCGTGCACTAAGTGTCATAATGTTAGTATCCCAAATCTAAAGGACTATTTAGCAGCATCTCTCTCTCTACCAGGTGTTCATTTCTAGAGTATAAACCAAGTAAGATCCAGCTTCTCATTTAACTATGTTTTATTTCTCAACATAAGAACTGCTCCCTTACTATAACAAATACTATAGCGTATGTTTTGATATTAGAGTGTTTGCATTTGTTAATTACAAGTTTTGATCTTTTTGAGTTGATGCTTACAAAAACGTCACTGTGCATTCCCAGTGTTTTTTTTTTAATTTTGGCGATTTTATTGTTATAGCAATGCAATAGTTGTGGGATTTTATTCTTAAACATACTTATTTTATTAGGAAAACATTAGAACTCTTGAGAGAATGGAAAACATTTCACTCTCATCTAATTTTTTATTTTTATAAATACTATAAAGCATTGAAGGTGGAATTGGTTGGTTTCAATTTAGAGGGAAAATGGTCAAAGACTTGTAAAAACTTAGGGAAAATGAAGGATCTAATGATGAAAAGATTTATACCTAGCCATCATGCTAGGGACTTGATGTAGATTAAACATCCCAAAGAATATGTTATAATACAATGCTTTCTTCTCGTGTTATTATTAATGTGTAAACTAAAAATTAAATGTTTTGTAAGATTAGTATGGATATTACCATAATGATTATTATATCTAACTATGAAATAACTTTTTTAAATAATAGTTTTGCATAAATGAGTAATGTTGACAGATCTTAGATGTATAGACGTTTACACCCAATTGTTTTATTTATCCTAAGTTTTTTGTGGGATTTCACGCGTTTATTGATTATGCATGTTCCCAACCTGCATATATGGATAGTCCAAAGATCAGATGTCCATGTAAAAAATGCAAACATATTCATTTTCTTCCTGTTGATGAAGTGAATCTCCATTTATTAAGAAAAGGGATTGTTCCAATTTATTTTGACTAGATACGACAAGGGGAGCCATTAATTTGTAGCACCTCAAGGGGTAATAAAGTGAACTCGTCAATAAATATGGATGGGTTTGAAGGAGGGATTAGTTTTATAACAAATAATATGGGTCTAACTGAAAATCCTTACACCCAAATGATTTATGATGCAGCTAGTTATACCATTCAGGTAAATATAGAAAATCTTGAAGAAGAACCAAACCCAAATGCAAAAAGTTTTTTGACTTACTAAAATCAGTTGACCAAGAATTATGGCCAAATTGTGAAACCATTACTCAATTACCTATAATTGCTTGACTATTGAACATAAAGCCTGAATGACATATTTCTAATTGAAGTTTGGATAAAATTATTGCTTGGTATAATGAATCATTACCTCTTGATCATACAATGGTTAATAACCTTTACAATATGAAGAAACTTATTAGGGGTCTTGGTTTACTAGTTGAAAAAATCGATTGTTTCAATTTGGGAAGTATGTTGTTTTGGGGAGATGATGTGGAATTATAACAGTGCAAATTTTGTGGTCAATCTAGGTTCAATCCTAGAAAGTGTACTATGAAACATAAATTAGTACCTTGGAAGCGGATGTATTATTTCTTGCTCACTTCGAAATTTTAAAGACTATATGTCTTTGATGTTACTACATCTCGCACAAGATGGCATAATGAATATGAACAAGAAGATAGAATAATGAGTCATCCATCGGATGCACTCGTATGGAAACATTTAAATAACACTCATTCTGAGTTTGTAGCAAGTCAAAATGTTAGGTTGGGATTGTCGATCGACTTTTGGTCAATTTGGTCAATAATATTCATCATGGCCAATCACAATTATTTCTTATAATTCGCCTTCATGGATGTGTATAAATAAGGAATATATATTCTTAACGGTGATTGTACTAGGGCCTATAAATCCAAAGCATAAAATTGATGTATTCTTAAAATCATTGGTATTTAAGTAGTATACGACCTCCTTATAGGGACTTTTTTAGTTCGATATATAAGAATGCTATATGTCCTCCTAATTTATCTGAAGAAATATGGAGTCATTGGCAGAAGTGTTGGGCAACACCTGAGGCAATCTATATTTCAGAGTGCAATTTTACAAACAGACATGGAGGATTAGAGGGGAAGAGTTTACTTGTACACACTGGAGGATCTATAACCCAATAGGAGCATGCAGATAAACTAGCATTTTGATTTTTGTACTTCGATGTATGGAATTTGATTTCAATGTAATTTGATACATGAAATTTAGAATAAAATTTTATGTGTATTATGGAAAATGATAATTTATAAATGTCTGTTGCCATTAATGACCTTATTGTTGAGAAATTTTGTTTGTTTAACAGGGAGTAAATATCATACAAATAGAGGAAACTATGTCAAAATTTTTGTAAATTGTAGTTCACTTATAAAATTTTATTCTGATGTAGGAAAAGTCTATAGGCATGAAGACTACACTATGTCAACTCTTTTTGCACACCCATACTAAGAAAAATGATGGTGTGACCTTTGTCAACACCCGATGCAGACAACTTAATGTATGTAAAATTTATTATTTAATATTAATTCTTAAAAATTATCACTTATTAACATTAAAAAATTATAATGATAGGACCAAATACAAGAAAGTATTGAAAGACAGTCTCATAACTCTTAAAACTATTGATGAGAGTCAGACATATCTTGATGCAATTGGTGGTAGGGACTGTCATGGAAGGATTTTCATCTTAGGTTCATTTAAAAACACATGTTATTCTTAATCCTCCACATCCAATACAGCTGGATCTAGTAGGCAGTTCGCATCCAATGAGAGAGTTGTTCAGCTTGAGAATACAATAGAGGGGCTAGCAAATCAATTGCAACACTCGATGAAGTATATGGCCAAGCTCCATAATGAGATGGATGAGTTGAAGGGGAGGCGTAGTACCTTATCGCCGTAGTCAGATCATCCACCTTCACAAACTGCATAGCTTAGATTTATAATATTTCGGTACTTAAATTAATGAATTTGATGTTTTGCCACTCTTAAGTTTTTGTATGAATGCTTAATTTATAGTTATTTTTAAGAAACTTATTACCATACATTATAATCTTTATATTATACTATCAATCAACATAATTTTTACATTATATTATCAATCAAGATTATATTATTTAGAGAAATTAAATGTAAAAAATTCAATAGATTATCAACAAAAAATTCAGGTGGGAAGTGAGAAGTGGTAGCTGAAAATATCATAAGTAAATTACTGAGGGAAAGCTATCTTCCGTAGGTAAATTACTAACGGAATGCTACATTTTGTAGGTAAATTATCGACAGAAAGTTATCTTCTGTAGGTAAATTATTGATGGAATGCTATATTCTGTAGGTAACTTTGACAACGAAAATTGTTTATCCATCACTAAAATTGCTTACAAATATTGTAAATCTGTCAATAAATTTACATATGGATTATAGAATCCATCACTAACTTTACCTACGTAATATTGTAAATCCGTTGGGAAATTTAGCAATGGAATTATAATATCTATAGGTAATTTTAGCTATAGAAATTGTAATTCTCTCTGTAAATTTAATGATGGAAATTGTTGGCCCTCGAATTTTATTTATTTATTTATTTTGATAAATAAGCATGATTAGTTTTATTTTAAGGTCTTACTATATTATTTTATCTTAGAGTTAATTAGCATGTTAATGCGGTTAAGATAATATGATATAGGTTAAGGGAATTAAAGTTTAAGGTGGTAAGTTTGCATAAGGGGTATTTTGGGAAGATCACTTAAGCTTAAAAACCTTAAAGCTTTAAAGGAGGGGCAAAATGGACATTGTGCAAGCATTAAGA
>JANZXP010000004.1:14770569-14816118 GCA_027576715.1 Erythroxylum flavicans | reverse complement strand
CTGATGGTTGTTTGCATCCCTTTCGCCACCATGACTTCTCTGATTAAATTGACGATTGACTCAGCAAGTATATATTTTGGTGTTTCAAATTGTGTTTTGATTCTCCTATTCCGTTCCCGCCAAATGTGATAAATCATCATCTGAAAAGCAGTCTTGATGAGAACATTGTTCTACTATCCTATCTTGGTCAGTTGAATCATGTCATTGACCACCGCTGTCTAATGAAATGAGAAATTCGGGATCCTAAGCATGTTCAAAACTCGGCTCCACACCACTTTCGTATAAGGACATTCGAAAAATAAATGATCCCGGCTTTCCGGAACTAATTTACATAACACACATATAGGATCAAAACTACCGTACCATCTGTCTTTAGTGCATAATAGAAAGACTTATCCTGGTAAGAGAAGTTATTTCATCAATAGTAACGGGTGTGCTTACAATACGAGAAAAGAGTAAGTAGGGAAAGGCCTGGATAAACATGAGTGAAGTTTCAACCACCTCATCAAACCAAGTTCATTTTTCTTCAGCTCTTTCTTTAGGACAATTGCTTTCTCATCTTAAAAAAACTCTCTCTAATAAAATAGAAAATTTTGTAGAAATCATTCAGTTACTCTAAGGCACTTAAACCCATGATACCCAGCCATCTTTATTAAGTCCAATAGTATGTATCATAGATCCAAATCTTTTACAAGGAGTATTAACAATTATGATACTCACTAACAGTATTAAATTGATAATTATTATAATTAATAATTTTAAATTAGATTTATAAATTATTTGATTGCTTTATAAATTATGAATAAGAATGATTACTCCATAAATAACCATGTTTCTTCCGTAAAATATAAAATAAAAATTTTACTTTTTCTTTTTAATTGTTATCTTCTTTTTCTGTCTTCAAATGTTGTCTTTGATACAAGTTGTCAAGATTGACTAGTTTTAAAAATCAGACTAGAAGTAAAATCGATAAAATAAGATGTTTGAGGGTTAAAAGGTTCAATTAGTAATAGACTGTTATAAAATTGGCTAAAAATTGAATAAAATTAAAGAATTTGAAATATAGTTAAAATATATTGTCCTTACTATCGAAGAATTTGAAGTTTAATTAAAAAAGATATTATTGAATGAAAATTAATTGATTTATTTTAGTTTATAAAAACTTATTGATTTACGAAAATTGACCAATTGATTAATAAACTGATCAATTTTTAACAATAAGAATTATTAAAATAAATCGAACTAAAAAATTTAAAACTAAATTGAAAAGTTAGACAATTCAAAATTTTTAAGATTGAACTGGCTGAACTGTTAAAGTTTTTAAAATGTTGGCTTTAAATACCTTTATAAATAACCGTTCTTTTTTTATAAAACATAAGATAAACTTTTTTTTCTCTCTCCAACTCGAGAAATGATATTGCTTGTGAAACCAATTACCCGAATACCTACTCAACACTATGAAACCAGACCTGTCTCATCAGGTAAGAATCTGTACATATGATCATTTATATTATCATCTGTAAAAACAAGTAAATCAGAATGTTATTCGAAAGGCTTAAATTCATTGAAAGGGGAATCTGGCTTAAATAGCCTTACAAGCAAAAAACAAGAAACAAACTACCCGTTGGAGTATCCCAACAATTTCTACGGAACTAGCTAACAGAACATCCCTTAATAATAGGGATTTTATTAACGTTGAAACAAACCCAATAATTATCAACTAAGCAAATAACTAACAGGTACCACCTTACCCTACTAAAAAATTTGTCGAGAATTTATTTCTTTAAACTGTTTGACTCCCTTCTTATTGAAAAAAAAAAAGAGCGGTAATCAAAAGAGCGGTCAGAATTTACAAACTTACAACTCTTTGAAGGGGTTAACGTGCCAAATTAATACGCTCCACACATTTAAAATGTGCATCGGGAAACTTATAACAAAATAATAAAATCAAATTTCGAATCATCACCCAACAGTCCAATAATCGAAATTTGTCATTTTCTACTTTACTTCATTCACATCTAACGCAGAGCAAAGCTTTCCTTTCCTGAAATACAAGGTCATTCCATTCTCAACTCTAGATTGTTATGCTACAAAAAGCTAAAACATAACATAGAGCCACGCACAAGCGAAGCCATGGCAACCATGTCAATGATCAAGATGATGAGTGTGACACCTTCTTCACAACAATCAGTTTCCAGTAGTACTCCATCTTCATCTCTACCTTCCACTTCTCTCCCCATCCGTACAATTCCTGGATCATACGGTTGGCCTTTGCTCGGACCCATCTCAGATCGTCTCGACTACTTCTGGTTCCAGGGTCCGGAGACCTTCTTCAGGAAACGCATTGACAAGCACAAGTCCACCGTGTTTCGGACCAACGTCCCGCCGTCTTTCCCTTTCTTTTTGAGGGTAAATCCCAACGTTGTGGCCGTGCTTGACTGCAAGTCTTTTGCTCATCTTTTTGATATGGAAATTGTGGAGAAAACCGATGTTCTTGTGGGAGATTTCATGCCCAGCGTTAAGTTCACTGGGAACGTCAGGACCTGTGCTTATCTTGATACATCTGAGCCTCAACATGCTAAGGTTTTTTATTTTTCTTTTCTGGTGATGCATTTCCTTTGCTTCGTCCTTCTAATTAATGACTTCTGTTTACATTTTATACTTTTAATTATATCCTCTCCTACTTCGTTTCCGTTCGAGATCTCTTCTGTGTTTGTTGTCGTTTTCTTCTCTTCCAGTGATAGGTGGGGTTTAGGGGTTTAATTCATTTAAATTTGTTTGGCAACGATGAAATGAAAGCTTATCCGACATGGTTTAACAGTAAAACAGGAAAAGAAAGATCTGAGCAACCAATTGGAAAAGCAAAAAAGAAGAGAAAATGAAACTCAAGATTCTAGATTTTCTGCTTAAAATGTATAGTTTAAAGGGATAATAAGCTCCTCGAGTTTGGGACTTGGGAGCCAGGAAGTCAAATTCCTTTTGAAGCAGAGGCTAATATTTTGTTTTGCAATTCGTAAGTAAAGGTTGGAACCTGGATTGAAGGACAGCTTTGTCTTTGTACTGTTTCGGTTGACTCCGGAGATATTTCACGGCCCTAAGACAGTGAAGATAAGATGTAGCTATCTAGCCCTTAGATATGAATGGTCGAAGTCCAACACTATGGATCGACTTCATTCACATATCCTTGCTTTGTTCCGCATCTGACATGAATATTACCATAGCATTTTTTACCACCTCATTACTTCAGGATACCCCAGTAAGAATAGATCCACCTTGTATATTGCCGTCCTTGACAAAAAACAAGTCTAAATAGTTTAATAATTAGTGTCTTAATTCGAAAGACCAGTGGAACTACGGGAGGCTTGATGTGACCAATCTAGAGTCTTATAACGTAATTGTCATAAATACTGATCAGAAGGACCGCGACTCTTGTTGTTGGAGTTGGAACAGGTTAAAGGTTTTGCCTTGGACATCCTGAAACGAAGCTCCAAGGTCTGGCTCACAGAGCTACTTGCCGGCCTCGACACATTATGGGGTACTATTGACAAGGAAGTCTCTGAAAATGGCAGCGCAACATACTTGATTCCTCTTCAGCAGTGCATATTCACGTTCTTGACAAAGGCCTTAATCGGCGCCGACCCGGCAAAGTCGGCGACAATAGCAAAGTCTGGCTACGCCATGTTGGACAAGTGGCTCGCTCTACAGCTACTCCCCACTATCAAAATCGGTGTCCTGCAGCCCCTAGAAGAGATCTTCCTCCATTCTTTTTCATACCCTTCTTTCCTTGTTAGTGGAGACTACAAGCAGCTCTACGACTTCGTCAAAACTGAAGGTACGCATGTATATATAGATCCATTCTGGGAATAGCATACAACGTTCAAACAAAACATTTGTGTGTTTTAAAAATACAGGGAGAGAAGTGCTAAATCGAGGTCAGACCGAGTTCGGACTGACTCAAGAAGAGACCATACACAACCTCCTATTTGTACTTGGTTTCAACGCATACGGCGGGTTCTCCATATTTCTACCTTCCCTCATAAACGCAATAGCAAGCGACACAACGGGTTTACAAGACAAGTTACGTGATGAGGCTAGACAAAATGGCGGTCCGACTTTAACTTTCGACTCGGTCAAAGAAATGCCGCTGGTTCAATCCGTTGTTTATGAGACTCTTCGTCTCAACCCACCGGTTCCACTGCAGTACGCACGAGCTAGGAAGGATTTCACTCTCTCTTCACACGACTCCGCTTATAATATCAAAAAGGGTGAGTTGCTCTGCGGGTACCAGCCTTTGGTCATGCAAGATCCCAACGTTTTCGAAGAGCCGCAGAGCTTTAAGCCAGACCGGTTCACGGGTGGGGGGAAAGAGTTACTGAGTTACTTGTTCTGGTCAAATGGGCCACAGACCGGTTCACCAACTGAGTCAAACAAGCAGTGTGCGGCTAAGGACATGGTGACTCTCACTGCCTCAGTGCTCGTGGCCTATTTGTTCAGGAGATACGATTCTATCACAGGCACCGCTACGTCAATCACGGCCCTTAAAAAGGCTGGCTGATCAGACGATATATTGTTACTTTTTTGAAATAACTGATAAATTATATATTATGATGGTGAGAAAGAACTTCTCTATAATTATTTCAATTTCTCATATTATTTCCATATATTTTATAATTTCATTGCAAAATATTAATCCTATTCAATTAAAAAGCAGCTAATGACTAAACTCCAATTTCATTATACACAATTAAACTCCTAATAGATTTTTTTTATATAAAAATTAATAAATTTCTAATTCAATAAAAATATTAGATATTCATAAATAGGTTTTCATGCCCAATGTGAAAATAAATTCTAATCAAACATTGGTTGGAATAAAAATATGATGTTCTTGGTACCTTCAACTTTTAATAAAGTTTTTGATTACTTAAAATTCTAGATAAAGGATGTGAGGTTCTACTATAGTTCAAATTATTTTTCTTAATTTTAAAATTTTTAAAATATACTCTCTTAAATTTTTATTAAAAATAGTAGCATGAATATCCCATGTAGATTAATTAAGTATTATTAATATAATTATTCAATTTAATTCTTATGCTCGATTAAAATTAAATAAATTCTACATATAAAAATAACGATTAATTATTAGTTTAAGTTATATTTAATTAATTAACATTAAGTTTAAAAGTTAGATTGAATCATCATATTATTAGCATTTTATTGGTCCATATATAATGTTTATATCATGTATGTTTTGTCATAATTTTTTAACAGAAATCTAAAATCTATTTTTTATAAAAATAAAAATTGTACTTCTTTCTCTCTCTTCATGTAAGTCATTTAAAAACATTATCTCTACTCGTTAGGAGTAAGATTGCATACTATTGAACTTCTCCAAATTTTGGGTATTAGCATAACTCATAATGAGTGTTAGTTGGTGTTGTTTCATAATTCATTGTACTTCTTTAAAATTTAATATTCCACTCCCTATAATTTAACCATAGTTGGGTATTTATTTTGTTTCTCTATAATTTATTTCATAATAAAGTGTAGAATAAGAAATATAATGCCGACAAAGGACTTTACAGTTCTTGTTTTAGAATATTGTCTCTCTATTTTACTTAAGTCTTATTATCTATTTTGGTTGAAGTATCCCCAAAATTACAGACGTCATGTCGTTAGTGTTTTCTGAAAACAAAAGTTAAAAGAACATTTAAAGAAAAACTTAGCAAAATTGTTTCACAAATCTCTCTCAAATTTGGAAATGCGCAAACTGATCTCATTCTCAGTTAAATGAAAAGGGCTAACATAGACCTTTCGTCTCATCTCATAGTAGCTTTATTGCCGTTGGGTTGAGGATGGATGAATTTTCATATAATAGAATAGGCACAGATGATCTGATCCCGTTGGGTTGTTAGTGTCTTATGCTGTCATTAAGCTCCGGTTTTACGAGAGAATCAAAATGAATCATGGAAGATGGTTTCGACGAAAAAGAAAAGGAAAAAATTACAAGTTCTGCACCGCTGGTGTAGTTGAAGAATACAAAAGTTTACGCCTTTTGAGTCAGGCTTGGATGATTCAAAAGGCTGTCACAGTTAAAAGGCACCTATTCCATAAAAAAGGAACGAGAAGGAAAAATTACATATCATACACTGAACTTCCATTTCAAATCAGTATCTAAACGCCTTGCACGTGTAAACAATATCTTGATACAGTATTAATCCTTCTATACAGCCTGGATGTTCCCCTGAGACTGGACTTGAGACTTGGTAACTTCTTTCCACCCTTTTTGGCGTGCCCTTTGCTCCCACATTTCTGTCACTCTCTTTTGTGCCGCTAAAGCCGTTTCGGCTTTCTCCCTTGCTTCTTCACAGGTTTCCATTCCTGAGTTGCATTTGTCTGCCTCCTTTTGATATTGGGATGTCATTTTCTTAGCCTCAAGCAGCGCCATGTCAGCACGCTGTTGACTTTCCAACGATTCAGCTTCCCGCATCTTCAATTCCTCAGTCAGTAGCTCCGCAAAATTCTTTTCTGCATCTTCACTCACTTCAGGGTCATGCTTCGCACAATCTGTAAAAAATGTAACAACTGAAATAAAAACCTTGATAACATCTTATAGATTCTTGCTACTGCATGTGGAACAAATAAAACTACACAACTAGGCCATGGGAAGCTTGAAGACTAGGACTGGTACTCATGTATGATACATTTTTTCTCACATAAAGCCTCGCCAACTGAATAATGCTGTCATTCGTTTGTATTCATTTCAATTGTACTTAAGCTAGGACTAAGCACCAATAAATCACATTTTATCTTCTTTATGGCATGTTAAGGTTCACAATAACAGTAAGTTCAATATCGTTATCAGAAGAATATTCCAACCACATCATATTGGAAGAAACATGCAAACAGTTTCGGCAATACTACCCCTTGAAGCCACCATGTGGTGAATAATTTCCATACAAACTCTTGCTCAAAAAAGATATGAGCAGAAAAATAGATGATTCAGTGGAATAGTTAGTATCAAAATAAACGAACAGATTCATTCACCTAATCACAAACCAAAGAAGAGGCATGCACTGGTAACCAGGTAATTATAATATGCACTGTCAAAGTAAAGCGTATTTGGGATGGAGACAAACCTCCAAAAGAAGCATTGCTCAATGCTGCAAGACAAAAAAGAAAAAGAACAGAAACTTAGTCTATATACATCATGATAATTAAAGTGATCAACTAATGACAGAAGAGTTAAATTCCGATAAATCCACTGTAAAACTAAGGTACATAACTTTGTCATACATATGACTACGATGGAGCAAGGAATGAGAGGAGAGACTGACACAAACGAGGAATGAACGATGAAGCTGCAGCCCACATTGTTTTCCACATTATGTGGATCAACAATTGAAGGATGTTGTTTTTACGTTTTTGAATCGATTAAATAAGTCTTATTCTCATCAGATTTCACAAGTCTTATTGAAGAAACCCTTTCCTACCTTGGAAGAAGAGCATAATATGGTAATAAGAGATGAGTCTAGGAGAGTGATACAAGGTCTATCACAGCCTCTAATTGAATAATCTGCTTTAGCATCTTTTGGTGAATAGAATAAGAAGGGTAAATCAGAAATTGTGTGCAGTCATTGCGGGAAGAAAGGACATAAAAAGGAAAACTGCTACACAATAATTGGTTTTCCTCCTGACTTCAAATTTAGCAAATCAAAACGACAAGGAAAAACACTTGTAGTTGCAGTTAGCTCAGATGGAAATGATGCTGCAAACAACAAAGATAGTGACTCTGCTCAAATCCAATAAACTTTTCAAATGACAGTAACCATAAGTTTCATATACTGATTGTCTCATGAAGATAAAATAGTTGGGGAGAGTGGAATAAAGTCTATAGTTCAGAAAGCACTCAAACTATATGAAACTTAACAAAGAAATCAAAAAGATAAATCAATGGAAACACCATGCGCAAACTCGTCTTAATCAGTCACCGCAACAACTTGCAACGTTACCACTTTCTTTCAATATCAGTCTATACATCTAATAGGCAATATAGTAAAGTAAAACAATTAATAAAAGACAGAAAACAAGTAGTCTTCCCAATTAATACTCTCCTAAGATTCAGACTTGATCAAGCCCCAAAATTTTATTATCGCTGCAACTTTGGAATCGTGGCTGAGCACCTTTGATCTTCACTAAATCAGTTCTCTTTGGTTGCTCCAGCTTTGTCAATGCTCTCCTGGGAATAGTATCAATTTAACGTTGTAATGAATGTTATGAATATCGTACCGATGCTAATATCGGATTAACTTCTGGTACGATACTTTATTGATATCAGTCAATAATAGATACCTTTTTGAGTAATTTTTTTAAATTTATAAAATAGTTCTTGAATTTTTTAAAAAATTACATAATAGTCTATTAGTATATTGTATTATATACTTTATAATTTTACATCAACTTTATCTCCAAAAATTATAATAATAAAATTTTAAATAACAACAATTTTTTATTAACATCATTTTCACATATTTTATATATAAATAACAACTACAATTAATATACAAAAAAGATCATTTAATCATCATACTAATATAAAATTAAGAACGATACAAAGTATTTAAAATATTACAATTTTATTATATAATAAATAATAATTACTTCAAAAAATCAAATAAAAAACAATAAAGATCTTTAATTCTCTAACTATTACAAGTTACAATAAGGGTTTGTGATAAGAAAATAACCAACTAGAAGTGAAACCTTAAACAAAAATACTATCAATTAAATATATATTATTAGTTATTTAATATATTATTAGTAATAAGAATTTAAACAAATTAATTTAATAATATATATTTAATTAATTAAAATTAATTATTACTAAAATTATAAATAACTTAATTTAATTTATAAAATTAATTTAATAATTATTAAGAATATAATTAAATACAAAAATTTCAAATAAAATAATTAAAAATATATAAAATAAATATTAGTTTAAAAATAATAATTTTTAAATTATTTATTTTTAAAAATAAAATATTTTTATCAATACTTTATTAATAAATAGTTTATAAAATATTAAAATAAATTTAATCAAATAATTTATTTTTAAATTTTATTTAATGTATAATTATTATTAGTAATAAAATATTTATTTTATTTTAAAATAAAAATTAAAAAATTACAATAAAAGTTTAACTAAATAACAAATTAAAAAATATTTGAAAAAAGAAAGGGGTGGCGAGAGGGTTAAAATTTAAAAAATTTTTGAAATTTTTGCAATTTAGTTCTTATATTTTTCAAAATTTTCAGTACTGACCAGCATATGGCTGGCATTTATAATACCAGCCGATATTTAAAGCTGGTACACAATACCCATATTTCGTACCGTTCTTTGACCGATATAGTACGTACCGCTCGGTACCAGCCAGTACGGTATGGATTTTAGAATACTGGTTCAAACTCAATTTTATTAATGCAAATTGACTTAAACAATTCTATAAATGCTCCCTAAAGTTCATTTTAAAGATGAAGAGGGTGGTTTTATCTGAAATTAAAAATTCAGTTTCTTTTGATGATTGAAAAGACTTATGGAATAAGTTAAAATGATGATATGCTTATACATGATGAGCCTTTATATTATCAAAATTGACCAATTAGGAAGTATAATAAAGATTGCATATTCATTTATAAATTTATTGCACCCTATTATTCCTTAGTCTTAATTTTATTCTTGACTAAAATGAGTTGAACTCTAACTTTTCTCTAGTGTCCATATGAAATGCATCTTAGTTTGTGCATGACCATTATTTCTTTCATATTGCTTTAAGAAAATGAACTCATTAGTAGTTTGTGATGACATCATTTAATATTATATAATCTATATGTTACACTAAGGTGAAAAGTATACAAACGCATAGTTATAATGCTGATCAAATTCAAATTTGATGAAGAAATTACTCCAATTACAATATTTTGATTTGTATTGTATAATATAGATGACTACTTCAGAGAGATAGAATGCCCAAATTTCATACATCTTGAAAATTGAAAGGTTATGAATATTTATAAAAGAACATGTTATCTCATTGAATACAAGTAAAATAAGGATGCAAAAAGTGAACAGCTACATGCAAACTTCAGAATAAAAATAATGGAAACATATGCTATTGAAATGTTTACTTCTCACATATGAACACTATAAAAACTAGATATTATGAATTTCTCTATTATGAAGTATAAAGAGTAGGTTAGTTCTACAATTCTCTTTGTGGTTGGGTGAACTTCTTCCTTTCTTAATCTTGATGAATCTTTTATAGTTTTTGCTTTAGTTGATCTTGTTTTCCTATACATATTTCACTATTAAGTTCTAAAGTATGTTTGTTTCTTATAGTGGAGTCACCTTGCTCCTTGAATTGCAATTTTATTATTTGTAATAGGATAAGATATTTTCTATTTTATCTTTTGCCTCTTGCATTAATCTCACGTTGTGTTGGGGCCTCTTATTAGCTCATAATTTCAATTATTTCATCCATTATATATATTTTTACTAAGAGATTATTTCTAAAGTTTAAATATTTTGTTACAGTTAGGAGTTTTCAAATTCTAAACTAGGTCTCCATTACTATATTGTTGTTTGTTTTCTAGCGTTTACTGTCTTTATTTCCATTGTATTTGAAATTATTTAATGTTATTCTTAGATACCAACATAAATTGAACCACAAATCATGCGACATTGCTATAAACTAGGCTGGTGGTTTACATCATGCGAAAAAGTGTGAGGCATTTGGATTTTGTTATATCAATGACTTTGTTTTGGGGGTCCTAGATCTTTTAAAATACCATGCATATTTTTTATATATTGATATAGACATGCATTATGGCGATAGTGTAGAAGAAGCCTTCTATTTCGTTGACTGGTAACTAAACTCCATGGTTGTATTTGAATATGGAGACGATATCATAACTATCAACATCGAGGGAAAAATTCATTAGTCTATTCAAACTTATAAATACAACAATCTTATACATTGATGGCCGTGATCACATACTTATTGGATTTTGTTGCTAAATAATGCAATAGCAGGCTATTTTTTAGATCAATAAAACCCATGACAAAAATCATGCTAAGGTCCCAAATTTTGTTTCATGAAGTTCCTTTTAGAATCATAGTGCTGTGAAGTAGGAGTGCTTCTTCATCCATTACGGTTGAAATATCGGTAGGTTCCTAAAGGAGGGGATTATACCGCATCAAAAACGCAGACCTATGTAGTTCACCTTTCACAATATAAACTTTACTATTAGTGATGTTGTTTGGAGCCTTTAAAGTTTAGTGCTTATCCAAGTTGTAAACTGAAATATGGTGCCCTTGTTGCTTTTGCTTCGGATATAATTTTTAATAATAAATAGATATGTGAGAGTGAGCCTTGGAGCAACTGTTAAGGTTACTTCTTTGTAACCGAGAGGTTACGAGTTCAATTCATGAAAATAGCCTTTTTGTAAAATTTAAAAGGAAGGCTACGTAGAATTGATGACCCTCTCTTGACCCTCACAAAGCGGGGAGCCTTGTGCACTAGGATTTGCCCTAACATACCAATATTGACATGTTGAGATTCATATCTTATTAATATACCCAAGAATTGCCTAAGGCCTTTTACTTAGAGAAATAAATTGTGATCTTTTGGAAAATTCTAGAAAATTTATTTCAATGTCATATTCTAAAAATAAGTGAACATGTAAGTTTAAATTTGTTTCTTGTGAAATTTAATAAGGAATTATAATGGCAATCAACTGAAAGGGGATAGGAGCTATTAAGTTTGGTTTGATACAGTTTGCTGTAAACATTTCAACAATAAATGTTTGTATTCTTTTTAGTACTATGATTAGATCCTGCTCCATTATCAAGCTAACTCCACCTATCATTCAGTTTTCTTATTGCATTTCTACTTTATACCTAATAAATAGGGAGAAGATCTTTTCTCTTACTTATAGAGTGTAGTTAGTTCCACAATTCTCTTCGTGGTTAGTTAATTATCTCCTTTTCTTATCTTGATGCTTCATCTATATTTTTTGTTTGAGTTCATCTTGTTTTCCTATACATATTTCACTATCAAGTTCTAAAGTATGCTCATTTCTTATGGTGGAGTTTCCTTGCTCCTTGAATTGCAATTTTATTAGCTGGAATAGGAGAAGATTTTTTCTATTGCATCTTTTATCTCTTGCATTAATCTCAAGTTATGTTAGAGCCTCTTCTTGGTTCACAACTTCAATTATGTCATCTATGAGTATATTTAAAAAAAAAAAAGAGATGATTTCCAAAGTTCAAATATTTTTCTACAGTTAGGAGTTTTCAAATTTCAAACTAAGTCCCCATTACTATGTCTTTATTTTTTTTAGCTTTTGTCATCTTTCTTTTCATTATATTTAAGATTCTTCTTTTTAGAAAAAAAAAGGAAATAAGGAACGAATTAATAAATGAAAAATTTTACATCCTCAAAGGAGGTACATGGGATAAACCCTCAACACAAAGTAGCACAATGGATACACCTAAAACACAAAAGAGAACACTGAGTATGTAAGTAGCACACGACTTAGAGATTCAATGAACCTAGTAGAGCGGAACTACAATCTGATGCAAGATTTCTTAGTAGAATAATTTTTCAAGTCCCATTTATAGCTTCAATGATAAGTGCATCCATAGTTTTGTATTTGGATTCCAACTTTCTCGCATTCCTTTCTTTCCAAATTGTTTGCACATATAATCCCAAAGCTAGTAAGTAAATCAGTTTATCAGTCATAGGAATAAAGGTTTGTGTGGTTAGCCAATGTATAATGATGGAAATAAAATTATTAGAACCATTCCATAAGCATTTTAGCTATTGTATTTGAGATTCTTTAATGCTATTCTTGGATTCCAATATTGACATGTTGAGATTCATATATTTTTAATATACACAAGAATTTCCTAAGGCCTTTTAGTTAGGGAAATAAATTGTGATCTTTTGATAAATGCTAGATAATTTATTTCAATACCATAGTCTATAAAGAAGTGAACATGTGAGTTTAAATTTGTGTCTTCTGAAATTTGAAAAGGAATCATAATGGCAAGCAATTGAAAGGGGATATGTGTTATTAAGTTTGGTTTAATACAGTTTGCAGTGTTTACATAAGAGGTGTAAACATTTGAACTACATATGTTCATGTTCTTTTTAGGATTAGGATTAGATTTCCCTCCATCATTGAGCTACTTCCACCTATCATTCAGTTTTCTCACCCTATGTCACTTAACAAATAAGGGAAAGATCTTTTCTCTTAATTATTGAGAGTGGGTTAGTTCTGCAATTCTCTTCATGGTTTGTTAAACATCTCTTTTTTTTTAATCTTGATGCTTCTTTTATGGTTTTTGTTTGACTTAATCTTGTTTTCCTATGCATATTTCACTATCAAGTTCTAAAGTATGTCCATTTTTTATTATGGAATTGCCTTGCTCCTTAAATTACAATTTCATTATTTGGAATAGGAGAAGATTTTTTCTATTTTATCTTTTGTCACTTGCATTGATCTTAAGTTTTATTGGAGCCTCTTATTGGCTTTCAACTTCAATTATATCGTTTGTGAATATATTTTTTAAAATAAGAGAGGATTTCTAAAGTTTAAATCTTTTGCTACAATTAAGAGTTTTCAAATTCCAAACTAGGTTCATATTACTATATTTTTATTTGTTTTTTAGTTTTTACTGTCCTTCTTTCCATCCTATTTGAGATTATTTAATGCAATTCTTGGATACCAATATTAACATGTTGAGGGTCGTATCTTATTAATATATACAAAAATTGTCTAGCGCCTTTTATTAGGAAAATAAAATGTGACCTTTCGGTGAATACTAGATAATTTATTTCAATGCCATAGTCTAGAAATAAGTGAACATGTGAGTTTAAATTTGTATCTTATGAAATTTGATAAGGAATCATAGTGGTAAACAATCGAAGGGGGATAAGTGTTATTAAGTTTGGTTTGATACAGTTAACAATGTTTATATGTGAGGAGTAAACATGTGGACAATGTATGTGTTCTTTTTAGGACTAGATTTAATTCAACATTCGATCAAAGGAGTCTTATTATGACAAGGTAATGATGGAATTCTTTTGAGGTGTCTTAAGATGCCTAAAGCATTAAAAATTATGAGGCAAGTTTATGAGGGAATATCTGGAGTACATCAATCTAGAATAAAGATGAGATGACTCAACAATGACATGGTTACTATTGGCAATCGTTCTTGAAAGATTTTGTATCTTTTGTTAAAGGTTGTTAACAGTGTCAATGATATGGAATAATTAAATGAATTAATGCTTTCAAGTTACATTTTATAATTAAACCATAGTTATTTAGAGGTTGGACCATTGATGACCCTCTTTTAAAGGCCATAATTTCATTATATTGGCCACATATTATTTTACTAAATGGGTGGTAGCTCGAACTTTGAAAAATGTTGATCAGACATATATGATAATTCATTAAAGAACATATTATTCATTAATTTGGAACTTCTTAATCGATAACAATTAACAAAAGGACCATGTTTAATAACTTGGAAGTTAGAGATTTTACTAAATATTATGGTGTAGAATTATTAAATTTGACTCCATATTATGCCTAAGCTAATAGTTAAACTGAAGCGTCAAACAAAGTAATCATTGAAATCTTAGAAAAACTTTAAAGGAGAATCCTAGAAAATGGCATAGAATTATGTTTGAGACTTTACAGGTATATCATGCTTGCAAACGCATTACTATAAGACTTAGCCCATATTATGCCTAAGGAAGTGGTAATCACATCCTTCATAGTGGTCAATAAAAACACTTTAAAATATCTGAGTATTTGGAAGAAATTTTAATGGAACTAGAGGACTTAGACAAATTGCAAATTTAAGCATTGAATAACATGCTGGAAAAATTATACAAGATGAGAATTCCAAGAAAGGGATATAGTAAGGAAGTTGATCCTACCATTTGGAGAGAAAAAAAAGAATGGGGGAAGTGGTCTCAAAATTAGGAAGGGCCATTTCAATTTTTTAAAGTTTAAAAATGTTAATGCCTATTGGTTGTCTAGTTTAGAAGGTGAACCTCATAAGCATTTTATCAATAGCAAGTCTTTGAAATCTTATGAACCTACTCTTTTTGAAAGGTCAGGGATAAACAAATCAGAGTGAATTCTTGAAATCAAAATGAATAAGAGAGTAAATTATTGAAATCTAATAATGGTAAACACTAAAAAATAAGATTTAAAATCCACAAAAGACTAACTAATGGTTAATAAATTGTAGAAATAAATAACAGATTAAAGTTGGTCCAAGTTGAAAGACTAAATCTCGCCTTATTGTTTGAAACAAAACAATTGGTCTTCTTTGGCTTGCTAAACTTATTTCTTCTAATATTTAACTTCATCCTTCTATAACATCAGTGACTTCTTTAGCTCCTTTGCAGTCTACTTGTCCTCATTGAATTCCTAGGTAAGCCACTTACCATTTTACTTTAGAGCTTCTTGTTTATCTCCAATCAATTTAATAGCTCTCTCGTGCTTAGTATGTTAATTCTTTGAAGAGTCGAATTCATATTTTTAGCTCGTAAATTTGCGATAGGAGGTTTTTACCCTTAGCATCTTCTATATCATAATCCATTGGACATTTTTTAGAGAGGCCTAGCTATTTAGAGTAAACAACTTAGTCATAAAAAGATTTTCAAAAGAGGAAAAAAACTTTTCAGCTTTGCACAAAATACCTCTAGAGGCAGATGACTGAGTTATAAAACTAATGTATGATAGCATACTTAAGAAAGAATTGCACTGAATTTCGGTTAAGAACTAATGCTCCTATTGCATAGTAAGCTTTAGAGACTCTTTAATCCTTAACAACTCCTCAGAGCTTACAGTAGGCATAGAACTAGAAGAAGTGTCGAGAGAAATATCTAAAAAGCTCAGTATGGAAACTTCTTCTGGGGATACCACTACCACATAAACATTTCTTGCTAACGAGACATGAAAGAATTTGTCAACAGTCTGGAAAATCTTCATAAGAAATAAAAGAAATTTCTACTATACCTCTAGCAACGTGACTTCAACAATTTTTGGATTAAGCGAATTTCTAAACTTTCCAAATTCCAGTTCAAAGGAAAAGGTAGGAAAAGGAAGGTCCAACACTGGGTCATTTGCGAAAATAAAAATAAAAATAAGAACTCATAGGAAAAATAAAAGTAAGAGAAGTCAAGTAAAGTAAGCTACCATCACTAATGTCCTCCACAATCTTCTCAGGAATACAGGAAGTATCTTCTATAGGAACAGTGGCTTCAGTTACATGATTTGGAATTTCAACCTCTTCAAGAATTTGGATAGATGAATGAGTTAACTTTCTAACATATTTTATTAGAATGGGTGTTTTGGCCTTCTTAAAGGTAAACGAAAACGAAGACTTCTCTTTAAGTTTTCTTTTGATGAAAGGATTTGAAACTAGTTCCTTATGAGAAGTGGTGTTGCCCTCTTCTTTTTCCTCAACATCTAGAATCGTAAAATTTGTAATGATAAAAGTTAGTACGAGAAGCTAAAAATAAACTAATCTTTAATTAAAAGGAGTACTATTAAGGATTGTAGGATTTGAATGAGGGATTAAACTTTGAAGACCATTTTACTACCAAGAGTGATAAGCTTCAACATCAGCTGTGTTAGTGGCAAAGATCTTGGATAAGTAAGGGTATAAACTTGAATAAACCATACATATATGTTAAGCCTTTGAAGAGGAAGTTTGGACAGACATCTCCCTAAATTCCTATAAAGGAATCCAAAAAAAATGTAACCAAGATCAAAGAACTTGCCAAAGTTTACTAGTTTGCAAAAGGGAAGGAATTCTAAACTAGGTTTGCTATTTACGGGGCAGAAAACAAACTAATTCAATAGACCAAAATGAACTTATTATGTTTTTTCTTCTGAGATGGGATTCTTAGAAGAAGTGTAGTTGTTAATCAGTCTAAAATAAAAAGATCACTTAAAAGTGCTAGAGTCCAGACGAGAAGTTTCTTTCATTAAATAAACGAAGTCGTCCCTAATTATAGGCAGTTTAATTAGAAAGAATACCTGTTTAAATGAAATCAAGGCATGTCTAAAAGGAAAAATGAAGGAATTACTAGAGGATATCCAAAATTTGAGGATAGAAAATATAAGGTTAGGTTGATATTCTAGTCATAAAAGGGCTATTAGTTAAAGAAGTCCATGTCTTTTCCAAAAAGAGTGATAAGAAGGATATATCATATGTATCCACTTAAACTACTAGTTTTTACTTTTTGCCCACAATTTTAGAGATTTATGGAACAAAACAAGGAGAATTTTGGACTAAAGTTTTATTTACTCACCTCGCCTAAATAAGGAAGAGATGAATTAGAAGATTCAACAGATGAAGGGATACCACTAGTTAGAGGTTGACCTGTTCATGATCAAAATAAGGAAAACCTTTTACCATACTAAAAGAGAGAGTTCCAATTAGAAGGACGAACTCAAAAAATAGATTTAGTGTTAAGAAGTTAATTACCTTATGATAATAAAGGATGGTAAAGATTTGTAAACTATATAAAGAATGAATTCAAGAAAACTAGTAAATTTTGTGTATATGAGTCTAGAAAAAGAAAATATGAGATGTACGTTTATAGCATTCAATTTAGCAGGATCTATAAAGGAAGAGGAAAATGTATGATGAGTAAAAGACATAGTCCAATAATAGTTTGCAAATGTTGAGGAATTCATGAGCAAAGAAAGGGGAAAATACTAGAAAAGATGCAGACAATTTGGAGTTTAAGGTAGAGGATGTGATTAGATGATAAAAATAAATAGCAAAATGGATGAAACCTAAAGGAGTAGTGGAAATTTAAAGTTTGAATAAAATAGATCTTTTAGCTTCCATAACAGATGGAGAATTGGGAATTTCAAACGTAGAAAAATCTTGATATAGTCTTTGCGCCCAACATTCCCTCTCAATCAAGGATTCTCTGATTTAGGGATAGGCAAAGATCTTCTTGAAGATGTTTCCAAGATTTTTGTTCCGACTGGATTCTCTTTCGTTCCTTAACTTCCCATAATCTCTCATTCATGTTTAAGAATTTGACTAATGGCCTTGCACCCATTTTACAAAAGGCCAGGAGAACTTATATAACATATATTTATTTTACTCAACCAAACATATACAAGAGGCAATTGTTGATAGAATAAAGAAATCTAGCCTACAAGTAAAAGGAGCCCAAAACAAGAAAGCCCAGTAAGTGTTTAACTAGAGAATTCGTGGATGGCAGAAGTCTAGAACATGGAGGATGAACGTGTTGGGACTGAGTAACAAACATGATGGAGAGATATGGCTAAGTAGGCTAGAAGTTAATAAGTTACAAAAGAGATGCTTAAGGTTGAAGTTAAGAGAGTAATGGTAAGAAGTCAGCTAGAACGTGAGAACTGAGGAAAAACTACCTTAAGTTGAGAAGAGTATATAAAATCACTAGCACCATGATACAAAGGATAATGCAAAATCTTCTTAAAAGACAACCTTAGATACACAACAAACACAATCAAAACACCTTGTTATTAATTTTCATCTTTCTTTATATGGTTCATTTTCATTATCCCAAATTCCCTTCGAAGCTTGTACTTTCTCTTTGTTTAAATCAAATCATTCCTTACTTTAATACATTTTAAAATTTTGATAGCCTAAAATCTCATTTTTTAAGTTTTATAAAGCTCAATTATAGCGTCAATAAGAAGTTAAATACAAATTATGGGAGAATCCCCCCTAATATGCACGAATTCTAAATTAACACCAACAACAAGACAATACCTATAATATATTTTTTAAGTTAAAGAGTTTATTAACTTAACATAAGAGAACTTGGTACAATAAGAAACTAAGCTAGAACTAGCTTGTCTTATAATGGGAATATTTTGGCCCGTTAATTGGTTGTCTTCACCGGAATTTTAGTTATGGTCTAGGTCAATGCTACAAATGAGATATTGGCCCATTAGTTGAATTTATATTTTATATTTTTCTTATTTTTATAATTTATAAAAACTATATAAAAAGTTTTGACTTTCAATATAATTTCATTGATACATTAATAATATTTAATTATTAATCATTTATTCTAAATTATTTAAAATTTTAAGATACTATTATTTCAAAAATAAAGTTATTTTAACAGTAAATATGTACTAATTGTTAAGATATTATTAAATTAAAATTTTTAGAAAAATTTACTTATTGACATTTAAATCTTTAGTTAAAATTTTATTCTTAAAATTTTCATGTTCTTTATTTTAATTTTTATACTTTTTGAAAACATGTTTTAAAATACAATAAATAAAAATAAAATCAATAATTTATAGATTAAAATATTTTTAGTTAAAATATATATTTTTTATTTTAAAAATGATCTTTAAAGAATTCTTATTTGTTTTCATCAGAATTCTTTCACTTCCACTCGGTTGTTGAACTTGCAAAATATATTTTTTTTTGAGTTAAGGATGGGTGAAGAATTTAAGAAAAAGAAAAAGTTAAGTCTAACACAGCTCATCTACAACTAACATCAGTTGACGGCAACATTTTCCTAATGATTAGGTCACGCACATATATGTAATACACTTGCCTATCATCGAATAGGTGACAAGAATAAACAAAACAAAGCTAGTCAATTTTGTAGTGGCTTCTCAACTTTATCCAGTCCGTTGAATGACTAAGGCCACTAAGTCCACCTTATCTTCCAAGTGTACACAAATTTGATTATGCATCTAATCCTAACCGAATTACTTGAGGCTATAAACTTACGAAGCATTCCATCATCAATTTTGATGGTGGGTAGAAAGCACTATTACACAAAATAAAGCACTTGCCTCTTTTTGACTGTATCATCCTAGATTTATATGCTTAATACGGTCAATATTGCAATTAGAATTTCCACTATTGGCTGAATGATATGAACACATAGAAGGTGTTGGAATTGCTCCAGGGATTAACCTTAACCATTGTGTGCATGAGCATGATAGGTCTTTTAAGTAGCGCAAAAATGATGTTTTTAATTATAAAATTCCATAGATAATATTAATAGTGATTGAACCCAACATGATGATTGCTATACAGTATACTTTCCAAGCCATTTAATCTAATCACCATCACCTACTTTAATTGTTCCAACTACTTGATATTTTGTACTAACTGGGACTACTATGTCAATAAGAACCGCCCTGTTCCTACGTTACAATATGACCCATATCAGAAGAAATACAAATTTCAGACAAGAAAGATAATGTACTTGTTTCATCAGGCTACGTCTGTGTTCCATTTCTCGATTAAATGATTGACTTTTGCTTGTACAACTTCAATACAAGATTGAAGCCAATTATTTATTGTGCGTAGCATCAGAAAGCTTCGATAGATAGCTAACGTTCTTTTTGGTGCTAATGATCATTAGATTCCCTATGCTAGATTTGTTGGGGCCATTGTTAGTCATTACTGAGTTGAGCGAGTCAGCAAAAAGGCTTCAGAAAGTGGCCGTCCTCAAAATGAATGTACACCCGAGTTGACTCTTGGCAAAAGCTTGGGAGCTGCTTTTCCTTCTTTAAACTGTTTTCGAGGGAAAGCTAATCATACAAGTGTATTAGTTTACTGGGGGTAATGGCCAATGGTGTCACATATACATCATATAGGAACAGTTAATTTGAAATGGGCATTGCCACATTTTCTCGCCCATCTATATTGACTGAGAGATGATTATGATATAGATGAAGCCATTGCTGATCATGACTATGGAGACTCGCTAGTCATCCTTTCAGATTACATGTTGGTAAAAAGCTAAGCTAAGAGATCTACATGGAATGATTTTGGTTCCCAACCCACCCCTTAAGTAACAAAGTGAATTTAGAAAAGTTAGGAGATAACATAATATTGCTCAAGTGCTGTCATGAGAATACAGTTTTATTATTATCACAAGTTATGTTGTATATAATCTTTAGATGAGAAACCATGTAATTCACACACACACACATATATCGATTTGGCTATAGTTCATGGTTTGAATCACATGCTAAATTTATCGTCCTACTTATTCTTTTTACTATTTCATATGTGTGATAAAATGGCCTATCATTTACTTTCACTAACTAAGCTGATTTGTGAACAAGCTGGAGTGATTATTACATGAGGATATTATTATTGTTTTACAGCCATTAAAGTTAATAATTGTTGCTTTTAATCAGACATCCCTGTCTTTTGAATATTAAAACAAACAAATTTGAAAGATAAACTGAACAAATAAAGAAATATGCCTGATGGCGTTGATAACTTGGTGGCTTTGACCTAGCGGACAGGGAAATGAATTTAAGAAGAAGATCGAAAGCTACACTGGTAATGAATAGTTCATTATAATTAAGGAAATGAATCCGGTTTATTGTATTGTAATATCATGCTCACATCGAGCAATGGAAGAAGGACACACAACTGAGCAAACCATGATGATGCCTAGTGAATTAGGTGAGCTTCAAGATTTACTGGAGACCAACTAAATCTTTAAGGCCCGGAGCAAACACCGTAATTAGGTGACCTGGTGTTTTATATGATTGATCATGTCTGTAACTTTAACTCACCATTAACCTTTTCCTCTCTCACTCGCTTTATTAGGAAGTTCGTTAACCTTTTTCTCTTATCTAAATTTCCTCGTGAAATGCTTCCTTTTGTATATTTGTTCTTGATTAGCAGTAAATGTAATGTGGCCCTAATCCACTTATTGCATAAAATTAAAATGATTAGATATCAATGTCTACATATATATATATATATATAAAAGATGATAATGATGATGATAAATTTCAAAGTTTGCCACTGTTGTGAGATCTGGACAACGATGCCCAGTTAGTGTTTAGCAGAAAAAACTAGTTCATAAATATGTCATAACATTATAATCACAACACCAGAGCAAAAGAACACAAACAGAAGAAACATACACCCTGCCATGCTCACCCAAATCATCGCTCTCAAATGCCACTCAATTACCATCAACAGGCTATGCCCTGGGCTCTTCGATCTATTAAAGAAAATGGTAGCTATAAACTCAGGTGTATCTCTAACAAACATTATGGAGTGTGGCGATGAGGACTGGGGACAGTATTACAACTTGTTTTGTCCATAAAAAAAGTATATATATGATGTTTGAAAAGGAATAAGGAAGACAAATTTTCCTTTCTCAAAAAAATGACATAAATGGGCATCATTTTGTTGCCCTCGGCCATAGCTTTGACACAACCAAAGAAAGTGCAAGTGTACGTTTAACATAACCTATTGCTTTGCTTTTCTTTCAATATCTCTCATCGCATTACCACTGTTTTCCTTTTGTCGAAGTGGAAAAGGAAAGAGGCCTGTTTCTGTTACTGTTGGGTTTTTTTGTTTGTGCCTAAGGGTGCCTTGCTCCGTGCGTAGGATAAGAAAGACATGTCCAAAAAACTAAAATGAACCGGATACGGCAAGTAGGAGTGACCCACTGATTTAAACTCATTTAAGTATCTCGTTTTACAGTAGGTTTTGAATTTGAGTCATGAAAAAAACAGAGATGATGATTTTCTAGCTTCCTGAAAATACTTTTTGGTCGAATTAATTATAGACATCTAGCTTTTAACGATAGTGTGGGATTGTGGAACTACTGAGAATCTAAGACTAATGGCAAGATGATGCTGACTGAGGAAGCAGTGATCAATTAACAGTTGATCAATCAGCATATGACGACTCTTTATGGACAGAAGTATACAAATTATGTAAAAATTTGAGGGATATTAGAGTTCTAAATTTACCTCTTCTAAACTTTTAAAGTAGAGTCTCAAAAATTTAGAATTAATCTGATAAAACTGGAACACTTAAAAAAAAAAGAACTGGGCGCGCAAAAGACCGACCAGGCCCAGGCTACTATATATAAAATTGCATAATTAAATTCAATTGCCCGAAACTACACTACATTACGCCTACACTCTCGGCAGAAACCGAGCACCTTGCCGTGTCTCTCTTACTATCCCCAGAATAACCACCCAAATTCCTTTTTAACTTGTCATCCCTCCACTGTTGGCAGCTCTAAGCTTGGCTCTTTCATCCATGTCGTCCGATATAAACTAGAGAGTTTTACCAATTCGTTCATTTCCTTTTACAGATAATTTCGAAGTGTTCAATGATTGGTTTCATTTCATGGCCAAACGCGTTGATTGTACAGAGAAAGTGAGCTTGTGAGCTCTTTTTGGGACTGTGAGATCGAAGGTGTTGGGTAGGGGGTAGCGAGCGAGGAATGGGTAGAGATCGACTGCTGCAGGCAACAGTAGGACCGCCGATGAAGGTACGTGCGGGTTTACGGAGAAAGCAGGCTGGTAGAGGCTCGTATCGGGGAAGCTAGCTACTGGAGCTGGAGGGATTGCCTTTTTTATCTTTTTTTTTTTTTTTGCCGGAGTGGGGTGGCTGGAGGTGTTTGTTTTGATTCACGCGTTGCCGTTTGAGGAATCATGGTTACTGACTTGCACCCTACTCTGAGGAGCCTCTGCCTCAATACGGAGTGGAAGTACGCCGTTTTTTGGAAGCTCAAACGTCGAGGTCGATTGTAAGTTTTATGGTTTGAATTTTACTAGTGATCCTGATTTAGAGATCTTTTCTGTTGTGCATAGTCCGCGTGTTATTGTTTGAAATATTTTACCATTGAACTTCAGATACTTGTCCTTTTGATAACCCCTGCTGGATCACAATTGAAAATAAAATGTAGGTCACGAACAGTGAGATAAAAAATGCTTACGTTTTCTACTTATGATTCATCAGTTTTGGAAGTTTAGTCCATTATTATTGAGTTGTTACTTGAAGATGGTTTGCTGCTGGAAATGCTAAGTGATTTTGAATTATATTTCGTAGTTTTTGCTCTCAGTTTGTATGTTTGGCAGGGTTTTAACGTGGGAAGATGCTTATTATGATAATTGTAAGCGACACGTTACATCTGAGGGTAAGCTTCCTTGTGACAGTCTAGAAAACATACATACTTCACAGGATCTGCTTGGATTGGCTGTGGCAAAGATGTCGTATCATGTATATTCTCTTGGAGAAGGGTATGGGTCCATTCTTTCCATTTTGATAGTGACTGCTTCCCAGCAGCTTTACATTATATAATTTAGTGTATGAAGGATTTCAATTTCAAATTCTCTTGGTACGACAGTGCTTATCAACATGTTTTGAGTTTGGTTTTGTTTGTCTATTAACCAGGATCGTTGGACAAGTGGCAGTCACTGGAAAACATCAGTGGATCTTTTCTGACAAGAATGCAATGAATTCCTTCTCATCATTTGAGGTCAGTATTATTATTGCTTTGGAATCATATTAGTTTGGCTGTGTTATTACTGTACTATTATGTAGTTTTATTTCCTTTTCTGTTCATTAATTCTTTTCATTTGGTAAATTACAGTTTTCTGATGGGTGGCAAAGTCAATTTTCGGCAGGGATCAAGGTATGGCTATTTTCTTTTTCATCTGTCCTTATTGATATGCGATGGCTTATTGACCATTCTGATGATTACCACACAGGAAGGCTGTTCCTTTTGTGTGTTTTAGTTTATTATGGACTTTTCTCAGACTTGTGTTCTTATCAAAATTATCACTCTGTGAAATAGATTATTTGAACTTTCTCTCTTCTCTTTGCTTTATGTACCCCATAATAACTTCAAGAATCAAATCAAGTTTTGAGATCCATGTCTTTACTCTTTAATGATTCTTATGTCCTATTGTCTATTTGATTTTCTGGCTCTATGCATTGAACTAGATGTCAAAGCAGTTCCTCTTTATTCTAGATATAGCATATGTTCTTTGATTTTAGATTGTTGTTGCATTGAGAAATCTTTAATGAGCTTATTTATGTATCATCTTGCAGACCATGATCGTTGTGGCTGTGGCTCCATATGGTGTTGTACAGCTTGGCTCGTTTAACAAAGTAAGATAATTTAAGAGCGCACTTCATTTGATTTTCATGAACATAACTATTGCTTTGAGCTCCAAATTGGCATTTGAACTCTCTCATGGGATCCATTTAGGGTAGGCATTGACACCATGTAATTCTCATGTTCATTATGAATCAAAGATAAACTGTTATTTTACTTTACTTCTCATCCTTTATATAATAGAAAATGTTTATAATAAGTTCAGTGGATGATTGAACAAGCCAGTAGCTATCTAAGTTTTATTTATTGGGAAAAGGGGTTGGAAGAGGCTATAGTTAGATCTTGGTAATACTTTTCTAACATTTTGTTAATTTGCATGCTATTCTACACGATAAGTTTTCAAAGGGGAAAAAAAAGGGGCTCCTTGGAAAATCTTTGATGTGCTTGTGACTACTTGATGTTTGCTTGGTGCAATGTGTTCTTCTTAATGTTCATTGATTTAGATTTCTTTGTTCTGGAGTAATTGGTTAAAATACTGATTGCATGTCACTGAAATGTAGACTTTTCTGTTCCTTTTCTGAGTGGCTCAGGTAGTTGAGGATATGAAGTTGGTGGCTCATATTAAAGATGTCTTTTTAATCCATCAAGATTCGTCAATCGTGAATGTTAGTAGTCTTCAAAAGTATAGAATGAGGGGTTCATTTTATCCGGTAAATATCCATCACTTCCCCTGCACATTCTATATGGGATTGTGTGTCAGCGTAAAGCTTGTGCATAAATTGTGCTCCCTATCAGATAGGTTAATACATCTACAAGATTTGTTGGCTTCTCCTTATTGTCGTGTGCACATGACTAACGCTTGAGTGCCTTCCTATTCTCAGTCAGGTTTACCAATGAAAGGTTCTGCTCTGGAGGCTTTTCCTGACACTTTATGTTATCCTGATAGAGCTGCTAACAAGGAAGGCCCAAATGATTGGTTGCCTATGTTTTCTGAGTTACAGAAACAAAGTGATGATTCTTCGTACAGTTATTCAGCTTGTGAGAAGACAAATGAAGTGATCAATATCCATGATGGGCTTGATTTAATGGGGAATGATCAAAGTGTAAGCATTCTTCCATTGAAGCTAAACAAAACATCCTTGAAGCACCAAGATCAAATAGGATTTAATTTGATCAGTTATATGGGGTCTGAAGAGGAGAACAGTGCCCAGAAATTGTCCAAGGGATCAAAAAAAGTTATAATTGAACATACAAACAATTCAATTGAGAATAACATTAGAACATGTGATGCCATGCTTCCAAGAGAAATATTCAAAACTGATTTCATGAAGCTCCCGACAGAACTCCTTGATTATACTCTTTGTTATGGAGTTAAACCAGATCAACCAGACATGCATATGAATGGGTTATTGGACATACCTAAATCTTCAGGCATTAGCTTAAGGAAGGATTTGGAATATCAAACTGAATCAAGTCACAACAATGCCTCAAGCACGTTTCTGAAGTTCTATGCAGGGTCAGAGTTGCATGAAGCTCTAGGACCAGCTTTTTCAAAGAAGTGTATGTACTTTGATTTTGGAGCAGAAAAGCCTGAAGCTGGGGATGTTGCTGAGATTTCAGCAGGGATGAATGAAAGCCAGATGACATTTGATAGTGGCTCAGAGAATCTTTTAGAAGCAGTAGTAGGCAATATTTGCTATGGTGGTGGTGATGTTAACAGCGAGGTATCAGTCTGTAGATCAACACAGTCTATGCTGACAGCTGAGAGAACGATGGACATATCCATTCAGCCAAAGTGTGACGTGAACTCAATGGGGTGTTCAATTAATCAGTTTTCTGTTGCAGAGAACATGCATAACATGCATAACTGCTCCAATTCAAGAGAGTTATGTGGTGCCAATTCAAAAGAATTTTCATCAGCTTGCCCAAATACTTGTAGTGAGCAGTTGGATAGATGTTCAGAACCAGCTAGGAATAAGAAAAAGAGGGTTAGGCCTGCTGAAAATTCTAGGCCAAGGCCAAGGGACCGTCAACTGATTCAAGATCGTATCAAGGAGCTGAGAGAGCTTGTGCCTAATGGATCAAAGGTAACTTAACCATGTACCAGCTGATTTTGAGTTTGGCATTTGCAGTTTCTGTTCTTGTGCATCTCCCATGTGAAGTATTCTGAAGATTTAGAGAAAATTGTGCAGTGTAGTATTGATTCACTACTGGAGCGCACCATCAAGCACATGCTCTTTCTCGAAAGCATCACAAAACATGCTGATAAGGTCAATAAATGTGCTGAGGTAAAAGTAAAGGATGAAACAATTCAATTTTCAGGTCATGGAACTTGTTACAAGGGGACTAGTGGAGATTTCATTCTTTTCATTCGCCAGTACTATCCACAACTACTTAAGCTGTTTTGCCTCACCATATTTCCACCTGTAAATGCAATATGAATTTTCTTATAAACAATTAACTAGTTGATAGTATAATTAGACTGTATTACCGATGTCGAGTACCATACTTATCTGAGTTGGCCATCTTGAGCTCAACTTCAGCTATCACATGGAGTATTATTTTTATAATTGTTAGTCTTCCTCCACTTCGATGTGATAATAATTACCTTATTGTTCAATTTTGCAGATGCATCACAAGAGAATAGATGGACCCTTTCACGAACAAGGTTCAAGCTGGGCGGTTGAAGTGGGAGGCCATCTAAAAGTTTCTTCAATAGTAATAGAGAATCTGAATAAAAATGGCCAGATGCTAGTGGAGGTAACGACAGGTTGGATGTCTAAGTTCTGTATAACTTACTATTCATAACAAGTCAAAATTAGGATGTGTGCTTTTTGGTAAATATGGTTGCATTTTTTCTTTGTTAAATACATCAACAAAAAGGACCTCCAAACAGAGAGACCGCTTCTTGTCAGGTTTGATTATTAATACATAAGAGGTACTCTGATTGGATGTGTGCAGATCTTGTGTGATGAGTGCAGTTATTTTCTTGAGATATCAGAAGCTATCAAAAGCTTAGGTGTGACAATCTTGAAAGGAATTACAGAACTTCATGGTGAAAAGACATGGATGTGTTTTGTGGTCGAGGTAAGGTTTTAATTCTTTATGAGTTATCTGGCATACGGGGGAAGGAGAAGTTCACTGGCTTAGTGTTTGCCCTCCATTATTCGAAAGTATATGCACAGTATGCTTGAGTACATGCTAGTCTTTTATTTTTCATAAGCAATGATCAAAACATGCCCTTTATTTTGATTGACATATAGGATGATTGACAATAGTCATTTGGAAAATTAAGATGCTAAAGCTCTTGATATCCAAGCAGCTCCAGACGTTGAGACAAAACATAGGCTTTCGTAATTAATCATAGTGGACCAATTGAAAAGTAAGATTTTCTTTGCTACTTCCTCTAAAACTTGTAACTCTTGTCACCAACATTTCAGGGGGAGAACAATAGAGTGATGCATAGAATGGATGTCCTGTGTTCCCTCGTGCAAGTGTTACGGTCAAAAACTATCGAGCTAAACGTCAAAAATTGGTCAGCTCTAGGCGATATGTAGTTCATTTGTAAAATAGCGTGTGTGTGATATTTGTTTAGCATTTCGTTGGATGTGGTGGTTGTTTGTGTTCTCCCTTTCATATCATTTGCCAAAGAAAAAAAAGGGAACGAGAGACAAGGGAAACGAAAATTTCTTTTAAGAGATTTTTTCAGATTTTTTAGTTTGCAAATGAATTCCCATGATTACTAATCCACATCGCAGCTTGTGAACTGTGAGGTGATGAAACGTAACATTATCTATTTTCTTTAGATGCTAGAGACTTGATTTGCTTGTCTACAATTTTGAATCTTTAGATAAAAATACAATACTGGTTATTACCAAAGTTTTGTGAAATAGCAAAAGCAATCCAGGACACCATGTTTAGAATTTGATATAAAAGCAGAGGTTAAAAAGTCGACGGTTCCCTCATCTTAAATGTTATTCTCTTCCCAAATGAGGCGCTCTGAAATTAGAGGATCCCATCTAGTTGCTACACATGCTACATCAGGTTTCGTGTGAGGTAGATCAAGCGTCCGACTAGTCTCTAATAATGAGTTTTACCAACCATATTTTCATTAGGTTCCGTAAGTACATTGGTGGTTTTCGTGCTAACTTCTTGGTCTTTAAAGTGTCACTCCTGATATACCACCCAATTTTAAGGAGGTGTATAACTTTGTCACCGTCTATAATTTCAAATTCTGCAACTAACTCAGTTTTCAATGCCATCTCATAATATGATGATATCATCCAAATATACTAGTAGGGCAGTGAATTTACCTTCCTTTCACTGCTTTATGACTAAGTTGACTATTTAATTTTCCACTTTTTCTCTCTATATCTTTATTATGCTTTGACTTCTCTCTACGCTAACTACCTTCCTGCCCCTTCTTTTGGAAATAAGCAAGGTAAACTCTCGCTCGCGAAGGAGGGCCTCCTTACTCTCTCTAGGTAGTGCCTCATACTAAAATTTGGAAACAAGAAAACGGGGCAGAACCCAAATAGGGGAGGACATTTGATAGATCCTCGTCCAATGGGAAATTAGAGAAAAATGTTTTCAAAACTACACAATAAAGGTGCCCTTAAGCATTATTAAAATGTGGTTAAGGATGGTGTCATTACCCCTCTAGTGGAGCTATTTTAGGCAAGCGTAAAGGCTTAGTCCACAACCTTAATCGATTTCTTTTGGTCAAAATGCCATGCCTGAGAAAAAGCATGTTAGAGCAAAATAGGATTGGATAACCTCATGTTAAAGGAGGATGGTACATTTCTATTTAAGCTCTTTGATGCTTTCAATTTAGATGAAATTGTTGAACAGGGACCTCAGAATATCAGTGTTCAGTCAATGTTCCTTGAACAATGGAGGTTGGGAATGGAGCTTGATATGGGCAAAATTGATGTGCTTCCATTGTGGGTTCACTTTCGCAACTTGTCTATAGAGTTATGGACAATTAAGGGGCTAAGCTTTTTGGCTAGCTCCTTGGGAAAGCCTCTCTGCATGGATTCTCAAACAACTACCATAGAGAGGATTTGCTATGCTAAAGTGTGTATTGAAATACCTTGGAACTCTCTCTTGCTTGATAAATTACCTGGTCTAAGATTAAGTGATGCCAGTGAATTGGAGAAGATGGACATTAATATTTCTTACCTTTGGAAGCCTAGTAATATCTCCAAGAAATGGGTCTCCATTGGTAGAACCTTCAAAAATGCTTGACATGAGGAGTTAATGGCATTTGAAATCGGAAATACTTAACTAGAACAAGTTACGACTGTCGAAGTAGGTGATGAAGAGACTCTATCATATGTTAGTGAACACAACTCCCAGCCTTAGGTGTGAGTGGAGGATTCTCCATAGCATGTTATTTAAGATGATACAGTGGATGAGAGGGCTTGTCAAATTATTAATGATATTAATTCCTTGCTTGAAGGGATCCCTAGAGAAGGCAAAAATGATGTTATGAGTACAGGTATTACTGAGCTTACTACAGAGACGACATTAGCTTCTAATATTGGTGTTGTTGTAATCAATTTTCTGCTTGAAACATTTGAGGACTTAACCAATCATAATGAATAGATTTTGGGGAATGCTAGAGTTGAATTATCTACCACCATTAGTTTAAAAACTAAACAAGTTGCTACTAATAATGTTAGGGTAGTTGGTGTTGTTCTTGAACTAGATCCCATAATTCAAATAGGTAATGAGGCATTTCGACTGTAAAACAATAATACCAGGAGAAAATTAGTGAGGTAGAAGAAAGCTAGAAACAAAAGGGATTCCCTCGCCCATAATAGTCCTATGTTGGAATTTTAGAGGGATAAATGACTCTGTCAAAAAGTTACTTGTGAAAGAAAGGGTGAAAGAGAAGAAGCCTTGCGTCATAGGTCTTTTTGAAACAAAAATAAATGATCCTCTTTGCCTATTGGGTTCTAAATTCCTAGGTGCGGAGTGGGAACTCATTTCCAATCACAATACACATTGCAATGTTCGAATTATATGTCTCTACAATTATGATATAATAGGAGTAAGAGGAGTTGAATCAACTAATCAATATATCCATTTATAGGTCAATACAGAGGCATGACTATTGTTTTTGACTTATCCTTAGTCTATGCTTCTAACTTTGGCTTTCAAAGAAACAAATTGTGGATGGACCTCCAGCATATACAACAGAGTATTCAACATCCTTGGCTTGTTGTGGGTGATTTCAATTACTCATTAAACTCATCTGAAGTAGAAAGAGGAAGAAGATTCAACCTAGGACTAGCAAGTGAACATACCAGCTTTTATTTAACATGGACTTGGTAGATCTCAATTCAACTGGTAGGTTACTCACCTGGACCAATAATCAATAAGGTAGTCTATTCATAAAGAAAAAATTAGATCGATCATTAGTTAACTAAGCTTGGCTAAACCAATTTCCCAACTTCTTTGTGTACTTTGGTCAAAATTTAATATTAGATCATGCTTATATACTGGTGCAAAGAATTGTTGAAAGAAGAACAATAGGAGCCCCTTTTTGGTTCTTTAATGGAATTGTCCAAATGGATGGTTTCTCAAAAATAGTCTACAGATGTTGGAATCATGAAGATGAGGGTTTTAAGTCCTATCAGATGACACAAAAGTTAAGAATGGTGAAAGCTGCTCTTAAAAGATTTATGCATGGGAGAAATCAGAACTTAAACACACTTAAGGAAAAGCTGATTCAAGCTTAGAAAGACTGCTATGACTCTCCTCATAATACAAAATATAGACAGGTAGAGATAAGAAGACTACAAGAGTAACAAATTGCTCTAAGCCTTCATAACTCCATACAAAAACAAAAAGCTAGGCTTCATTGGTTGAAAGAAGAGGACTCTAACATGAGCTTCCACTCATCCTTAATTACTAGGAGGAATGTCAACAAAATATTTATGCTTTAAGATAGTAATGGGATTGAATATATTGATTTGAATAGCATATAGGAGCTTTGCCAGAAACTACCTTATGAAGCTTATGGGCTCCGTTGATACCATTGAACTAAGTCTGAATGCTTTAAGGTTATTCGATTGTTTTATTGATCAAGTTATCAGGGAATATGTGGTGTCTCCTTTCATTGAGTAGGTGATCGGGTGTTTGTTGCGTGTAAGTTTTAATAAATAACCCTCGATAATCCGCAGGCACACAGTTCGTTAGTGTAGTACCTAAAGTATCGATCCCACGAGGAGAGATAATTTAATCTTAAAATCTAAGGCTAGAAACAAATACAATAATTCAAATTGCACGAAACTAAAAACGAAAACTCAATTCAATCATTCAAATCAAATTACGAATCAATAAAAAATATTAATTACTAAACAATTGCAACACACCCAAGAATCCACCTAAGGAAATTACCAATTGAGAGAAGGAAATTCTACCTATCTTTAATGCTAACCTAACTGATTATGAATTACTGCATTGTTGGTTCTAGACGATCCTAAGGTTGATTACTCTCTCTCGAGTTCTAACCATTAACTTTAAATCATAAACCTTAATTAGATTATGGAGGTCACAATATCTCAATTTACAGCCTATCCAAAACCCTAATTAATTCTAAATTTCTCTAATAAACTACTAGAAAACAATGCAAGATCTCTCTTCGCACAATTTACCGATTTGATTTAATTCTAATTTCTATTAAATCACCTAACTCTCCTTAGCTTAATTTAATTTTTTTCATTTGATTCACTTGCTCAATTTATTATTGAATTATACAATCGCAGAATTAAATCACAACAAATCCAATTAAAACATACATAATCAGATTTCATTAATTCAAGAATAAAACTTCGAAGGTGAGTTTAGAACATCCTCATCATGTAGATCCTATAATCAACTAGTCAATCCAACTCTATACAATGATAAAACTAAAAATCAACAGGAAATAAAATCCAAATGGAGGACAGGAGGCAGTGATGTCGGGAAACCTCCTAATATGGGAAATACGCCGAGTCAGCTTCTTTTCCTCTTCTCTCTTCCTTCTTCTCTTCCTCAATCTCTTAATGAATTCTCTCTAGGATTTCTCAAGCTGGCTGATGCAAAAGCTCCCTTCCTTCCTCTTTGTCTTGTTCTTTAAAAATCCTTTGTGTTCTGAGCAGCCCTAGGGTTTTTTTGAGGTCCAAAAGATCTAAAAATCCCTCGAAACTTGACATTTTTTAGTGTTTGCGTGTCTGCCCAATGTAGGCCACGATCGTAGGCCACATCCGAGCCTTCTGTCATGATCATGGCATGTTGTGCCATGATCGTGGGCCATTGTTTCAGCCCGAATGTCTTCGAAACTTCTCCATTCTTCGATGTTGACCCTAAAACACTAGTAAACATATCAAGGTACCTAAAAAATATAATATTTAAGCTCAAAGACTTTTACTAACCCATAAAATACTTAAAACACAAATAATTAAAAAACTAACACAATTTTAACCTAAACACATACTAAATGATTGAATTAATAGCCAAACACATATCAAACTAATCCCTAAAATATGATGCAATTCATTCTCATCAACATCTTTACCTTAAACGTTTGCTTGTCCTCAAGCAAACAAAACAACAAACATATAAAAATCACACAACATACAATGCAATAATGAGACAATGACTTTAACTTCATAAAATAAATTTAACTTTAAAACACAATCATTCAAGTTATTCCAAATCATTAACATGCAAAATCCGCGTCTAGGAGCTCTAGGCCAAACATACATATTAATCAAATTCCAAATGTCAAGTTATTCACCCTTTTCAATTGTACACATACATTAATAATTCTTTGGTCATTTAATGGAGCATCCCACTCTCATAGGGCATATTTCTGAACATACCGTTAGTATTCGAGAGCATACTCCACGAGGGTGGTGCTCTAAGACAGTCAATCAAACTCAATAAATTTTTTTCTCTCACATCAAATGCATTAAATATGTTTTAAACAAATAAAAAATCAATCACAGCCCATATCATTTATACACACATCGAGAACAAATCAATTCTCAATTTGATCATTTTATTTTTCAAAACACTTTCAGTCATAATGTCATTACACTTTATAATTCACATAAACACTATACAATATTTGTGGATTACATTTCAAAATACAAAATAAACTGTAGACATATGTAGTTGTCAACTGATCCTGAAATCTATCTTTTATCTGCATGCAATGGTTAAACTCCAATTTGTCTAACTGGAGATTTCCTCTAAGCTTGAAAAATAATGTTGTAATTTTGGTGAGTTTTGCGAACTTAGTGAGTGGACCATTCTCGATGGCTCACTCATATCACATAACACAACAATTTGTACTTCAAATTCACATACACTTCGTGTTATCATAAAATGCACATCATTTCACCAATAATCATACAACATCACATACCACTTTGATCACTTATTTCACATTTCACATTCAGAGCAGTCAAATAGTTCATTTCAATCATTTAAAACATTCATATCAATTATATATGCAATGCTTATAAGACTCATTTCTAATTGTTATCGTTATGATCGAGTGCCTATAATTGTCCCGTATCTATTATGGATATCGGGCTCATTAATAACTGTCCCTTATCTGTAGAGATGTAGAACCCATTATATATAGTGAGCCAGAGGCTCTTACCACATTATGAGCTTTAAGCTCTTTTTCAATTTCTGAGCCTTAAGCTCTTTTTTGGTGGCTACTCCAGTTATAACAACCATTACCTATTCTTGCAATCATGTAATGAAATGCATCACATTCACATATATTTAATCACTCGCTTGTGTTCAATTTCACATTCACATACACATTTTTCATCAGATCGATGGCCAACATTCAAAAATAATATTGAGAATCACTTATTTCATTCACATTCAGGTTCACATTCACATTCACATTCATTGAAGCACTTCCTATATTTTCACATTTATCAAACTCCTCAGACTATTTATGTCCAAAATGGTCTCAATCACAATCATATCAGTAGTAATTCAATACAGAAATTTAGAACAGAACAAACAATTAAAGTGAGACCATCTAGGTCGACTTACAGTTTGCTCCAGATAGCTTATTGTTTCGATGTCCCGACAATGTTTAGATGCGATCGCTCTAATTGCTCTTCTATATCATGAAACACATACACATTTATGCATTACTAATTTGCACATTCACATGAATACTCAATCATATACATATATATATGTGATATGTATAATGCATGCTCAATGACAATCTCAGGTATGCATAACCTTAATCATGTATCTCATTCATTCATATATTTTTAATTGTATATGTCTGCCTCACTCTTAGTTTTATACCTTAATTGTACAAGATTAATCTAAGTGCATCATTCAATCATTCATCAAGGTCATTTTAACATTTTAAGACCACATAATGTCCAATTTATCATTCATCTTTACTTAATACTCATCATTCATCTTAACTGAATCACTTTAGCCATCATAGGTTCACTTTCATTCTCATAACATCTCCAATTTTCCAGATTTGAACACCTATTGTTCAATAATCCATTCTTAATTTATATCTTCATTCATCATCCTAAACATATCACTCATTTAGTCACTTGTTTTATCATCAAACTTAGCTCATTTCAAGCTTCATTCAAGCCTAAAAGCATCATAAGAAAGCACCCAACCATTTGTTATTCCAAACCACACATAAAAGAAGCATATTTCACTTGACAACCATTCCCACGATCGTATGGTCCACGATTGTGTGTTTTGTTAATAGAAAGTTTTAGCCCTTTATGGCATTCCCACGATCGTGGGTTTTCATATCCAAAGTTTCCAGCTTTGTTCTTCCAATTTCAAACTCTATTTTAAAGTCAGTTTTGTATGACCATTATGACTTAGAAAATAAGGTGTTGCATTTTAACAAATGTTCTATATGTCTTATGTTTCTAATGACATAAAACTAATGCGGTTTGGTTCAGTGTTCTGCAAGTTATACCCAAAATACTAAATATTGTTCTCAAATGGTGACAACACCCAGTACTCAACTTCAAGACAAATTAAAAAACCCTCAGGGACATAATTCAAATTCAATTCCTTTATGAAAATTGTATTCATATGTATTTAGGTTAATCTAAATTAAAAATCATCCCATTTAGATATCTACAGATCAAGATATGGCCAAAATACAGATGCCTAATTAGTAAAAAACACTCCATCTAACATATTCCAGCACACTTCATCATCATTTTCATCCTAGTCCATCTCTTTTGCTTAGTCTATCATTTCTAGCATATGTCCTCATTATTTCCTCTTCATTCATAACTCCATTTCAGTTCAATATCATCCACACACAAATCAAAATCCATGGTTGATCATAAACACCAAAAATAGAAGATATTCATAAACACATTCATCATCAATTTTTTGCACATGTTCAACTTCATTTTCACCTTTGTTTCATCGCTAACTTATCATTCTAATTTACCTCATTTCAAGACACCACATTACTCCCTTTCTTTAACTCTAAACTCATTTTAATTCATCTCTAAAACAACCAAAGAGATATATGTTACATACCAAGAAAAATAGAATATGGATATCCATTTACAAATCAATTTTTTGCACTTCTTTCTACACCATTTTAATGCTCTTTCAATTTCAAACTCATCTCTATAGCATCTTATGAAATATTGATCATCATATATACAAAAGCAAGACATTTATGTGGTCATTTCATCAATCACGTTCCAATATACATAAAACACCATCTTATGATCATATAATCTCTAACTATCATCATACATGCTTCATTCAACAAATCAAGAACAACAATGCTCTATACTTACTTGTTTCACTTAAAAGTCTTCAAATCACTCTTGACCCTAGCCTCTCAACATCATACAATCATCATCAATGAAGAAGATAACAAAGTTGTAGGGTTAGGTCTTTTGTGACAATGAAGAAGATAACAAAATGAAAGTAGCAAGTGGAAGATGAGAACAAGTTTCAACATTGATGTGGTGAGAAGTGAGTATCGTGGATGAAGACAAATGAAGAAGATGAAGATTATAGCACTTCGTGAGAGTGAAAGATGAAAGACAATGGAAATGGCCGTTCAAATGAAAAATATCATGGATGAAGGTGTGGCAAGGCAAGTGACACTTGTCACTTACCACATGTCACCACCTTAAGGTTTCTAATGGGTCCTCTTTATTAACTAGTCCATTTTTCTCTAATTTCTAATCCAATTATCTCCCAATTTTTGATGAAACTTATCATTAAATCTTAATGTCACTTATCAAAAATTTCTACTACCATTTGACATTTATTTCTACTACTATTTATCAATCATTATGCCACTTGACATTTTTTCCTATTCCAAAAATACTCATAATTATCAGAAATTTTTCATATTTTACCAAAAATTCTAAATAACTAATTATACAAACCAACTCAATTTTTAAGACACATAATTCGCAATTCACATTATAATCACATTAAATATCAATTATACCCAGCAAATGTCAAATGGGTGCATGTACAGTCATTGAAATGTATGCAAAACAATCAAATTTCACGTGTGTGTGTGTACGCTATAGTATGCATGAGCATGAAATGTACTTCCTAATCTCTCATTGCTATTTCTTATTTATAGAAATCTAGGGTTTGAACATTTAGTATGAGAAAACAGGATGTTACAATTTAAACTCTGTAACTAATCCTAAGTACGTTTTCACAAAAAGTTAATCTATTTACAAGTTTGGTAGGTTTTATTAGAAAATTTTTTTAATTAATTTTTTTGTGGACATGGATCTAGTCTTTTACTCAGAGGCAAACATTGGTGATGAATGTCGATCTGATTACTCGACTAAGTCATGTTTTTATTAAGGTGCTTGATTAGGGCATCATTATAGCCTTTTGACGCGAAGGCACACATTTGTGATGCGTATCGATCTGGTTACTCAGCTACATCATGTTCTCAATTGGCTACTAGTTCTATTTATAACGTAAAGGCCAGCGGAATAGTTATTTATTTAAAATTAAAAAACACATTTTTTATTACCTACCTTATTGTTTTAGCTACTCATTTTCATGTAAAAATACTAGCAAAGCTACCTAAGTCGAAAGACCTAAAATTATAAATGAATGTGATAACTTATAAGGTGATAAGCTAACATAAAATCCTAATTAACTTACATATTTAGCCAAAGAACCTCGTTTACTAATTTTGCAAACTAATGACTCTAATAGATTATGTTCAAAATTAAATCAATTTCAATCCATCTATGCTATTAACACATTGACACAATTCACAATATACAACCTAACAAACTATCATAAAATATGCAAAATTCACACTTAAAACACAACACATACCCTCCCACACTTGAACAACACATTGTCCTCGATGTGAGAAGGAGACAAACAAACACACATGGAAAAATAAACTAAAACAAAACAAAAACAAAGATAAAGATTGAATTAAAAAGAAAAGGGTTAGAAATAGAGCCTCGCGATGATGGAGGCAAGGATGATGTTGAAGTTGGTAATTAGATGCCTTAAGCCTTCAAGTATAGATGAATACGATGTATATCTCAGCTTAGATGTTGTTGTGTTTGGGTCATCTCCTTCATCCTTCTCGAGTTCTCTACAAGTGTATCTATAATTACCTTGGTGTTTGTAGAGATTGTATCAAAAACTTTCTTCCAGCCCAGTTCATTTGTGTCTTCCTCCTCTTTGAAATCCTCACTAATTGAGTCCTCTTCTACCTGCTGAGGCGGCACTATACTCGAACTCGCTTGACTAGCCCTGATCTTCACATGAGTCTTTCGGTTGATGTCCTGAAGTTTCATGTTATAGGACTTAAGGATTTCAACATGCCACAAGGGATGGTGATTTAGAAAATTTGGGAGGTGGATGGTTAAACCACTATAGTCCATGCCATAATACTCAGCAATGATGGAAAACAAATACCTCATACCCAAATTGTTGCTCCTCTTACGTAGAGTTGCACCAGTAGCATTCAGCACATGTGTAGAGGTGCACACTGGGATCTCCATGCACTATAACAGGAAAAGTTCCTTTGTTGAACAACTTTCGGTTTCAGATTTATCAAAAACCATTTGACACATGAATTTATGCAATAACAAGTGCTCATGGGTTCTTATGATGTTGTTGTGGGCATTTTTAGCATCGAGTCGCTCTAACCCAGTGAGCTCATTCTAATAGTGAGAAGCACGAAAATCATCATATTGATCGATAATGGAAGACTCAGGGAACTCGTAAATATTGCATATGATTTCATTGTTTAATAAAGGGATGTAACATCCCGTTCCCATACTAAACGGGAATACCGTATATGAGGAATATTATTGAGAGATTAGAAAAATGCATTTCATATTCATGTATAATATTAGTATACACACACGAGAATTTGATCATTGTACACATTACAATAATTTGTTCATACACTCATTTGACATTTCTAGGTATAAATAGTTGTTTTAATGTCATAAATATGTTAATTATGAATTATGTGTCTTGAAAATTGAGTTTTTGTGTTTAATTAGTGATTTAGAATTTTTGGTGAAATTTGATAATTTTCTAGAAATTAAGGATATTTTTTGACTAAGAAAAATGCCAAGTGGTGAGACAGTTGATGAATAGTGGCAGAAAAAAGTGTTAGATGGTAGATGACATTGGGATTAAATGACATATGTCATTGAAAATTGAGATTCAATTGGATTAGAATTGGGAGACAAATGGATTGATTACTAAGAAATAGGTAATATTGTAAGCAAGAAGACATTAGCTTTTATTTTTGATTATTAAGTGGTAAGTTTCATGACATGTGTCATGACACCCACCAAGCATCCAACTCCCCTTGCTTTAACCCACAAAGTACCCAATTAAAAGACTATGCCCTTTATCTTTCACTCAAGCAAATTACTCTGTTCTTCTTCTTCTTTATTCTCTCAAGCTACGATACTCTCACTCTCACTTTCACTCTCCTTATGTTGAACTTGTACTATCATCCTTCCCCTTACTACTTCGACACCTTACTACCTTCTTCATGTTGATGAAAGCCACTTCTATTATATCCTGTTCTTCCACATATATGATGATCGTGTGGTTCAAGGAAAGCTAGGGCTGAGTGTGAGTTGAAGATCTTGAAGCTTAATCGAGTAAGTACACCTAAGCATATAAGGGTTATTTAAATATAAGCATATGTGATGATAGTTTGGGATGAAATGAACATGATAAAGGTGTTGAAATATGATGTTACGTTGATGAGGAATTAAGTGGGTTATGCTATATTCTTGTTCATATGATGAGAAATAATTAATAAGTTGATATAAGGATGATTTTGAGATGAATTAAGGGTATAAATGATGTTTAAAAATGATAAAAAATATTCATGAATGTATGGATATTTTGATGTTATGTTTTTATTCATAAAATGAACAATGATTTGTAAATTATTTTGTGGATGTTTTGAATTGGAAATAGAGGTGATCTTGAGGAAGAAAGGATGTGGAATTGATAAAATAAGCTTAAGATATGTTAGATGTAACTTGTAGGAGTTGAAGAGCTGGAAAATTTGGAAGAAGTGTGCTGGAGTATGTTATATGCAGTGTTTTACTGAACATACATTGATATTTTGGACATAACTTTATTTGTGAAAATAGAAATCAGGTGAATTTTGATTTAGAGTAAACTAGCGACATATGGATACAATTCTTATGAAGGAATAGAATTTGAAATTTGTCCATAAAAGTCTTGAAATTTGGCTTGAAGTTGAGAATGGTATTCTGTCGAGGTATAAGAATAGTCTATAGTATTTTGATTATAACTTTCATGATACTGATCCACAATGCATGAATTGGATGTCATTAGAAACTTAAGACATAGAGGAACATTTTATTAGAAGAAAGTGTTGCCTAAAAAGAGAGTCTAGGTCAAAATGGTCATACAAAACTGACCTAAAAATCTGTTATAAGAAAAACTGGAAAACTGCAGGAATACTAAAAAATTTGTTTCTGTCATGATCGTGGAAGAGGAGGCCATGAGGGGAGGCCACAATAGTGGGAAGTGATTTTTCATGATAATGTCATGATTATGCAATGGTTGAACCAATTAAGGATGAGGTATATAATTATGATGTTTTTTTGGACTTAATTGGGACTTCAAAGGAACATAAGTGGTGTTAGAAAAGTTGGTTAAATATGTGATAAGTTTTGATTGATCTTGATGTTATATCTTTAAGAAAAGGATGTTTAAAGGTAATGCATCTAAATGTGAAATTTTTAGAGTGTTAAATGAGGACATAACATAATGAATGAATTGTTTGATGCATTATGAACAAGACATAGTATGGAAGGAGATTGGATTTCATGAACGATGAGATTAAGTTTGAAATTTTGAATCAAATGAATAGAGGATTAGAGAGTTTAATGCAATACATGGGTAATGTAATTAGCATGGAATGAAATTGCATTAATGCATATGAATTTGGGAAAATTTGGAGTAGAATTGATGTTGGTATAAGTGTTAAATTCGTGTGGATGAAGGAAGAAAAGTACAGGCATGATCGTGGCCCTTACAGCACGATTATGGACTAATAAAATAAGGTTATTTCATGATCGTGGAAAGGACACCACAATCGTGGCCTGGCTAGAAAAAGTTTCTTTCACGATCGTGGCAGGGACACCACTATCGTGGCCAGTCCTAATGAGAAAAAGAATGGTCTTTTTAGTGAAGTTTGAACCAATCAATGCTAGGGTGCTTCCATATCTCATAATTAGACTTGAATGAGATCTTAAGTGAACCTAGCGAATGATGAATGAGATGAGTAAAGCAGTTAAAGTGCATTAGATATTAAAGAAATGATTGAAAGATGTTAATTGACTATAAGATATGAATAAAGGAAATATACCTTGGATTGTCAATATGAGCATGCATTATACCTTACACATACACATATGTGTATAATGAAATGTTTATGTGATTATGCAATTAATAATGTATGTACACTATGTGTGTTGCATGAAATTGATATACAGGAATCAACATTTGTATCCGGACATTTCTGGTTCATAAAAGCAAATGCTAATCTGGAGCGTACCTAGGATGGTCTCACCTTGATTGTTTGTTTCAATTCTGAATTGATTTGATATATGATGTTGTGTACTGATTTTCGGACATGAAATGTCCGAGGCGTTTAATGCATGAATAATACATTGGAAGTATTCCTTGAATGTGAATACGATTGACTACATGTATTCTCAACTTATATGTTGAATGCCAGACTAAATCTGATGATCAATGTGAATGAGAAAGTAAATGCAAATGCAATGGATTGAATATGATGTTTGAAAATATGATATGCATTTATTCCATGAATACATGAAATATAAAGGCAGTTGTGACCGGAGTCACTAGTGAAACAGAGCTTAAAGCTTAGGCATCTGTGGTAAGAGCCTATGGCTGAATCTGTATAATAGAACATAGGATTCACAATAGATATGGGACAGTATGATAAAGCCAAGTATCCACAATAGATACGGGACAGTGAAAAGGGCACTCAGTCATAACAACATAATAAATGAATTCGAGTCTCTTAAACATTGCATACATATGTGATGAATAAATTGAATGATTGTAATGTTTTGAGAATTTTTATTATGTGAAATGTATGAATACTTATCGATGAACATGTTTGGCGTGATCGCGATGAAATGATGAATTATATGGTTTTTGAAATGTGACAATTGTGAACCAAGTGTTTAGTGATATCACATGATAATTGAGATGGCGTGAATTATTTGATAACATGAATTGTTGTGTTGCATGACAAGAGTAAACCACCGAGGATGGTTACTTAACTGAGTTCGCAAAGCTCACCCCAATTTTGCAACAATTTTTTCAGGCTAAGAGGAGCTACCCAGTTAAATCAACTGGAGTCTAACCATTACTTTTGAGTAAGAGATAGAGGTCGGGATCAGTAAGCATCTGTATACGTTTTTCTGTTATTTTTGTCTTTAAGAATGTATTCCGCAAATATTTTACCATTGTATATGAATAATTCTGATGAGTAATGACTTTATGACTGAAAATGTTTCAAATTTGAAAAGGGCCCAAATGATTATTAAAATTCTACAATGTTTATATTGTTTGTAATAATTGTGATTGAAAGTTCCGTAAATAAAATCGGCCATTAATGATTATTGGTTTTTTCAAAAAATTGCGTGTGATGTTTGAGAAAAAAATTTTGCAAAGAGTTTTGTTTAACTGCTCTAGCGCGCCGCTGTCACAGGGTGTGTGTTTGAATGTCATAGGGATGTACAGATACATGCCCGGTAGAAGTAGGGTGCTACAGAAATAGTTCCTTTGAATAATCAAAATTCAAAAGAAGATTATTTGAACAGGGATCCTCCTTCACAGATCAGAAAAAATCTTCCAGTTGAAAACATAATTGGAGAAATCAGTGAGAGAAGGAAAACAAGGAAAAGAAAAATAGTTGATTGTAATGAACTTGCAGGATTTTTATGCTGCACTTGTTCTTTTGAACCTAAAAATGTTAAAGAAGCCTTACAAAATGAGTTATGGACAGTAACTATGCAAGAAAAATTGACTCAATTTGCTTGTAATGATGCCTGGGAATTAGTTCCAAGACCATCTGATGTCAATGTGATCAGAGAAAAATAGATGTTTCATAATAAAACTCTAGAAATAAAGCACGGTTAGTGGCTCAAGGCTACTGTTAGATTGAAGGAATCGATTTTGACAAAACTTTTGCACCAGTGGAAAGACTTAAGTTGATTATACTACTTTTAGGTATAGCATGTGTAAAAGGCTTCAAGCTTTATCAAATCGATGTGAAAATTGTGTTCGTCAATGGGTTCATATAAGAAGAGATATAGGTTGAGCAGCTGACATGATTCATTGATTCAGTCCATGCTGATCATATTTTTAAACTAAAGAAGGCTTTTTATAGTCTCAAACAAGTGCCAAGGGCTTGGTTTGAAAGGCTCACTCAATACCTACTTAAGCAAGGCTATGAAAGAGGTAATGTTGACGAGACTATTTCTTAAAAAATTTAGATCTAATTTGATGATTGTACAAATTTATGTTAATGATGTTGTGTTTAGTTCCACTCATCCTAAAATGGTGGACGAATTTGTGGATCTAATGACACATTAATTTGAGATGAGCATGGTTGGTGAATTGAACTTCTTTTTGGGATTGCAAATTAAATAAGTGAGGGATGATATCTTTATATTGTAAACAAAATATGCAAAGAATGTAGTGAAGAAGTTTGGACTTGAGAATGCTCGATATTCTAGAACTCTTATGAGTGTATCTAAGAAGTTAAACAAAGACGAAAATGGCAAAAGCATTTATGTGAGATTATATAGAAGTATTATTGGTAGTCTACTATATTTAACTGCAAGTAGACCGGCTATGTAGCATCCCCGTTCCGTAGAACGGGTCGAACCAGAGAAACGGGTCCAAGTGAGGTAAATAAGAGAAATTAGGAAAACACATCTCATGCTCATGCATTTGTGAACAGTGATATGTGCACACGAAATTATCTGTACATGCATTCATGACATTTTTCCCGGTATAAGTGTGAATAAGTGTGATTTTTGTAAAATAGGTTTTGTGAGTGATAAATTGAGTCGGAGAGGTTCATAGTGATTTTCTAATTTTTAGAGAATTATGGAAATTTTCTGGGCATTTTTCGGAACTGTTTCCGGACCCGGAAAATTTCTAAGTGACAGTTAGGGGTTAATCAGTAGAAAATTTGTTGTCCAATGGCAATGGAAATTTAGACATAAGCATTTGGGAATTTTTGGAGTGAGCCATTGGAAGTTGGAGTGAAATTGAAGTGAATTGTGAAGAAAGTCACTAAACCTATAAGAATGTGACATTTGTCACATTCTTAATTAATGAAAACCTAATTTTTTGAATGAGTCCACGACTCTCTTCTTCTTCTTACTTCTCATATGTTCTTTCTTGTTTATTAGAGTGTTTTATGTCTTGAAAAAGATTGCTCCATCCGTAGGTATTGATTCTTGGTTTCTTTATGAGTTTTGACCATACTTTCTTCTCTCTTTCACTTTCCTACACCAAACCTCCCTTCCTTGATTCATAAGACACCATCTACTCTCACCTTCTCCTCATTATGTTGCTGCCGTGTGTGTGATTGAGTGGGAGAATTGTGAAGATTGGAAAGATAGCTATCTTGGAGGATTAAGAGTTTATAAGGTAAGAATTGATGTTTCTATGTTCTTTATGCTTTCAAATGATTGATTCATGCATGAAACATGGCATAACATGCATGGATTGCATGGATTGGTTTTGTTCATGAATTGGGTGTGTTAGGTAAATGAAGAATGATTGGTGTGTTATAAGTGAAAGAATGAATTGATAAGTTGTTAGGAGTGAATTATGATAGTTTAGTTAGTTTTGAATTAATGAAAATGGTGAATTGTGTGTGCTGCCAATTTTAGGTCTAATGGTGAAAGATTGGTTATGAATGATTTAGGGTGCAATTTGAAGTGAGTTAGATGTTAAATGAGTGTTAGAT
>JANZXP010000004.1:14742461-14770469 GCA_027576715.1 Erythroxylum flavicans | reverse complement strand
ATTAGAAGAATATCACAACTTATTACGTAGATAAATCGCAAATTATTTCTCTAAGAGTTTTAACAACAAAGTAAACTGAAGTTAAAAAGTTGACAACAGACGATGCGATCTTTATACTGGTTCACCCCAAACTGTGGGCTACGTCCAATCCTCAGAGTTCGTCTGAGTGTTCCACTATTCTTCAAACGTTTACAAGTATTCTTTCCTTCTAGGGCCTCTTCAGGTCTCTTACAAAGTATTCTTTCACTATCTTAGCCTCTCCAGGCTATCAGGCTTTTCTTTCTCTCACTAGAAAAAGATTGTGAGCTTTTGTTACAAAGATTAGCTCTCTTCGTGTCGCACTATAGAATTTTTCTTTTGTATAACTTTCTCTAATATTGATAAGATTTTCTCAGATTGCTAAGCTTGCTAAGATCTTTCTCACTTTTTCTAACCTTATAACATCTTTGACTACGACTAGTATTTATAGCTTTTGTCTCTAACTGCTTCTTAATCTTTGATAATCGTTTCTTTAATCTTGATAACCGCTTCTTTAGTTGAGTTCTGTAACTAACTCTAACTAAATAATTGTCTGATGTGCCAATGTCTCTTCATGGTATCATCTATGTTTTTGCGTCTGCGTCTGTGTTGCTTTTGCGTCTGCATCTGTGTTGCTTTTGCGTCTGCGTCTGTGTTTATGTTTTCTTTACGTCTGCGTCTATGTTTGACTCTGCGCCTACGTCTATGTTTTGCTTCTGCGTCTGTTTTCCACATCCTTCTGATCTTCCTCGAAATGAAAGATAATTCGTCATCATCTTCACTTGAATCACGATCAGATTCACTGGTATCATAATTCTTGACTTCTTCGATCTTCAATGCTTTTGATGAAGAACTTCTTTTTCTCTGAGTCTTATGATTTTTCTGACCAGCCTTTAGTGCTATAGATTTGTCTCTTTTAGGTTTGTCTTCAGTATCCAGCTCTACTTCATGTATCTTCAAAGAACCAAGTAATTCGTCTAGCTTTAGTTTGCTCAAGTCCTTGGCTTCTTGTATAGCAGTGACTTTGGGTCTCCATCTTCTCGACAGACTTCTGAGAATCTTCCTCACATGGTCTTGATTATTGTAGATTCTCCTAAGAGCTTTAAGTCCATTAACGATAGTTTGAAATCGTCCAAACATCTGATCAATAGACTCATCTTCTTTCATTTTAAACAGCTCATACTGATGCACAAGAATACTGATCTTGGACTCTTTCACCTGGTTTATGCCTTCATGTGCGATGGATAAAGTGTCCCACATCTCCTTCGTAGTTTCGCATCCATGAACTTTATCATAGTCACTTCTGCTTAAAGCACAACTCAGAAAGAACTTGACCTTTGAATTTAGTTGAAATCTGGCTTTATGATCAGATGACCATCTGTTACGAGGAATGGTATTTCCTTCATCATCTACTGGTACGTACGATCCATTCTCGATGATATCCCAAAGATCAATGTGTGTCGATTATATGAAGAGCCACATCCTGTCCTTCCAATAATGATAATCTTCACCATTGAACGCAGGAGTTCTTGTGACGGAGGCACCTTCAGCTATAAAAACATGTGATTCAACCATGGATCTTTGTCCTCACCTTGTAAAGGTGGTTCTTGGAAACTGAGCTCTGATACCAATTGAAGTAAATCACACATTAATATAGAAATTACTTATAATAGATAAAATACACAAGAAGGGGGGTTAAATTGTGTATTCTTTTCGTGAATACAAAATCTTTAATATTTCTGATAAGAACTTCTCTAATCTTGTTAAAAGACTATCACAAACGTTATATGAAAATTGTTATGAGTTAAATCTCAAATAACTTCTATATACTTGTTTAAGAACAAAGTAGAATAAGTTGAGAGATAGAAGATAGACTCCGCGATTTTATATTGGTTCACCCCAAACCATGGGCTACGTCTAGTCCTCATAATTCGTCTGAGTATTCACTATACTTCAACAAATTACAAGTATTCTTTCTTACTTCTAAAGCCTCTTCAGGTCTCTTATACCAAGTATTCTTTCAGCTATCTTAGCCTCTCCAGGCTCTTAGCCTTTTCTTTCTCTCACTAGAAAGATATTGTGAGCTTTTGTTACAGTAGGTTTAGCTCTCCAGTATCGCACTATAGAATTTTTCTTTTCTAAGTATACACTTGAACGCTTAAAATATGTAAGATCAAAAGTTTTCGAAAAGTTGAAAAGTTATTCAATCTTCGACTACAACTAGTATTTATAGTCTAAGTCTCCAACTGCTTCTTGATTCTTGAAAACCGCTATTTAGTTGAGTTCTGTAACTAACTCCAACTAACTAACTGTTCGACGTACTAGAGTATCTTCTGCTGTGTATCTTCTGTGTTTTCTTCTTTTGTGTTATGCTTCTTCTGTGTTTTGCTTCCTTCTGTGTTTTGCTTCAACTGTGTTTTGCTTCTTCTGTGTTTTGCTTCTTCTGTGTTTTGTTTCTTCTGTGTTTTGCTTCTTCTGTATTCTCCACTTCTTCTGTGCATTTCTTCTGTGTTTTGCTTCCTTCTGTGTTTTGCTTCTTCTATATCTTTACTTCTTCTATGTATTTCTTCTGTGTTTTGCTTCTTCTGTGTTTTGATTCTTTTGTATCTTTGCTTCTTCTGTGCTTTGCGCTTCTTCTGTATCTTTACTTCTTCTGTGCTTTACGCTTCTTCTATATTTTTACTTCTTTTGTGCTTTGCGCTTCTTCTGTGTTTTTACTTCTTCTATGCTTTGTGCTTCTTCTGTATTTTTACTTCTTCTGTGCTTTGTGCTTCTTCTGTATCTTCTGCACATTTAACACACTCATCAAACTAGTTCATTTGTTTCTAACATTATTATTATTTAATTGTCATCAAAATTAATTATCGTAAAGTTCTCCTGACTTAACATCACGGACTCCCATAAGTTCATGGCTATGCAAATCCATTTTGTGGGAATACGATAGTCCGTTCTGTTCACGGCTACATAGGACCCTTATAGGAAATGTATGATATGTTCTGTTTTAGACCTACCCAAACCATTTTGATGTGTTTATGTGTTCATGATATGTTGACAAGTTTGATGCATGCATGATTTGTTTTACTGTGAATTTGATTGAAAATTTAAGAACCATGTGTTTTAAGATTCAACAAGAATTTTCTATGACAATGAACATTTTAAATGGTTTTGCCTGTTATTCGTTATAAACTTGTTACCTACAAGCTTTTAAGCTCACCCCCTTTTCGTCCCATCTTCAGGTGAAGAAAATGAGATCGAGTAAAAGAGAATCAAGGTATCACTCCAAAATTTGCATCTTTTATGTTTTAAGCTAGATTTGTAACCATGAGACTTTAGTTGCATTTTGAGCAAATTACTGTTCATGTATCTTTTTATATTTAGGGAATTTTGAGATATTGATGTATTGTGGCTGAAAATGCCCACTAAAACTTTGTAAAAACTCTTATATTTTCATGTTAATGAAGTATGTTTGTGTTTTGCCGATGATATGTCAAATTTGTTCATTGCATTTTTCAAGTTTTCCATAAGGGTGAGAATTTGTGTTCTAGCTTCGAGGGAAATATTGTATTGATCTAGGCTGAATCCGATGAAGTTGCCTTCTTAGAAATTGTAGATTATTTTTCTAGCTTTCCAATGATATATAGTATGAAATTTTTTGACATTAGAGTTGAGAGATATGATTATTAGAAGTTTGGGATGTTGCACAGGATGGACTTTCGGAACAGCTACAGTATTTTGAAATTTTGACCCATTTAGAGGCAAATTTTGTTTTTGAGTCTTCATAGAAGTTGTAGATCTAGAAGTCTTCTTTAAAACAGTATTTGAATGACCTTAATCTGATATTTTAGTGAGAGTTATGCCCTTTTTATCTAAAACAGGTCTGAGGAAGAAAAGCAAAGGAGGAAGAAGGGAAGCAAGTTGCGACTTCCGCAGGTTGCCATCGCGATGCGACTTTGCTGGTTCCCAGACCTGAACACCTCTCACTTTGTTTTTGATCATAACTTTGTCATCCGACCTCTAAATGACCTGATTTTTGAAGCATTGGATTCATAACACATTTCTCTACCTTTCAATAAAAAGTTATAGCTTTTGGTATTGATTCGAAAAAGATTGATTGAATCAAAGTGAGGGTATCAATTAGAAGAACATAAGCTAGACATTTTTTTACTGAACATGCTTCAATATTTTGATGATATCTTGATCTGTGGGGCTCCAAATGAGATGATTATTATTTCTAGGTAAGCTAGAGACATAGGGCTATAAATTATCTGAAGAATCAAATTTTAATTCAGTCCTTAAGACTTTCAATTTCTACAGTGAAGTTGGGTATAGTGTACTGTTTCAGTGTAAAAATAGTCCGAAAATTTTTGGGCTATAACTTTTAGATTTTTGAACCAAATTGAATGATTTTGGTGTCATTAGAGACTTAAGACAATGGGGAACAAATTTTATGCAGAAGTCCAATTGAAATTCCAATTTGAGTTTTCCCAAAAATCTGTTCGGAAATAGGAAAAGTGGGTTCTTTTTGATGATTGACTGGTGTGGGCATGCCACCCTTGTGGGATGCACATCCAGATGTCACTTAGGACATCGGACACATGACTCGCAAGGGCGGGGTCCCAACAGATTACCCATAGGATAACTTCATAACTAATTGAATTGGTGGACTGATTCTGTAGATTGAGAGATTGCTTAATCATTTCCATTTATTTTGGCTAGGGATAATCAATTATACGTTGAGATAGGATAGTTAATACATTAGGACATCTTAGGTGAGGAACAATTCAATTAACAAGGTAGGAGGGAAATAAGATAAGTGATCTCTAATTGTTAGATCTTGAATTCCAAGTTTCTACACTTTTACTTTATCATTTGTTCATGGTTAGTTATTTGATTTAGTTTAATGTTTTAGTTTATATTCATTAAAATTGGTTCTTAAACGAAGTAGCCTGAATTAAGTAGCATCTGAACACATTCTCTGAGGGGTCCTTATCTATTCTTTACTACAAGTTACACCCTCTATACTTGTAGTTTTGAGCATAAAACTAGTGAATTGTTTTTGTATTCAATAGCATTCAAACTAATTAAGTAAGTGAAATACTAACCTATTATGGTATATGTTAGCTAAATTTTATTATGGCTAATTAGGGATGGATTGAATGTGGTATTAGTGTTAAAGATGTGCTGGAAAATGAAGAATGAATAAGTAATTTTTTGTTCTATTTTTTCATTTACGAAAACAATAGTTTATGGGATGTTGTAAGGATGATTTAAGTTGGGATTTGAAGTATAATTGATGAGAAATTCATGCTAAAGATAGGTGTTATTAAGGTGTTTTCAAATTTGGAAAATTTGAGTTATAGGTGTGTTTGTAAAAAGTGACTATTAATGATATAAGTGAAAAATTTTGTAAGCCTTAGTGTAACCAATATGAAAGTTATATTAACTTCAAATGAAGTAACTTTAAAGGACATGAAATATGGAAAATTTCAGGTGTTATTAATGTCTCCAAGCTTGTAAAATTCGTTAAATGTTGAAGGTAGTAATGTTACACACATTAGTAATGCTAGTGACAAATTTTGGAATTTTAATTTTAGCCTTGTGTATATGTTGAACCAACTAAGAAAATTCACTCTAAATTGGTATATTTGGAGTTGATTAAATCTAGGAATGAGCCTAGATTGTTACTTGATTAATTGGTTAAGATCTTGATAAGTTTGTGTAGTTAATTGATGTCATAACCTAAAGAAGGAGTGTTTTGATGTGGTTGTATTCAAAGCTGGAAGTTGTGACTTGTTAAAGGAATAAATGTGTTCTTTTAATGCAAACATGATATTAAGGACATAAGTAATGTGTATAAGGTATGGATGATTGAATTGGAGAACATGGGATAATTATGAATGAGAATTGGGTAAATGTATGAATATATATTGCTGGAAAAATTTTGGTGAATGTATAGATCTAGCTTGTTGAAATTCTAGATTTAAAGTAACAATTGTGAGTATTTTATAAAAGGCTTTTTTATCATAAAAAGGTACGAAGATAAATATAATGTACAATTAATGAATTTGGAGTAAATCAAGCTAACTTAAATGTATAAACTTGATTGCAAAATGGTAGCATACAAGCTGTAATGTTTGAATGGTCTTAGGATGTATAAACACAAATTAAATAGTCAAGATCTATGCATAAGATTACATACCAGAAAGTCAATTGAGCATGCATTGGAACATGAAACATATACCTATGTATGATTATATATTTATATGATTAAACAAAGTGATTTGTGAACTATGTGTGTATGTATTGCATGATAATTGACGCACAAGGTGATTGTCAACATCCAGACATTACAGAAACATCGAGGCAATAGCATTTTTGGAGTGTACTGTAAGTCAACTTAGATGTGTAAACTCACTTATATGTGCTTCTGTGTGAATTGTATGTTTAATATGAAATGTGTGTACAACTGATTGATAAATGCTAGACTTAGGTCTGAGGAGTCAGTTATATGGCATAAGCACACCAAAATGAAAGGTAATAAAAGCATAACATATGAAATGATACATCTCATATTATTGAGATGGATAATCAGATAAAAGGAATTATGACCAGGAGTGACCGATGTGTAGAAAAGAGCTTGAGCTCATAATTATAAAAAAGGCCTTAGGCTTCAATAGCATGGAATTATTATCCACAATAGGTATGAGCTAGCCATAAACTCGGTACTCACAATAGGTATGGGACAACAAATTGCATTAATAGGCATTTGGTCATAATAAAACAAAATGAGAATGAAAACATATGTACATTATGCATCCGTACATGCATCATGTGATTGAATTGAAATGATTTATTGAATTGCTTTGAAATAGTGAAATACAGCTGGATTCAATGGAGAATGTGATATGATATGCAATACTGGCTTATATGATATATTTATTGAAGTGTAATAACTTGTGATATGACTTGTGTGAGTGCATCAATGATGGTTCACTCACTGAGTTCACAAACTCATCAAGATTGCATTTTTTAGGTTCATGAGAGTTGTAGCTACTAAAGCGATCTAGTAAAAGTTTAGTACTTACATTTTGGGGAAAAAAATGGCTCAAAGGTCTGATCAGATAAATCTGCAGAGTCTAGTTAAAGTCATTTGCATTAGCATCACATATCATAGTACACAATATATGTTTGTACTGAGATTGAACTCGAAACTGATGTGTGATGTCTATGATGGATTCTGATTTATGTTGTCATATGTTACCTTTTATGTTTGTGAAAGAAATGGGAAGAAATGAATATTTTGAATGCTTATGATATGTTCGATGTCTAAAATCTAGTTAATTTGATTGTCTAATATGTCATTCTGTAGAGTATGTCCTTGAATATCCTCTGATATGTTTGGGATTGTGCTCTATGGGAGTAGTATGTTACATACTGAGTATTGGAGTATGGTCTAGTTTCTTCGAGATAATGGAGCCCTTATATTGGGAGCTTACACTTAAGGTACTCTCCATATTCTTCATAAAAAAAGGTTGCTATGATTAGAACTGGCTAAACATAATTTATTTAAGATATCGGGGGAGATGATCAAGATGAGTTACTCAAATTTCTTGATAATGATAGGTCTTTATGACCAACAGTTTTTGGGACACCAGAATATACATAGCCTTTGGATATACTTTCTTTATGGGATGTCTCTTGAATACATCTAGGATACCATTAGCAAAGAGCATGAGTATGACCCTAAAAAATCCAAAGCATTAACCCCTTGAGACCCCACGCCTAGATGCATCCACAGGATCCTAAGTCATACATTGAATGGGTAGGGTGACAACTTCAGATTTGTCGGTAATCAGGATGTCCTTTATTTATGGAGTATGAGCAAAAAGATGTCAATTCACCTAGGGCATGCTTTGGCCTATTTTTTCAAGCGTCAAATTGAAGAGAGAAAGATAAAGACTATTTGCATCGGTCAATATGTGGTGTGATTACTAAGGAGGACAGCAGTCTTCAAGTGGTTACCATTGATCAGGCAATAGGAGATATTTATCACTTGATTAGGCTTCCAAACAAGCAGAAAGCTTGGGGAGTAAATAGGGATTGGCCCAATATAATGTCGCCACTATTAAGACAAGGCTTGTCACTATCCCAAATAGGAGGCACAACACAGGAGGAAGCTATTGCAGAATGACTCATGGCACTGACACCACCTAGGCACCTAGATCAACTAAAGATAACTCAACCGGAGAAGCACACGTGGCTGATATTCAAATTCCAGTGCACTAGACAGTATTGATAGACCAGATCGATAGATGAGAGGCCCACGATAGATGGATGAAGGAGGATTTATTGTAGATGGTGGGACATCTTAGGATATCCATACCCCCTCCATCATCTAAAGCAACTGCATCATCTTCAGCTCTGCATTAATATGAGGCTCCGAAACCCAAGGATCCTATGATAACTGATATACCAGACTCACTAAGAGATAACTGATATAAAGACAACCTAAATGCTATATTTTCGTTTTTCTTTTCTTTCTTTTATTACTATTTATGCATTTTCTTATTTTATTTTTGTCTAAACATTAATAATGAAAATTTTATTTTATTTTATGTTCTTTATTTTTAATTTTCTTTTAGCTTTTTATCCCTTTTTGTTTATACTTTGTAAGGATAATTTTACATAATATTAGATGAACGCTTCACCATATTCAGAACTTTGTAAATCTTATTATTAAGGGAAGTACCAATTCATGCCTCTTCCACATTTTTGTATTTTATTGATATTGTATTTATCTGTGCTTTTTTGAAAAGAATGAACATATTAATGCCATCAAAGACTAAACAAAAAGCATTCACAATGTGTACAATAGCATCCAAAAATAAAAGCCAAGTGATATATGAGAAAAGTCAAAAAACTAAGTTTATATGAAGGACTCTAATAATCTTATTAAGTATAAGGGAAAGTTAATCGATTCTCCAATTGATGAGTTATTATTAATTAAATGAGTGTTCCTCCTTATAGATGAAGATATGTGCTTTAAACTTGTAAAAGCCTCTTCTTGATGCTGACATTGTCATTTAATATCCTTTGGTTTCTTACATCCCATATACTAGAAAAAAGCCATCATGAAAATCCATAAATCCTCTTCAAAATTCATCTTGGTGTTCAAGTTCCATCTAATATTGCAAAGTTGAAGAATTGCTTTTCAAATTTATCTACTCTAAAGACATTTAATGTAAAGATGTTTAACATTTTTAAGAGAAGATATGCAGAGTATACACCAATTAGGAATTTGAGAAAATTTGGCTACTCTGTTAAAAGTTGGGAAGCTATTTTTAATCGCCCACCATAATACGACTAAAGATCTAGGTAAGTGATGTTTGATCCACACTATCTTATCTTAAGGAGCAATACTAGAAGGATTATAGAAGAGAGACCGATTGTACCTATTTAATGTAGTCTTTTATTGACCTGTCTAGATTGTATCAAAGAAGAAATTGAGATATGCTTATAGTTGGATCAAGTTTGATAAGGATATTATATGGCAACACTTTAGCAATCGAGGCATTGGTGGGTATAAAATCTTTGAGGGGAATCGCTTCAATAACACAATCCAAGGTTCCAAAAGAGGTCTAATTGTCATTCCAAAAAGAGGTGTTTTTACAATTCTTTACAATTTGTATGCATGAGTCTCTAATGCTCGATCTTAGTTTGAATAGCTAAATCATGAGTGAAGAGGCAATTATAGGAATTTTTATAGCCCACAGATTTTGGTCCTTGATGTAATATGTACATACCCATCTTACACATAACATTTTTTTTTTCATGGATTAATCTTTATAGCCATTTGATTAATAGAACAAAATTTATGCTTTTAATATGTAAATACTGAGATCTCCTTATTTTTAGGCAAGTATTCCTTATAACAACATATTCTATTGCTTTTATTTTTACTACTTCTGATAGACTATAAGTAATTGCAAAATAACTTTTCATTAGCTTTAATCACAGCCTGAGGGAACACAAGATGAGAGGTCCAATTTTTGGTTACAGATGGGAGAATAAATGTGATCAGTTGACATTTTCTAGCTATGGAAAATGTTCTAGAAGACCAGTTTTCAATTCTACTTCTAATTTTTTCAATAAAAGGCTTAAATAAGGACATTGGAATGCCCAAATATTTGATAAGAAGGTGATTCAACTTGAAACTAGTAATAAGTGAAAGTCTATCTATATAAGGAGTTACACTTGCTAAAGTGAACATACTAGATTTCTCCTTATTGATAACACGACTAGACAAATTGGTGAAGACTTTACAAATGTTTGTCAAATAGGATATCTCAACTTTTATGCAGACAAAAACATCTTTAGCAATTCTCAAACTTACTAACCCAAGATTCTTATATTCAGAGTGAAACCTGAATATGCCTTTTTTGGTGGCATTCTTTGTAAGTAGTCTATTTAAAACTTCAAAGATCACAGAAAATAAGTATGAAGAGATGGGTCACCTAGTTTGATACGTCTGGCAGCATTGGAATGCAACCATTCACCAAAATGTTGAATGAAATAGTTGAGATGCAATAATGAATCCATTATGTGAATATGTCATAGAACCTGAAGGCTTTAAGAACATGGACGATGAAATGCCAATCTACCTTTTCATAAGCTTTTTCAAAATCAATTTTAAGTGCATAATTCTTCCTGTTGTTCTTTCTAGTGTAATTTTTAAATAATTCCTGAGTTATTGCAATATTACCTCCAATTTGCCTCTTTGGGATATAAGCAAATTGAGTTAAATCAATCAACCAAGGAAGTATAGGCTGCAATCTTAAAGCAAGCACTTTGGAGATGATTTTATAAATGGAGTTGCAGAAAGAGTTGAGCCCGTAGTCTTTTAAAGACTTGTGTTGTTCTCTTTTAAGAAATAAGGTAGTGAAAGTGTTATTTATGGCTTTGAGAAACCGACCACTGTTAAATAATTCTAGTGCTACATTAGAGACCAAATTGTCTAAATGGACCAGTTTTCTAAGAAAAAATGTATGTTGAGACCATCTAGCCTTAGAGCTTTGTTAGGGGCTAGAAATTTTAAGGATTCTCAATTTCAAATCTAGTAATAGGAGATGTAAAAGCCTTTAGGTCTTGAGTAGATAGTTTATGTTGAACTGTTTCCTTAATAAAATCCATAAAAGAGAAATGAGAAGAATGAGAGCCTAATAAATATTGGAAATAGTAGGTAGCTTCATCAGTGAATTGGCTTTGAGTTTAGAGCAAGGATTAATTTTTTCAAGAGGAAAAAAATTTTTAGGCTTTCTTTATGGATATAGATCTGTAGAAGAAGGCTGCATTTTTCCCCATCTTAAAGGCACTTAAATCTAGATATTTTTTCAACAAGGAATAGTCAAATTTAATTGCTTTTGAATAATTATTTAAAACAATATTTTCTGCCTTTTGAAGCCATGGAAAAGTAGGATTGTTATACAAACTGCTTTGAGTTTCACTAAGAGCCTCTTTGGCTTTGTTTAAAAAGTGATATGCATTCCCTATTTTTTCTTTGTGAAAGGTTTTAACTTCATCTCGGATGCTTTTAATTTTCGTAAAAAAACTGGAATTGCTTGAAACCAAAGAAAGGACTAGCTAGGCCTCTTCTAATAGTATCCTGAAAACTAGAAATGGATGTGATGAAGTTATTCAACTAAAAAGGATACCTGGGGGAGTGAGGCTTGGTTCAAACATAACAACCACGTAAGAGTGATCAAAGATGCTTGTATTGGGGAAAAATACATAAGAGTTAGGAGAATGTTACAACCAAAGCTAGTTGGATAAGCCTCTATCAAGCTTTTTCGTTAGGGAAGTCTCATTACAATGCTTATTACTCCAAGTAAAGAAATTTCCACAAGGTAAATCAAAAACTTGTATATCAGCCAAAAAGCTCTTATGATCTTGAAAAATAGGCCTATTGGAGTAATGACCTTCAACTTCATCTTGACTAATGATAGAATCGAAATCACCAACCAAAAGCTAAAATGAATTGATACCATATGCTAGCTCTTTCAACTTGCTCCAAAAGGAAAGTCTTTCAAGGTAGTAATTGAGAGCATAGATAACAGAAATATCTAAGACCTTGCAGAGATGTTTAGAAAATACTTGTAAATGGATCAGCTGATCAGTAATGGTAGAGTTAATTATCTCAACCTTATCACTATTTTATATTACTAGAATCCTTCCATTAGGGAAATATTCTTGATCAATGGACCTCTAGCTGTTTGGTAAAAAAGATAGATGGTTGTTGATGTTCTTCTTCATCCTGGTTTCAAGAATGCCCATAAAGCAAGGGTTATTTTCAATAATGAATTCTCCAATAACTTTCTTTTAGTGGAATTCAAATTTTTAATGTTCCATATACAAACTGATATTAAGAATCTCTAATCACTTACTTTCTTATAGGGGAATTCAAACCCCTAATGTTCCATATACATAATGACATTAAGAAGTAGAAGAAGATGTGTTATTCTTCCTACTATACTTTCTTCCTAACACAATTTTGAAGTCAGCTTTAAGACTAGGTGTTTGAGTTGTGAATGTCATTAAAGGTACAGGGGTTTCACTAGCTTTTTCCTCTACAATAAGATTTGTTACAATTATGTCTGCTTCAGGATTATTAGTGCTTATGGCATTATCTACATCTTTTAGATTTTGTTTATCACTAGCCACAAGGGTGTGAGGATTCACACTTAAATCACCAACACCCATTAGCTCTTCAGAGCTGCTTGTTTTAAATACTTTACTAGTTGGTTATAAAGTTTTTATTAGTTTAGCAGCATGGCATTTCCATGTTGATCAGGTGTTGGTTGTGTGTAAGTTTTAATAAAAAACCATTAATAATTTACAAGCGCACGGTTCGTTAGTGTAGTACCTAAGGGTCAATCCCACGAGGAGGGATAATCTAATCCTAAAATCTAAGGCCATAATCAAATACAAAAAATTCAAAATGCAGCTAGCTGAAACGAAAATTCAATTTAATCAATAAAATAAAATTAAGAATCAATCACGAAAATACTAATTACTAAGCAATTACAACACACCCAAGAATTAACCTAAAGAACAATTGAGAGAAAGAGAATTTTACCTATCCTTAATGTTAACCTAATTGATTACGAATTACTATATTATTGGTTCTAGATGATCTTAGGGTTGATTACTCTCTCTTGAGTTATAACTATTAACCCTAAATCATAAACCCTAATCAAATTATGGACATTGCAACCTCTCAATTTACAACCTATCTAAAACTCTAACTAGTTCTGAAGTTCTCTAATAAACTATTAGAAACCTACGCATGATCTCTCTTCGCACAATTTATTGATTTAATTTAATTCTAATTTCTATTAAATCACTTAACTCTTGTTAGCCCAATTTTATCATTTTCCATTCGATTCACCCTCATAGTTTTATCGAATTATGCAATCGTAAAATTAAGTCACAACAAATCCAATAAAAACATAAACAATCATATTTCATCAACATTCTAGATTCTATCATCAACTATGCATTCCAATTCCATACAATAATAAAATTGAAATTAAATAGGAAATACAATTTGAATGGATGATGGGAGGCAATGACGTCAGGAAACTTCTTATCTAGGAAGTACGTCGAGTCAACTTCTTCTTCTCTTTTCTCTTCCTTCTTCTCCTCCTCAATCTTTCGATGAATTTTCTCTAGGGTTTCTTAAGATAGCTAATGCAAAAACTTCTCTCTACCTCTTTTTCTTGTTCTTTAAATATCTTTTCTATTATGAGCAACCATGGGTTTTTTCCAGGGTTCGAAAGGTCTAAAACATTCCTCAAAACTTAACATTTTTTGGTGTCTGCGCGTCTACTAGACACAGGCCACAATCTTGGGCCATATCTGAGCCTTCTATCACGATCGTAGCATGCAAGCCATAATCATGGGCTAACTCAGGTGCTTATGTCAGCATTGTGGCTTGACATGCTAGGATCGTGGCTATTTTTTTAGCCCGAATGTATCCAAAACTGTTCAGTTCTATGATGTTGACCCTGAAACACTAGCAAACACATCAAAGTACCTCAAAAAATAATATTTAAGCTCAAAGACTTGTACTAACCCATAAAACATTTAAAACATAAATAATCAACAATCTAACACAATTCTAACCTAAACACATACTAAATGATTAAATTAACAGCTAAACGTATATCAAACTATGCCCTAAAACACGAGGCAATTTACACTTATCAACATCCCCAAACTTAAACATTTGCTTGTCCTCAAACAAACAGAACAACAAACACACAAAATCACAAAGCACACAATGCAGTAATGAGACAATAGCTTCAACTTAATGAAGTAAATTTAACTCTAAACATAATCATTCAAGTTATTCCAAATCATTAACATGCAAAATTCACGTCTAGGGGCTCTGGATTAAACATACATATTAATAAAGACCCAAACGTCAAGTTATTCACCCTTTTCAATTTTACATACACATTAATAATTCGTTGGTCATTCATGCTCTATAACCACTACTAAGTATGTTTTCATGAAAAGTCAAGCTATTTACAAGTTCGGTAGGTTTTTATTATAAAACATTTTTAACTTTTTACTTAATTTTTCTGCACATGAACCTAGTCTTTTACTTGAGGGAAAACATTAGTGATCAATTTTGATCCAGTTACTTGACTAAGTCATGTTTTTATTAAGCTGCTTAGTTGGAAAGTCATTATAACTTTTTGATACGGAGGCACACATTTGTAATGCATGTCGATCCGGTTACTTGGCTATATCACATAGCGGAATAGTTATTTATTTAAAATTAACAAAAACATAATTTTTTTTCATTGCCTACCTTGCTGCTTTAGCTACTCATTTCTATGGAAAAAATACTAACAAAGTTACTTTATTTGAAAGACCTAAAATTATGAATGAACGGACAATTTAAAGGGCGACAAACTAATACTAAATCCTAACTAACTACATATTTAGCCAAAAATCCAGATCACTAATTTCACAAGCTAATGACTCCTCACAACCTAATAGATTATGTTTAAAATTAAATCGATTTCAATCCATCTAAGCCATTGACATATTCACACAATTCACAATATGCAACCTAACAAACTATCATACAATGTGCAAAATTCACACTCAAAACAAAACACATAACCCTTCCCACACTTGAACAACACATTGTCCTCAATATGAGAAAGAGAAAACAAACATACATGGAAGGAAGAATATAAAATAAAATAAAATAAAAACTAAAACTAAAGAATAAGTTTAAAAAGGAAAGGGTTAGAAACAAAGCCTCATGGTGATGGAGTTAGAGATGGTGTCAGAGGTGGCAATTGGACGACTTAAGCCTTGAAGTATCGATGAATACATCAGATATCCCATCTCTGATGTCATTATGTTTGGGCCATCTCCTTCATCCTTCTAAATTTCTCTGTAAGTGTATATGTAATTACCTTAGTGTTAGCGGAGATTGTATCAAGCACTTTCTTCCAACTCGGTTCATCTATGTCTTCTTTTGCCTCAGACTCCTCACTAGTCGAGTCCTCTTCTACCTGTTGACGCAGAGCTATGTTCAAACTCTCCTGACTAGCCCTAATCTTCACACGAGTCTTTTGGTTAATATCCTGAAGTTTAATGTTATGGGACTTAAGAGTGTCAACGCACCACAAATGATGGTGATTTAGGAAATCAGGGAGGTAGACGGTTAGGCGATTACCATCCACGCCATAGTATTAAAGAATGGCAGAAATCAAGTACCTCATACCCAAATTAATGCTCTTCTCATGCAGTGTTACAATAATAGCATTCAACACATGTGTGGAGATGTACACTGGGATGTTGTGGTCTATGCACCATAACAAAAAAGTTCTTTTGTTGAGTACTTGTTAGTTTCTGATTTGTCAAAAACCATTTGACACATGAATTTATGCAAGAACAAGTGCTCGTGGGTTCTTATAATATAGTTGTGGATATTTTTAGCGTTGAATCACTCTATCCTAGTGAGCTCATTCCAATAGTGAGAAGCATAAAAATCATCATACTAATTGACAATGGAAGATTCAGTCAACCTATAAATATCACACATGATTTCAATGTTTAGCTCATAAGCTCATCCCTACAACCTAAACCTCATTTCCTTAGGGTTACTAGGTTCATAATAAAGGGAAGTGAAGAATTCGAGTGTGAGCTCCTGGTAGATAAGATATTTTTAACTTCATCCACTAAATTTTTTTGTGGATTCTCTACCCTATCCTATAATTCTAACCTATCAAGTGTATCAAAATCAAAATATTTCGAGACCACTATTTGTTTAACATTAAGGGCTTAGAAACGAATACCTTCCTCCTCTGCATAGATAAGGGAGGGTGCTTCAAAGTCTGCTCCCTATTCCTTCGTCCTTATCTCGAGACTTGATTTTGTTCCGATGATTGGTTGTGCTTTGTTGACTGCTTGATGCGCAGCATAGTGCATTGCAAGTAGGTGAAGGTTGGAATAAAATGGGAATTTGGAAGTTGGTTAGAGAGAAGTGAGTGTTTAGAGGTTCTAATCTTAGAGAGGTAAAGTAAAAATGAAAGTGAGTGGAAAAATGAAGTAAAAAATGAATATATAAGTGAATGAAGGGTAAAATGGTAAAGATCTTAAACTGAAAATCATGTGGGACAAGTTTACCCTGCCACAGGCCACAATATTTCCATCAATTTCCAATTTTTCTCTTCTTTTGTCCTTCTCCTCATTCCCGATATCACTTCTTAACTCTTTTATAGCTCTTTCACTCGCCTTTTTGCTTACTTCCTCGATTATATAACTAATGTCGAAGCCCTATGACTTCCTGACCTTATTTGCAAATGAAATAACCTAATTATAGAATCCAAGCTATCTAAAATCAAAGAAACAATATGGAATTAACAACCTATGGGTTGCCTCCTATGCAGTGCTTCTTTTAACATCGGTAGCTCGACTCTTTTCTTGTGCTCAAGTTGGTATAAATGAATCGTACAATGGTAGCACAGTCATCGATCTTACAATTTGCACATGAGTTACCATGCCCTGGGTTCCACCTTCCTTCTGCTTCACCTTCTTTCTTCTTCTCCTCAGTAATCGGTTCTTTCTAAATGCATTCCCAGGATCCTCATTGTCTTCCCATTGTCCTTGAGGTTTGGCTTCTTTAGTGCTAACTGAAAGTGAGAACTATTATTTTTCTTCGACACAGTGAAGGTTATTCAGTGCTCTCTGATCCTCAGAGTTAGTTCACCCCGTCAACGTCAATTATTGAGTGAGCAGTAGCCAAAAATGGTCATCCAAGGACCATAGGGGTTTCCACATCTTCTCCAATATCCAATACATAGAAGTCTATGGGGAAGGTAAATATATCGACCTTTACTTACACATCCATAATAATACCTTTCGGCCGATGAACTATTCTGTCCGCCGTCTTCACTAGCATCATAGTGGGCTCTAACTCTTTTAAGCCCAATTTCTAACTGAAGGTATAGGGAATCATATTAATACTCGCTTCCAAATCTGTGAATGCCCTATCTATTTTAAATCCATTAATACTACAAGGAATGTAAAAATCTACTAAATCCTCTTATTTATGTGAATGCCCGATCTATTTTAAATCCATTAATACTGCAAGGAATGTAAAAATCCACTAGATCCTCTTATTTCAGTGCTATATTAGGGTTTTCTTCTATTATACGCTCCTTAACCTTCTTCTTGATTGATTCCTTTAGTGTGAGCTTTGTTTGTAGTTGTTCTGTTATACCATTAACCTTGTTTAATTCAACCTCCTTAGAGTTCCTTGTCACCTTACTTGAAATTGACTTCCGTTGAGCTAAAATAGGGTATGGAAATTTAGGTTGAGGTTTCTCGATTAGCTTAATTACGAGCTCACTTGGAAGGAATTCCATAATTGGTTGTCCTTCTCCATTGTCTCCATCTTCTTCCATATGTTCGAATTTCTTTTCCTGGGTAATGGCCAAAATTCATTCCTTTGGATTAGACTCGGTATTGTTTAGAAGGGTTCTTATATTTCGAGTTGAAATTGCCTCTACTAGTTGACCTACTTGGACCTCCAGATTATGTATTGAAGAGGAGAGGTTCTTAGTGACTTGCTCGAACTTGCTTCCAAACCTCCTATGCGCATTCCTTTATGCCTCCAATTTTATCTAAAATCCTATCTAATTTGGACTCCCTTAAGCTCGATTTATCTCGTTAAAATCCTGGTTATCCTTGAGGTCTAAACTATCCTCCAGCATTATTCGTCCATAAGAAGTTTGGGTGATTCTTCCACCTAGGGTTGTATATGTTGGAGTAGGGATTATTTCCCCTTCCTTCTCCATATTAAGCTCCCATATGATTAACTTACTCTGGATCGCTATCCTTCATTAAGAAACAATATACCGTATTATGGTCCATCTGTTCATAAAGTTTACACTTTAGTTGCACAAATTTTATCGAAGTTGAGGACAAAGCCTTCATGTTGTTGAGTTGTCGAGTTAAGTTGTCAATTTTTGCCTACATCTCCATCATTTGATCAATAGCTACAATTCCTTTTTGTTCTGGGAAAGAAGTGGTCTGTCTACTTCACTCATTTGTCTAAGCCAGCTATTACTTGCCATCTCCTCTATCAACTCTTCTGCTTTATTTACAGTCTTTCTCATCAGTGATCCTCTTGAAGCAGCATCAATTGTGCCTCTCATATGTGGGGTTACTCCATTATAGAATGTTTGCAAGAAGAATTTATTGGGTAAGTTATGGTGTGGGCATTTTGTTGCAAATTCTTGTATATTTCCAATGCTTCATAGATCGATTCTGCATCACTTTGTTAGAAGTTGGTAATCTCCTTGATAACCTTTATGGTCTTGGTAAGGGGAAAATACTTGTCTAAAAAGGCACGAACTAGTTGATCTCAAGTGGTGACATTGGCTGGGTTGAGAGAATGGTAGCAGGCCTTTGCTCTATCTCTTAAGGTAAAAGGAAATTGCTTAATTCTTACCACATCTTTCGACATCTAGTGGTACTGAAAGGTATCATAGATTTCAAAGAAGTTCATTACATGTGCATCGAGATCTTCATTTGTTAGTCTACAAAATTAGACAATTTGTTGAAACATGTTTAGGAGGGCTGCTTTTATTTCGAAAGAGGCTACATGTACAGGTGGCCTAGCTACTCCTTGATTAGTCACATTGAACCCATGTCACATGAAATCCATAAGGGTTCTTTGTTGACGTCCCTAGTTCGCTCCGTGGTCGAAATCTTGTTGAAATTCCTCAGTCATTGTTGCTTTTGTGCTTTCTTGTTCTTCTTTATACTGAGCTTTCCTAATTGATTGTTCTAATTAAGTGATGTTTAAGGTTTCAGCCGTACCACTTAAACTTTTTGTGACTCTTGTGTTTATTCAAGAGCATGTATTCAAAAATAGAAAGAATAGAAAATAAAACTAACTAAAAAAACAAACTAAACACCTTAAACTATAAACTTAAACTAATCGCCTCCCTGGCAACAATGCCAAAAACCTGATCGGGTATTGGTTGTGTGTAGGTTTTAATAAATAGCCCTTGATAATCCACAAGCACACAGTTTGTTAGTATAGTACCTAAGGTGTCAATCCTACGAGGAGGGATAATCTAATCATAAAATCTAAGGCCATAATCAAATACAAAAAATTCAAGATGCAACTAAATAAAAAGAAAATTCAATTAAATCAATCATATTAAACTAAATTAATAATCAATCATAGAAATACTAATTATTAAGCAATTGCAACATACCCAAGAATGAACTTAAAGAAATTACCAATTGAAAGAAAGGAAATTTTATTTATCCTTAATGCTAACCTAATTGATTATGAATTACTGGATTGTTGGTTTTAGATAATCCTAGGGTTGATTACTCTCTCTCGAGTTATAATCATTAACTCTAAATCATAAACCATAATCAGATTATGGAGGTCCCAATCTCTCAATTTACATCCTATCCAAAACCCTAATTAGTTCTGAAGTGCTCTAATAAACTATCGGAAACCTATGTAAGATCTCTACTTGCACAATTTACCGATTTGATTTAATTCTAATTTCTATTAAATCACTTAACTCTCGTTAACCTAATTTAATTGTTTTTCATTCGATTCACCCTCTCAGTTTCTTATCAAATTATGCAATCGTAGAATTAAATCACAACAAATCCAATAAACACATAAACAATCAAATTGCATTAATTCAAGAATAGAACTCTGAAGGTGAGCTTAGAACATCATCAACATTCTATATTCTATCATCAACTATTTATTCTAATTCCATACAATAATAAAAATAAAAATAAATAGAAAATACAACCTGAACGGATAACAGGAGGTAGCTGATAGGTGTGCATTAGGATATGTTTTTGTAGGAAATTGGCATGTGTTTTCTTGCATAATTGTTGTTTATTGTTCTAGTTTAGGATTCATTTTGTATGTTTTCATTAAGTTTGATTTCTATTATTGTTCTTGTGTGGTTGATGCTAATTGAGGGTAAGAATGGACTATTTTTGTGTAGGAAAGAAGAGGGAGCAACTTACAGGTTGAACAAAAGATCAAAGAAGAGAAGATAAGGAGAATGCATCTGTGCCAATTTCTCACGTTCGTTGGAATCATGCAAATTACCACAGACGTAGGAATCATAGAAGAAATGGGAAGTGCATCTGTGTGTAATTCCCACGCTCATGGGTATCATGCAAAATCCCTCACAGATAGCTTCGGATTACAATTCTTACGTCCATGGGAATTGAAATCTGAATGGGAATTGTAATCTGAAGCAATCTTTAAGGCTCGTTAAACCTAGAGTTTTTGGACTATAAAAACATCATTAAGCCTCCATCTTCAAGGAGGACGACACCCACCTGTAGAAAGACCACCCTTGAGTGAAGAACACATTTTTGGAGCATTGAGGAAGGATTGAAGACAAGGATCATCATCAAGATTGGGCAAAATAGCACATTAGTACCAAAATTCTAGATTTTGGCAAAGAAGAGAAGGAGTCTTTCTATTCAATTTTTTGTCATTTTAATCTCTTCTATTCTTTGCAAAAATGGTTTATTTGATTGTTGATGATGTTATGGAGACCGTGTTAGACTGATGTCATTTTAGGGATTGCTTTTGAATTATTTTGTCAAAACTCCTATTTTAGTGAATTGAATACAATTGTCTTTGTTGATTTTGTTCTTAATTGTCATCTTGCAACAAATCGAGAGAGTGAGTAAGATGAAATTCGTGTAGGATTGTACAACGAGAGTTGGCGACCTATAGACTAACAATCATCATGTTAATTGAATAGTTAGAAGAGAGATCTCGATTAGTCAATTGATCACCCATAGGATAGTTTAATAATTAGTTGAATCAGTAGAGTCATTGGGTAGGTTGAGAGATTGTTTAATCGATTCCTATTAATTCGATTAGGGATAAATAGCTACACCTTGCGAGAGAGTAATTAATGCATTTGAAAATCTAGGGTGAGACACAATTTAATCAATAAAATAGGAGGGAGATAAGATAAGGAAAAGGTAATCTCTAGCATTTAGATTCTTGAATTCAGATTTCCTGCAATTGCGGTATTGTCCATTGTTTACATGAGTCTTTTAATTTTAATTTAATTTTCCAGATTATTTGCATTTCATACTTTAGTTTTTTAAACAAAGTTATGTCTAAATTAAGCAGTGTCTAAGTATCAATCCCTGTGGGATCAATATTCGCTCTTTTTACTACAAGTCACGACTCATTCACTTGTGGTTTTTGAGCGTAAAATAAGTAGATAGGTTTTACCATCAACAAAGAGTATGTCAAGTGCTATGCCTCCACCTATATCTGCACCCTCGAGAGATTGAATAACCCCTTCTGATTTGCTAGCACCACTTTTGGAGACCTCTCTCTCTCTCTATTTCTAGTAGGGGATGTCTCCTTTAGGGTTTTTGAGCAGATGAGATTCTTCAGTCTTCAAGTCATACTATATATCCATATATATAGTAAAACCTAAAGCCCAAAGCCCAAAACCTAAAGCTCGAAGCCCAAATCTAATTAAGGCCCAATAAATCTTCAGTCTGCTTGGTGTGCGACCCTGTAGGCTTATTTAATATTAACAAGAGGCCTAAACTTCTTTTAGGCCCACAAGTTATAAGCGATCTCTAGCAAGACATAATAACTACTCAATATTAAATAAGGTCAGAATACGACACTACCTAAATCACAACTGATAAATTAGAGTGCATTCTATAATTGGTTCGTAGGGTATACACCAACAATCTCCCACTTGCACAAGAACCAATTAGTCTCAACTAGTCCCTTTGTCTCATTATATCTCGATTGAGCATAAGACAGGAAATAGTGTCATCCTTATTGTAACATACCACTTCTATAGAGCAAATGCCCGAATATACCAGAGGATATTCGAGAACATATCCTATGCGAATGACATGTTAGAACAATCACATTAACTTATTAGAACAATCACATTAACTTATTTAAGGCATCATATATATCACAAGCATTTCAAATGATTAATTCTCCCCATTTCATTCACAAACATCAAACTTATATTATATCATTACAATTCATAATCCATGTATATACATTACATAACGTTTGAGAGTTCAATACTCCATACAAAATGTTCAACATGATATGAGATGCTAACTAAAAATATTCTAAACTAGACTCCTCAGATATCAGTTGACCAGACCTTTGAGCCATTATTGTCCCCAAAAAGTAAGTACTAGACTTTTACTCTAACACCTTAGTAGTTAGAACTCTTCTGAACTTGAAAAACAATGTTGCAATTTTAATGAGTTTGCGAACTCAGTGAGTTTCGAAATTAGAATACCAAGATAAATTATAACCCAATTCAACAAGTATATCACATCATCCAGTATTGAATAACACATCACATTTTATCATATTTCAATAAGTACAATATGTACATAAGCATTGCATATCACTATTTCAAAACAATTCAATAATTAATTTCAATCATTCGTATGATACATGTAAAGTTGTATATGCAAATGCACATGTGACTCCATTCTTATTTTTTTTGTTGTGACCAAGTGGCCTTCGACCCAATTTACTGTCCTATATCTATTGTGGATACCGAGCTCATTTTTAACCTGAATCTTTTGAGGATTTCGAGTGTATATTATTTGAGCCTAAGGCTCCTTTTATCATTCTGATCTTAAAACTCTTTTCTCACATTGGTTACTCTGGTTACAACTCCTTTAACTGATCATGAATGTCAAATGCAATGATATGAATCATCACACACATCATTTTCTTATCAGTGTAACTAATTATCTAGAATTCACATTCGATTTGAATCAAATAAGCATTTCATGGATAATCACATAATCAATAATTGACATTTAATTTGAAAACACTTCCATATACAATCCTGAAATATCAAACTCCTCAGACCAACAATATCTGGAATTATAACAATCATATAAATAACAATTCAATAACTAAGATTTAACCAAAAATAAATCAATCATAGTGAGAAAGATCTCGTTTAACTCACATTATGCTTCAAAAAAGCTATTGTTTTGATGAATCAACAAAGTTTGGATGTTGACGATCGCCTTGTGCATCTATCGTCATGCAATACACAAATAATTCGCAAATCACTCAGTTATTTAATCAAATGAATATATAATCATACGCTTGTATATGTTTCAAGTTTCAATTCATGTTCAATTGACTTTCTGGGTATGTATTCTTATTCATAGATCTTGACTATTCAATTTGTTCTTATACACCCTAAGACCATTTAAACATTATATTTTGTATACTACCATTTTGTAATCAGGTTTGTACCTTTAAGTTAGCTTGATTTACTCGAAATTCATTAACCATACTTTACACTTATCCTTGAACATTTTCATGACTAAAAAGCCTCTTGTAACACACACACAATTGTTACTTTAAATATGGAATTTCAATAAGCTAGATCTATACTTTCACCAAACTTTTTCCAGCAATATATACTCATCTATTTACCCAATTCTCATTCATAATTACCCAATGTTCTTTAGTTCTCATTCATCCATACCTTTTACTCATTACTTATGTCCTTAAGATCATGTTTGCATTAAAAAAACTCCTTTATTCCTTTAACAAATCATAATTTCCAAATTTGAACTTAACCACATCAAAACAGTCCATTCTTTAGGTTATGACATCAATTAACTACATAAACTTATCAAGCTCTTAACCAGTTAATCAAGAAACAATCTAGGATCATTCCTAGCCTTAATCAACTCCAAATATACTAATTTAGATTGAAATTTCTCAGCTGGTTTGACATGTATACAAGGCTGAAATTAAAATTTTAGAATTTGTCTTCAACATCACTAATGTGTGTAACTTTACTACTTTCAACACTTCACAAATTTTACAAGCTTAGAGACATCACTAACACCTGAAAATTTCCAAATTTCGTGTCCTTTAAGGTTACTTCATTTTAGGTTAATTTAATTTCCATATTGGTTACACTAAGGCTTACAAAATTCTGCTCACTTATGTCATTAACAGTCACTTTTTACAAACATACCTATAACTCTAATTTTCCAGATTCGAAAACACCTTAATAACACCTATCTTTCATATGAATTACTCTTCAATTATACTTCAAATCCCAACTTAAATCATTCATATAATATCCCATAAACTACTATTTTAGTATATGCAAAATGGAACAGAAAGGTGCCCATTCATTCTCCATTTTCCAGCACATCTTCAACACCAATTCCACATTCAATCTATCCCTATTCAGTCATAATAAGAATTATACTAATATATGTCACAATAGGTCAGCACTTCACTTACCTGATTAGCTTGAATGCACCTCCAAATGTCAATCTTGTTTAGCCTCACATGCATGCAAGAACATTTCAAGAATAATGAGGGAGTAGGGTGGTTTTGACAATGACAAGAAGAAGATAGCAAAATGTAACAATATTCTGCCTCTAAAGCTATCTTTATGAAGAATTTGACTAAGGTTTTAAGGTGGTAATGGACAGAATTGAAGCAAAATTTCAGAGATATAAGGGTGTGTGTGTGTGTGTTTCGGTGGTGAGAGGGAAAAAGAAGAAAGAAGATAGCATAAACAATTTATGCATTAGCTTAATTCACTAGGTGCTAGGTGTCACTATTTACAATGACATTTTTCACCTACGCGTGCAATCCACTTATCCCATATATAAGCTACCAAATGTCATCAAAATCCTATGCCATTTGTCACTCAATCACTACTGCCATTTGTCATTTAATTTTCTATGCCAAATGTCACTCATTGTATAAGCTTAGTCATCTTAATTTTCCTTGTGTCAACGTATCTTGCTACTTAACATTTTTCCTAGACTAAATGTACATATTAATTCATAAATTTGCTAATTGTAACAATTAATTTTAAATTACTAATTGTAATCCATCAAACCAAAATTTAAGACATAAACAATACACAATCATATCGTAATCATTTTAAACCTTTCATACCCCGGAATATGTCAATGGATTGCACCTACAATCTTTACAATTTTTTTCAAAATCATAATTCATGTGTGTATGCTATTATTAAGCATATGAATGAAATCATGTTCTAAATGTACCAAATACATTCTATGATTATGCAATTCATAAGGCTCAGTAATATAATATTTTAATCCCTCGGTACGGAAATCAGTTATTATACTTATTAGGCTTAATTATGTTTCTTGATTTCTGAGTTAGATTGTGAAACAAATGATTGACATTCACCTCGTTTGTGCACAACCATGCAACTTTTCAGTCTCAACTCATCGAGGGACCCAAAGATATCTTTCTCCCTTATATAGAAGAGGCAAGTTCCATCTTTTTCATCCACATTCCTCTGTATGATTCATAGCATGCTTAGACATTATTTTTATAATCACCTTTTTATGACTGACGTTTGACAATGTCAAAACAAACTAAGCCAAATGTAGGAAACTATAACAAACTCAATTGAAAGGACTATATTAAGCAGCTATGATGAGAACCACTTATGAAACTTATATAACAATCCTTGAAGTGTTCTCATAGTGGGTCAGTCCAATTGCATGTTCTCCAATATGTATCCATGTCATTAATATAATATCTCCATATTAATGACCCGTGAAATATGGTCATTTGTTACAATATGGATCTTTTAGAATAATATGGATCCATATTACAATAGGGTCTCACAATCAAGTCATGCACTTGATGGCCAATTGTAAGATACACATTATTCATGGGATCATAATTCAAAGTTACTTATAACTCCATTAAAAAATGAACACAGTAAACAATAATGAGGCATTACTAATGAACTATCCAAAAATATGTCATAAAATTACAATCTTATATAATCACACACCCAAATGTCTAATACCTAATGCTCTAGGATGATGATTATACTTAGCCTGCAGGAGAGGCTTAGTCAACGGATTAGCTATATTAAGACCTGTTGACACTTTGTACACCTTCACATCACCTTTTTCAACAATGTGTTGAATAAGGTGAAAACGCTTGAGTATGTGTTTGGTCTTCTTATGAGATTTTAGTCCCTTAGCTTAGACAATGGCTTTATTATTATCAAAATAAAGATTCATTGGATTCACAATGCTAGGAAACACACAAAGTTCAATGAAGTAGCGAAGTAGGTTGCTTGGGTTAGAAAGTTCATCATCCTTTGCTACTTCTAAAGCAGCAATGTACTCAGCTTCTGTTATTGAATCAACAACTGTGTCCTGCTTGGAACTCTTCCAACACATTGCTTCATCATTCAGGTAGAACACAAATCCTGACTGTGATCACAGTGCAACCATTTACATTGAGCTCTTCCTCACCCCCATAGATCAAAAACACATCCTTAATTCTTCTTAAGTATTTAAGAATGTTCTTAACGACTATTTAGTTGCTTTCACCAAGATTAGACTGATATCTACTTAGGAAAGGCTCGACAAAGGAGGTACTAGGGGAAGGAAAAAGCTTTCAGAGATTGAGATTTGTTTTTCATTTAAAATGAAGAAAGTCACAAGTGGTCTACGGTGCGTGCTGTCTGAAGGTACTTTTTTAACCTCGGTGGTATAATTACCAGACCCTCTCCTTGTTTCACCGGCCAACCTATTAGAATAGTAGCCTTTCAGCTTTGCCTTCCCTTGATTTACTATCAAAGCATATGCAACATACTAGTGAATACATAAGATGGCATATATGATGGATCCTATAGCTCTTGTATATGGGATCCCATTTATGCAGTTTCACTCATCTGGTGTTGAAGGGCACTGAGCCTGACTCAAAATTATGCCATGTGACATGGGTAAGAAGCCTTTCTTAGATTCTTGCATATTGAATCTATGCAAAACCTTATCGATATAAGTGCTTTGACTTAGTCTAATAAGCCTTCTCAATCTATCTTTATAGATCCTAATACCCAAGATGTATGCTGCCTCACCTAAGTCTTTCATTGAAAAACAACTTCCTAACCAAGCTTTCACATATTGAAGCATAGGAATGTCATTTCCAATGAGTAGTATGTCATCTATATATAAAACCAAGAAAACAATTGTGCTCCCACTAGTCTTCTTGTAGACACAAGTTTCTTCTTTATTTCTAAGGAAACCAAACTCTTTGACTGCCTCATTAAAATGAAGATTCCAACTTTGAGAAGCCTACCTCAATCCATAAATGAATCGCTGAAGCTTGTATACTTTCCTAACATTTATAGGAGATGTGAAACCTTCAGGCTATGTGTCATGTACTTATATGTTGGATCGGAAAAAGAAAGCATACAATATTTGGAGAAACGGTAGATTTCAAAACTTTTAAGAAATCATTTTTCCAGCAGAAGCAACAAATCCAAATCATCATGCCAATCCATACATGATATGGTATAAGGATAATAAAAAACATAAACAAGATGA
>JANZXP010000004.1:14726578-14742361 GCA_027576715.1 Erythroxylum flavicans | reverse complement strand
GAATAATTCTGATGAGTAATGACTTTATGACTGAAAATGTTTCAAATTTGAAAAGGGCCCAAATGATTATTGAAATTCTGTAATTTGTATATTTTTTGTAATAATTGTGATTGAAAGTGCTATAAATAAAATAGGCTATTAATGATTATTGGTTTTCCAAAAAAAGCGTGTGATGTTTGAGAAATGAGTTCTGTTTGACTGCTCTAGCACACTGCTTTCACTAAGTGTGTGTCCGAATATCCTCAGGATGCACGAATGCATGCTCGATAGAAGTGGGGTGCTATAAGGAAGTGAAGAATTCGAGAGTGAGCTCTTGGTAGACAGGATATTAGAAGTGTATGAACTTCACTCACTGAATTTTTCTGCTATATTCTCTACCCTATCTTACAGTTCTAGCCTATCAAGTGTATAAAAATCAAAATATTTCAGAAATAATATTTGTTTAGCATTAAGTGATTGGAAACAAATACCTTCCTCCTCTGTGTAGATTAGGAAGGGTACTCTGAAATTCTCTGCCCTGTTCCTTCACCCTCGTCCCGAGACTTAGTTTCCTCCTGATTATTGATCGACTTTATAGATTGCTTAATGCGCAACAAATTGGCTTATAAGTAGGTGAAGTTGGAATAAAATGGAAGTTTAGAATTTGGTTAGAGAGAAGTGAGAGAGTTTGGATGTTCTAAACTTAGAGAGATAAAGTCAAAATGAAAGTGAGTGAAAAAGTGAAGTAAGAAATGAATATATGAGTGAATGAAGAGTAAAATGGTAAAGATTTAAACTGAAAATTGCACGTGACAAGTTTACCCTTCTGCAGTTCACGATCGTGGCCTGCAATATTTTCACCAATTTCTAATTTTTTCTTCTTTTATCTTTCTACACTTTCCCGAGATCACTTCTTAACTCTTTATAGCTCTTTCACCTCTCTTTTGTTTACTTCCTCGATCATCTAATTCATGTCAAAGTCCTATGCCTTCCCGATTTTATTTAGAAACGAAATAACCTAACTATAGAATTCAAACAATCTAAAAATTCAAAGGAAATAATTTGGAATTAACAATCCATGGGTTGCCTCTTATGCAGTACTTCTTTTAACGTCAGTAGCTCGACGCTCTTCTTGTGCTCATGATGGTTTAAATGAATAATGTAATGGTAGTGCAGTCATCGATCTTACCATTTGCACATGACCTACTATGCTCTGGGTTCCACCTTCCTTCTACTTCACCTTTCTTCACTTTCTCCTTTGCGATCGTTTTTTTCTAAACACATTCCTAGGATTCTCAATGTTTTCCCCTTACCCTCGAGGTTTAGTTTCTTTGATGTCAATTGGAAATAAGGGAGAATTGTTGTCATTCTTTGACACGGTGAAGGTTATTTGATGCTTTCCGACCCTCAGAGTTAGTTCACCCCCATCAACATTAATTATTAATCGAGCAGTAGCCAAAGATGGTCGTCCAAGGACCATATGAGTTTCCACATCTTCTCCAATATCCAATACAAAAAAGTCTACGGGGAAGGTAAAAATATCAATCTGTACTTATACAACCTTAATAATCCCCTTCGGTCAATGAGTTGTTCTGTCTGCTGTCTTCACTAGCATCTTTGTGTGTTCTAACTCTCCTAACCCCAAGTTTTGACTAAAGGTATAGGGCATCATACTGATACTCACTCCCAAATCTGTGAATGCCCTATCTAATTTGACTCCATTGATACCTTAAGGAATGTAAAAATCCCTGGGTCCTCTTTCTGTTGTGCTATATTAGGGTTTTCTTCCATTATGCGCTCCTTAACTTTCCTTTTGATTGATTCCTTTAGTGTGAGCTTCATTTGTAGATATTTCGTTATGTCCTCAACCATCTTTAATTCAACCTCCTTAGAATTCCTCATCTCCCTACTTAAAATTGACTTCCACTAAGCTAGAATACGATACAGAAATTCTGGTTGAGGTTCCTTGATTAGCTTAATTATGAGCTTATTTGGAAGGAATTCCGTAATTACTTGTCCTTCTCCATTATCTCCATCTTATTTCACATGTTCGAGTTTCTTTTCTTGGGTTTGAGTAATGGCCATGATCCATTCCTTTGGGTTAGATTCAGTATTACTCGGAAGGGTTCCTGCATTCAGAGTAAAAATTGCCTCCACTAATTGACCTACTTGGACCTCCAGATTGCGTATTGAAGAGGTTTGGTTCTTGATGACTTGTTCGAACTTGCTTTTAAGCCTCTTATGAGCATCCTCCATATCTCCAATTTTATCTCAAATCTTATCCAACGTAGATTCCATTGAGCTTGGTTTATCTTGTTGGAAGCCTAGTTGTCTTTGAGATCTAAACTATCCTCCAGCATTGTTCGCCTACGAGAAGTTAAGGTGATCTTCCACCTAGGGTCGTATGTGTTGAAGTAGAGATTGTTTCCCCCTCCTCGTCCATATTGAGCTCTCATATAATTAAATTACTCCGGATCATTTTCCTTCATCAAGAAATAGTCTACCATATTATGGTCCATCTATCCACAAAGTTTACACTTTAGTTGTAGGACTTTTATCGAAGCTGAGGATGAAGCCTTCATATTGTTGAGCTGTCGAGTTAAGCTATCAATTTTTGCCTGCATCTCTGTCATTTGATCAATAGCTACAATTCCTTTTTGTTCTCGGAAAGTAGTGGGTAGTCTACTTTGTTTATTCGTCCATGGGCAGCTATTACTTACCATCTTCCTTATCAACTCTTCTGCTTTATCTACCATCTTTCTCATCAATGATCCTCCTGAAGTTGCGTCAATTGTGCCTCTCATATGTGGGGTTACTCCATTATAGAATGTTTGCAACAAACATTCCTTAGGTAAGTTATAGTGTGGGCATTTTTGTTTGTATCTTTCCTACGCTTCATAGATCGATTCCCCGTCACTTTACTGGAAGTTGGTATCGATTCCCCGTCACTTTGTTGGAAGTTGGTAATCTTCTTGATAATCCTCGTGGTCTTAATAAGAGGGAAATATTTGTTTAAAAAGGCATGACCTAGTTGATCCTAAGTGGTGACGTTGGCTGGGTTGAGAGAATGATATTACACCTTTGTTCTATCTCTTAAGATAAAAGGGAAAACCTAATTCTTACTGCATCCTCTGACATCTAATGGTACCGAAAGGTATCACAAATTTCAAGGAAATTTACTATATGTGCATTGATATCTTCATTCGTTAGTCCATGGAATTGCACATTCAGTTGAAGCATGTTTAGGAGGGCTGGCCTAGATACGTCTTGGTTAGCCACATTGAACCCTAGTCTTGTAAAATATATAAGGGTTCATTGTTGAAGTCCTTGGTTCGCTCCATGCTCCAAATCTTGCTAAAATTCCTTAGCCATTGTTGCTTTCGTGGTTTCTTCTTCTTCTTCACACCTAGCCTTCCTAATTGATTGTTCTAATTGAGTGATATCTAATCCTAAGGTTTTAGTTGCACGATTTGAACTTCTCATGACTATTGTGTTCATACAAGAGCAAGGATTTAGAAATAGAAAGAACTGAAAATAAAAGATAAAAACTAACTCCTTAAACTATAGAATTAAACTAATCACGTCCCCAGCAATGGTGTGTAAGTTTTAATAAATAACCCTCGATAATCTACAATTGCACAGTTCATTAGCGTAGTACCTAAGGTGTCGATTCCATAACGAGGGATAATCTAATCCTAAAATCTAAGGCCAGAAACAAATAAAATAATTCAAATTGCACGAAACAAAAAATAGGTACTCAATTCAATCAATCAAATCAAATTATGAATCAATCATATAAATACTAATTACTAAGCAATCGCAACGCATCCAAGAATCAACTTAAGGAAATTACCAATTGAGAGAAGGGAATTTTACCTATTCTTAATGCTAATCTAACTGATTATGAATTACTGGATTGTTGGTTCTAGATGATCCTAGGGTTGATTACTTTCTCTCGAGTTATAACCATTAACCCTAAATCATAAACCTTAATCAGATTATGGAGGTCGCAATCTCCCAATTTACAGCCTATCTAAAACCCTAATTAGTTTTAAAGTTCTCTAATAAACTACTGGAAACCTATGCAAGATCTCTCTTTGCACAATTTAATGATTTGATTTAATTATATTTTCTATTAAATCACTTAACTCTCATTAGCCCAATTTAATCATTTTTTATTCAATTTAGCCTCTCAGTTTATTATCGAATTATGCCATTGCAAAATTAAATCATAATAAATCCAATTGAAACATACACAATCATATTTCATTAATTCAAGAATAAAACTCCGAAGGTGAGTTCAGAACATTCTCCACATTTAGATCCTATCATCAACTATTCAATCCAATTTTATACAATGTTAAAATAGAAAATAAATAGGAAATACAAATGAAATGAAGGACGGGAGGCAGTGATGTCGGGAAACCTCCTGATCTGGGAAGTATGTCGAGTCAGCTTCTTCTCCTCTTCCCTCTTCCCTCTTTTTTTCCTCAATATCTCGATGAAATCTTTCTATGGTTTCTCAAGATGGCTGATGCAAAAGCTCCCTTCCTTGCTCTTTGTCTTGTTCTTTAAATATCCTTTGGATTCTAAGCAGCCCTAGAATTTTTATGGGTTCAAAAGGTCCAAAAAATCTCTCAAAACTTGATGCTTTTCAATGTCTGAGTGTCTACCTGGCGTAGGTCACGACTGTGGCCCTGCAGGCCATGATCTTGGGCCACATCTGAGCCTTCTGTCAAGATCGTGGACTGTTGTTTCGGCCCGAATGTCTTCGAAACTTCTGCATTCTTCGATGTTGACCCTGAAACACTAACAAACATAATATTTAAGCTCAAAAACTTGTACTAACTCATAAAACACTTAAAACATAAATAGTTAACAAACTAACATAATTCTAACCTAAACACATAATAAATGATTGAATTAATAGCTAAACATATATCAAATTAAGCCCTAGAATAAGTTGCAATTCACACTTATCAGTAGGATATCAAGAGGGTAATGCTTAGCCTCTATGCTTCAAAATCACCTGGACCTGATGGGTTTATTGCATTGTTTTTTCAACAGATATGTGAAGTTACAGACAAGCTCTTCACTAAGGTCGTATTAGAATTATTTGCCTCCTCTAAAATGCTACAAGAAATTGATCATATTTACATTTGCTTAGTTCCTAAAAAGCAAAATCTTTGAAGAATGAATGAATTTAGACCTATATCTTTTTGCAACCCAATTTTTAAAGTGGTCTTTAAACTTCTAGCAGAAAGGCTCACGATTGTAATCTACGGTATCATTAATTCTACATAAGGCACTTTCATTGCCAATAGAAAATAAGGGATAATATTCTTGTCATACAAGAATTATTGAAGGACTACAGCTTAGGTAAAAAAAACTCAAAAGTTACCTACTCAAATTTGATTTTTCCAAAACTTTTGATATGGTTAGCTAGAAGTTTATTTAGATATGCCTTGAAGCTTTACAGTTACCTCATATATTTGTTAACAGAATAATGACTTGTATCTAATCCCCCCTTAAAGTGTGCTTGTGAATAGAATTCCAATTAAGTCTTTCAATTCTACTAAAGGGATTAGACAGAGGGACCCTTTATCTCCTTATTTATTCTCTCTTCTAATGGAAGGCTTATAAAGGCTGATAAGCAAGCTGATTTCTTACAATAGGAGATTCCAATGTCACTACAAATGCAGTGCTATCAACCTAACTCATTTAATGTATGCTAATGATCTCTTGCTTCTTTCTGGGAATGATTATTCTCTATCAACCTCTTGATGAATGTCCTGAACATATTTACGAAGTTGTCAGGTCTGAAGCTCAACACTGAGAAGAGTAGCCTTTACAGATAAGCAAGTGTAAGTAATATAGTTGAACTAAGCAAAATTGATGGTCTAAATGTTCCTTCAACACATTTTTGCCACTTAGGAATACCAATCACATCTTCTAAGTTATAATATCATGATTGTTTGCCTCGCATCAAAAGGATTAAATCTAGAGCCAATACTTAGTAGAATAGATTTTTATCTTATGCTACTAAACTCACTTTTATTATTTTAGTCTTAAGTAGCTTACATTTACACTGTACAACCCATATTGCATTTCCTAAGAAGGTTACTAAAGAGATAGACAGAATTATGAAAGCATTCTTATGGTCAGGTAGAACAGAGAATGCCAAAAATGAAAAGATTAAATACAGTAAGGTTACTACCTTGAAGAAATTTGGAGGTATTGGGATCATTTCCATTATAGTTATGCAAAAAGGTTCTAATGTGATTAAAAATTTGGAGGCTCTATACAGATCAACAAGCACTATGATTCTAATGGATCTAGGAATACTACCTCAAAAACACTAATTTATGGTAGGATACTTGTTTGAGGGTGTTCTCTTAGAATTTTAATCAAATAATGAGACTGAGGAGCTTTATATATCCTTGTATTAAACAAAAGATTGGAAATGGTGAAAAAAAATTGGTTTTAGTAAAATAATTGGTAAGAATCTAGCCCACTTATCCATAATCAAGGGATTCTTCATTTGAGGAATAGAATTCCTTTAAGTTTTAAAGTTTCCACTCTGATCAGGAATGGTACATAGAGTGGGAATTTCAGAGGATTTGATTTTCTTATGAATATTTTCCCTCAACTAAGTGATGTGGAGAATGAGGATGTAATCACCTGGATTCTCAATCCATGTGGTAAGTTCTCTAACAAAACCTGTCATATGTTTTTCACCCACTACTCAACTAAAGCCTCTCGATATAACCTTCTCTAGAGCAACTCTTTGAATCCTAAAGCCCCCCTGATTACTTGGCTAGCTATTAAAAATAGACTCAAGACAAAGAGCCAATGGCAGGGAAATATGGGCTCTGCGTATGTACTTTGTAAGATGGAAGTGGAAGTTAGAGACTATTTTTCTTCCTTTATGCATTCTCTAAAGCAACATAAAGCAGAATTTTGCATATGATTCCAGGTAACAACTATACATATTATTGGGAACAAACTTTGAACTGGTTCATTTGAAGTTCTAAGTAGTGAATGTCAAATGCTATATTTTATAAAATGGCTGTCACCGCTGCCATCTACACTATTTGGAAGGAGAGAAACAACAGAAGATTTACCAACTCAAAAGAAGGAAAGTATTAGCTAGCTGTAAAAATTGTTAACTAGATCAGAGCAGCAATTTTTGCTACAAATTTGCAGCATACTCTTACCCCAGACATGATATCTAGATGTAAATTTTGACTTGATAATATGCTCATTTTGAATTGTTTCATGTAATGTAGCTCCTCTTTTTGTATGTTTAGATATAATTCTTGTATATAAACTAGCAATATAGAAATCATTATAATTTTGTATTAGTTTTGTATAGAGTAATGAAAAATTCATTTTTTATTAAAAAATTGACTCTATTTACCCCTTATTTTTATGAATCTTGAGCATGTTAGGAGTGTTTCATGCAATATAACCTTTCACTGCTTTATGTCTAAGTTGACTGTATTTACACATCATTTTAACATATTCTTTATCAATTTTGAACATGGTTGTGAGTTTTTCAAGCAATACAATGTTCCCTATTTTTACTGAATATTTTCTTAAAACCTAGTAGTATCTCCATAAAACCTCCTTTTTTGAGTCTCCGTTAAAAAAGATTTCTTAACATCAAGATATTTCAATTTGAAATGTGCTACTGGTTATTCTACTCTGTTTTTTTTGTTAGTGTAAGGTCTATGTAAAATTTTTAGCAACTTGTTTGACATTATAAAATTTTTAGCAACTAATCTGATGTTAGAACTTTCTCGTGATTCGTTTACCTTGTATTTGATGCCATTAACCCACTTGCATCTGACTGTCTTGTTTCCTTTCGATCTATTCATCACTTCCCAAGTTTCTTTTTTTTAATGCTTTCATTTCCTCCTTTTGGCAATACACCAATTCCTATCCTGTATTATCACATATATTGTATTTAAGATAGTATTAGATTTGGGATTTGAGATAATAGTTGTATGTTTATGGAAAGTGGCTATGGAATGAGACAGTGGTATAGGATGTTTAGTACATACTTTCATACCATTCCTCAAAGCAATGCACAATAATATATCATAAAAAGATATAAAGATATGGATTTGAGTTTACATTAACTCATGCCGAGTTAAAATTATGAAATTGTGGTTAGTCTAATGTAGGCTTTGGTCTCCTTAAGTAATACACATAATGGTCCCTCATGATGTCTTTCTCAAACTAAAATTTATTCGATGTGAGGTTTAGTTGAGTTTTTTATTGTTGGAGGTTTTTTTATTAAGTTTTAAGTGATAATGTTTAAGTTGAAGTGATCAGTTTAGCTCATAAAGAAAAAGAATTATTTTAGATCTTACTTGAGATAATTAAAAACATAAAAATAGTTATTACCATTATCGGCCAAAGAACAAGAAGCAAATGTTAGGAATTTAAAGACATTTAACGTAATAGAAACACCAATAACACAATGTGAAGAGCAAAATAAATTTTTTTCGCGCGAATGAAATTATAAGGAGCAAACATGAATGAACAAAATAAATCACACATGAAAATACTAAAATTTTAATGTGAGAAGTAAAATTTACGAAAACTATTCTAAAAGACATCCAATGTAAAGTCAACGAATATGTTAAAATGAGTTCTTAAACAATTCAAGAGCTCAAAAAACAAATTCTAATGTTTTAGAAATCGTATCATACATCAAACTTGTAAGAAGAGAGGTTTAAGATTTAAAGGTTCAATTAGTATTAAATTATTATAACACCGATATATAGTAGATTAAAAATAAAAGTTATAAAAATAAGTAAATATATAATATAAAAATAAAATAATTTATTGAAATAAACTAATGTCTATTAATATATAAATAATAATAACAAATTTAATTATTCATTTGAAATTGAATTTAGTATAAAATTAAAAAACTATAATAATAAAATATTATGTTTCATAAAGAAATTGTCTCATTATTGCCAAAAATTATAAGTTCTCCAAATTAAATTGATGTTGTTCACAAGTTAAAAGATAAAGTTGTATACTTACAAAGAAGAGACATGAGATGTTAGCATATTGAAAAATGAAAAGAAGTGGATGGTTTATAATTTTAAAAATCTTTAAATACAAAAAAAATCATAAACATTACTAAATATTGTAATTATAGAAATCATAATCTTTACTAAATTTTATAATTATAGCCTAAACTTTAAAAAGTAGTAATAAAATATTCGAACTTTTAATCTTTCACAAAAATAATTCACTGTTAGACCCTCTGTTAACAACCATATCAGCTAATACGTTTTTCACATGGATGAAATGTAGAATATAAATTTCACATAAAAATTATTAATTAAAAAATCAAAAACTTCACGTCAGAATTATTAATTAAAAAATAAAAAAGGCCCTTTTAAACTTCACTCACTTTGATATCTGACTTCCGTATTTCAGCCTACACCTTCTGAGTCTATTCTCTTTACTTCTGAGAGTCTTTAGCCATGACAATTGCTTGACAAACGTTTGCAATAAATCGGGATGAGATCCTCAGTACCCGCTATGCTGTACTAACTCTATTCCATGCGATCTCATCCATATATTTCTCTAGGTCCCACATGGGTTCCACATATTTGTATAGATGAGATCGGGTGGAACATGGCTGGTACAGGGTAATGGTTACAGAAGATCTAGTTCCCAATAAATCCTAGTTTCTCATTTTCTTTTAAGACATTAGCCTTAATTGTTCTTGTAGCTAATTAACGAGACCATACAACAAAATCCAAAACCTCAAATTCAACTTCCATGTTTAAATAAGAAAAGAGAGGAGAGTACGGGGAAAGAGATAAGAACATAGAGGCTTCATTAACCAAATGTAGAAGAAGCAGGCTTGATCTACCTATTATTGTCCAATGGTCTAAAAGCCAATGAAGAACCATTAAATTCTCTTTTAGGTGTAACAACGGTATTTGGGGCAAGGCGTAATCGCTCTTTGGATCCAATGAAATGTTGTGGAAATGAATGCGACTCTATAGTCTGTGAAGTATTCAATTCTTCATTTTCACCTTTTGAAAATTAAACTTAAAAAGCTATGTGCCTAAAATGTTTTCCAAACAATAATTTCAAACATCTTACTTTCATTTTTCTTCAAATGAAGTTTTTAACACTACAAAAAAACAGCATAATTTGCGACGTATAAAAAACATCACATAATACAATTTGTAACGTTTTAAAAAATGTCACAAACAACGTCGCAAAATGTGGTGTAGGCAAAAGGTTTCTGTGATGTTTTTCGTAAAACGTCACGAAAAATATTGACATTCCGTGACTTTTCAAAAAACGTCACTGAAAGATTGGTCTTTCTACAACGTTCCAAAATGTCGTAGAAAGCCATCTACGATGTTTAAAAACATCGCGGAAAGTCATCAGCGACATTTTAAATAAAATTATTTTCTTTTAATTATTTTTTTATTTTTCAAAAATAATTTTAATTTAATAATTTTTCAATTTTAATAATTATTTTAAATAATTTTAAAAAAACTTATTTGTTTATTAACTATTCAATATTATTTATGAATTTTATTTATTTAATTCTTCAATTTTTAGTATATCATTGATTTTAATAATTATTCATATATCACAAGAATTTCATACGTGCAGATAATTTATTATTTAATTGCAATTCACAAATATGTCATAATACACTAATTAATATAAAAAGTACGTCATAAGTGTAAAGATGAGTGCAAAATATAATACATATGACTGTAAAATATCCAGTAAAGACGGCTTCATATGATTGTAAAATATCCAATAAAGATGGCTTCATCTGTCACTAACTAATCGACATGAGGTCAAAAGCGGAAATCAATCCTTCACAGGACAATAGTATGGAAAGGCAACCATAGAAAAATAAATATGTAAAACAAATAGGTAAAAGATTATGTATATGTACAACTAGGTCCCTGAAGCATGTAATCTATGCGCCCTTCTTCACTTCCAGTTAACATCTCCATCATCAATGATCCGTATGTCCTGCCTTCATTTTCTTGGATATTTTCACCTTTACTGAATTAAAAATTTTCATCATAGCTTGGGAACGAGCTGCTAATTCTTTAGTAAATTCCTACATAATTATGTAAAAATATCAATATGAAGAAAGATAATTTACCAAATTTTCTATTTCAGAAGTGGCACAGAGATCTAAAAATGAGTTACATAATTGAAAAGCATTACCTGGAACTATGAACTATAGGAACTATGAAACAGCAAATGGATAAAAGATAAGGAAATCAAATGGTAAGGTTTATAGGTTTATATCCATATGTTTACACACATACACACACACATTCAAAGATGAAACAGAGGGCAAAGAACATAGAATAATGGACCTACATTCCTTACATTGTTCATACAGCCGATTTTGACAAACAAAAGAAAAGTATTATAAGACAAGGTTTGAAAATGGAGATAGTGTACCGAGTTAATAAAACTTTGACAGTAGATAGGGCTCATGTAGTATAAGACGTCATGAACTATAGCACTCAGCATGATCTACAACGGTTTCACCACTAAGTTTCAAAACCTTCCTCCACTGAAATAAAAAATCTGATAGAGAATTCAATATAAAAATATATAAAAGGCACTAATACTGCCTGCTGAAAGGAGAAAGAAAAAATGATGGGAAGTATAAAAGCTTCAGACTAAAATACTTTTAGCTAATTAGATTCATATATATGGTGGGAGATATCCAAAAGATATGCAAGTTTTAGAAGCAACCAATCCCAAAGAGTCAACGAAATGAGAATTAAGAAGCTAATGAAACAAGTATATGAATTATTAGGCTCCATATACACCAATTATGACATCTATAATAAGAAGTGTTGCTTCACACTTGTCAATGACATACAACTAAACGGAATTGTTTTGGAGTGGAGAAATGTTGATGTGGTTTCCATTGCGATTAGAACAATAAAAAAGATAATAATTACAAAAGAATACCTAGGAAGTACAACATTGTTTTAGCGGAAGGAGCAGGACAGCGAGAGAAATGCGCGATAGAACATTTGTGTTACCTAATAATTACTTATTTTAACTTCGATCCTGAAAATTATTAGAGTTAATGCAAAAAGCTTTTAGAAAAAGAATCAAAATAAATATGTATTCATATAGACAAATACCAGTCAATGAAAAAATGAGACGTAAAAACAGAAGTGTAAATTCAACTGATGATGGGAGAGTATATTACTCAAATTACTCAGAATCAATAGGAAAACCAATGTTGAACCTACACTGCAGCAGAAGGATGGCCCTTCTCACATAAACACAACTCACAAAACATAGGGCCAGAATCAAAACTGTTTAGATAGTAGGGTCCAAGATCTACTCATCTACTTTCAGAAAATACTGAAGCACTTACTCAAAAAGCGTAAATTTTCTTAATCAAGGGATCAGATTAGAACCTCACAGACAAAAGAAAGTCAAGCAGCCTAAAATCAACTCATATAATTTTTGGGAACTACTGAAGCATCAATTTTTTAGTACTCACCTGATGAAAAGGAAAGGTTTCCTCAAAAAGTTTCACGACTGTGGTGCGCTGTTATCCCATCAGTTCACTGAAATCAACACAAAGTTTATTATTTGGTGAAGATTCATATCTAGATAAGAGGAGAAGGAAATATTTACGAGAAACTCACCTGACTTTATAATCGACCCCCCTGATCTGAAATCACAGTGTAGAATCCCAGAGAAAACTCTATAGAGTCGTAGGAGAATGTAAAGCCCTAATCACTAAAAGAAATCGTAAGAGGAAGTTAAGAAGTTAACTGAGATCGAGAACTCAATAGGCAAAGTGTAAAGAGAAGAAGAACAAAGGGGAGGCACAACGATAGCTTCAGATCGAGACTGCCATCTTCCCCCCAAAACTTGAGATATTTATGAAAGAATCAAAATAGTAAGGTTTCGATATACCCCCAAAATTTCAAAAAGAAATTGCGATTCTTAGCAGAAAAAGATACCTGTGTGCGGGATTCCTTGGAGCTGAGTACAGAATGGATGCATTCGAGGAGACGCCTCTATCGTTAGAGCATCGACACTGCCATCTTAGTGTTAAACATGATAAAGATCCTATTTGACTGCCTAGAGTTCTCATTTCAGTGTTAAACACTATAAAGATCCTACATTTAAGTCTGACAAAAATACATTAAAGAGATAGAGAGAAGGCGAAAATACCTTGACAAAGTACACCAAAGAAGATGACCACAATGGTTAGAGACACAGCAGCTCGACGGAGAAAACACACATGACAGACGAAGGAGCAATATGGAGGAGGAAGAACGACAGGGCTATGGAGAAGGAAACAACGGGCAGGTGGGGGGAGGGGAAGGGACTCGGGTAGAAGTCTTCATTTGGTTTTAAACCAAACCAAATAACGTCATTTTGCACCTGGGAGGAGAACTTTTTTAGAACACTTTCTGCGTCGTTTTTTTTCTATTTCGTGACATTTTATTGATAAAACATCGCACAAAGTGTTACAAATCTGCAACATTTTCATAAAACATCGCAGAATATGTAAACTTTTTATGACGTTTTAAAAAAGTCACGAAAAACATTTACAATCAGCGAAATTTTATTGATAAAACGTTGCGGATTGTATTAATTTTTATATTGTAAGATGATGTTGATCTACATGAAATCAAAGTTAAAAGAAGCAAAGATGGATAGAATTTGGTATACTGAAATCCCCAATTGAAAATCCCACCATGGAATAAGAAACTCCAATTTTATATATTTTCTCTTACAAACTTGTCATTGTAATATTCTCAAATTACTTGGAACTATCAGTCTATCTCCTCTTATTTTAATAAGCAAAGTAAGCCTTATTATCATTATTATATTTTTATTAATAATTCTTATGTGAAATTTATATCCCACGTGTCATCCAGGTGGAAAATGTATTAGTTGACATATCTTGCCACATCAACACCATTAATATAAGGTCTAAAGGTGGGCTACTATTGTAAAAAATTAAAATTTTAGCATTTTATTGTTATTTTTTAAAATTTGGGTTATAATTACAAAATTCATTAAATTAAGTTTTTTTAAAAATTATCCTTAAAAAGTTAAAGAGTTAGGATATGTATATATAAGAAGTGAAACTAAAGAAATACATCCTTTAAGAAAAGATTATAATATGTTTTCAAAAATTAAAATAGTTAAGCATAACTCTTGTATATAACATAAGGAAGTATTTGATATATAGGTGATATACTCGTAATTATATTAAAATTGATAGGACCTTCTTTATTCCTATAAAAATTTTAGGATAATAAGTAGGTATTATCATTTCAACTAGATATCATTTTAAAATATTAGTCTTCTTTTCTTAATCTTTCTTCATTTTTTAACTATTATCATTATCTAGTAGATAATTTAATACAATACCAGTAGTTTTATAGGTAATAAAATTCCTTAAAGTGCTGATATTTGTTAATCCTTCAAAAGGTTTTTCTAATTGTATAACTAAGGCTAATATATTAGACCATTCTAATAATAATGTTTCTGGTGATATTACATAGTCTAAATTTAGAATACCATCTAGTCCTAGTGTTATATGTTTTGGTGTATATTCTGTAGGAAATTTTCTAATTTTATTATCTTTTTTATAACAACCAAAATGATTTAATTCTTCTGTTTCAATTGGTTTGTAATTACAATTATATTTATTGAGATTTTCTCTTTTACGTTTTTCTCCACTTTGACTAGTCTCTGGTTGGTTTTCATCTTTTTGCTAGTTTGTATAGATGTCTTGATCTGATTCATATCCATAAATAATTTCATCTTGATCAGTAATAGGTTTTATAAGTTCATATTTTAAAGGTCTTTATTACCTAAAACTCGAGTTAAAGGTAGGGCGTTACCAAATTACTTAAGCAATCCACCATGCTCTGCTTGCGCAACCCATACTGACACTAGTTATGTTCCATTTCCACATTGATTGATATATGATTTGAACCTGTGACGTTAGGTTGACCCAGGGGTTACTTGGTAACTCTCATACCATTTTGCTACCTAAAACTAGAGTTGAAGGTAGGGCGTTCTCAAATTCCTTAAGCAATCAATACAAATATATTTCAATACTATTTGTTTTTGATTTTTCCTTAGTTTTGCCAATCTATCATGAACAGTAAAAAGGGGTAAAGTAACCTTATTTTGATTTTTTCTTCTAAATGTAAATCTTCTTCTTCTGCATGCAGAAAAAGAATAAATAAGTTAATCAAATTTTGGGAGGCTTCATGAAGTGCTTCTTTTGGAGTTAAACTTCCATTTGTCCATATTTCAAGAAAAAGTATTTCTTACTTTTCATTCCCATTTCCACAAGAATGAATACTATGATTCACATTTCGAACAGGCATGAATATAACATCTATGGGGTAGCCTCCGTCTTGAAAGTTATTTGGTGGTTTTACACGATAGCCGCAATTCCTCCCGATTTGTAATTCACTAGCCTAATTTAGTGGTTTTGTTAGGCTATTATATGTTGTGTATTATTAATAATTTCCACAGAACGCGGTAAGATGATATATTGAGAAGTTACATATCTAGGACCTTTGACACAAATAGATGCGTCATGAATTCCATACAAATTACTACTCAATACAATTCCTTTCAAATTTATTAAAATTTCATATACTGATTATTGAATACCTAGTATAGTAAAAAATTCGTGTGCTATTTTCTCAGATTTTGCGCATGTGATACATGTTCCTTCTATTTCTATGAGCAAAGATCTTCGCA
>JANZXP010000004.1:14691541-14720584 GCA_027576715.1 Erythroxylum flavicans | reverse complement strand
ATGAAATGAAGAATGCAGTTTGATTTTAAAATTTGGTGACTTTTATGTATAATAGTTGATGCCATGATTAAGTTGGAAATGGGTTTGCTCTAATATGCCATTATTATAAATTATATACTAGAATGTCCACTCTATGTTTTGATAGGTAATTTATGGTAGTGGGGTGTTACAAATATTCTGGTATTAGAGCATGGTTGCATCTATAGGGACATATAGACATGTTAAATATGAAATATAGTGAGAAATGTAGATAATAATGGGAGTTATTGTTTATGATAGGTCATCCAACATAGGTGATAGGGAAGGACACTCTGCTAACTTAGGATCGACAAGAGCCAGTAGAGAGTCTTCTGTGCCTCGACCTGAGGGAATGCCTCCAAGAGTTCCCAAGAGAAGGGAGAGGAGGTATGATAGGCTACGAAAGCAAGGGGCTGTGGATTTTTATGTAAGCATAGATCCTACAGAAGCTGAGGGATGGTTAGAGAGGACTGAGCGAGTATTTGATCAGATGGACTATGAGGCTGATGAGAGATTTGATTATGCTGTCTCATTACTGTAAGGACCAACATATCAATAGTAGAAGACTGTTCCAGGCAGTACCACCAGGCCTTGCAATCTGAATTAGGGAGACTTTCTAAGGGCCTTCAAGGAAAATTACATGCCTAAAATCTACCTGGATATAAAGATGAAGGAATTTATGAATCTAAAACAGGACAGAATGTCAGTAGCAGATTATGAGATCAGATTTAATGAACTAATGGGTTATGCAACTACTTTGATTCTTACTGAGGAAGACAAGTGTAGGAGATTTGAAGATGGAATAAACATGGAAATTCAGACAAGGCTAACAATCACCAACCTAAGCAGTTTTCTGAGAGATGATCAGGGAGAACATAGACAAGAGTCTAAGAAGAGGCCCAGTGAAGTTCAGAGTAGTTTTAGCAAAAGTTCAGTAAGCACCAGAATAGATCATTTCGACCACCGGCTAGATCAAGACAATCAGGGTTCAGACAGAGGGGTAGTTTTGTATAGTTTGGCAATGGAAAAAGTGCAGTGTCGGGTCAAATAACCAATTGTGAGTACCGTGGGAAGACGCACAGTGGTGAGTACTAGAGATTGTCTAGAGCTTGTCTTAGATGCGGTTCATTTGATCATCAAGTTAAGGATTGTCTTGCTACAATTGTAGCCCAGTCTGGTATAAGAGGAGGATCAGTAAGTGAGACTACTGCTCAGCTAAGTAGAGTTAGTGGGGTTGGATAGAGAGGCCGAGGTAGAGGCAGAGTGAGTTCTAGAAGTCCTTCTATCAGGACTGAAGTTCGGAGTAATAGACCCCAGCCTCAAGCCAGAGTTTATGGTATAACCAGGCAGGAGGCTTAGGATTCTCCTGATGTCATTATAGGTGCATTGCTTATCTTTGATCATAAAGCATTTGCATTATTAGATCTTGGATCTACACATTCATTTATTGCGCCATATTTGGCATTTAGGTTGCATTGTGATAGAGAGTTACTGAGATAGGGATTAGAGGTGAGTACACTAATAGGTAATACCACGGTAATTGGAGAAATCTGCAAGAGATGATTGATCAGATAGAATTAGAAGTAGACTTGATTACACTACAGTTAAAGGAGATAGATGTCATTTTAGGCATGGACTGGCTTACTGCTCACAGGGCTATCATGAACTGCTACACCAAGGAGGTGGTACTGGAATCTCCTAGTCAGTCGAGAGCAGGTTTTAGAGGTATTAGTCAAGCAGTACCAGCCAGGCTGATCTCATTTATAAGTGCCTTAAAGTTGATGCAAGATGGATGTGGGCTTATTTGGCCCACATGATTGATACACCAGTTGAGCAGAAGGTATAGGACATCCCTGTTGTTAGAGAATTCCAGGATGTGCTTCCTACTGAATTGTCTGATTTACCTCCATATCGGAAAAAAGAGTTTACGATTGACTTGGTTCCCTGTCTGCTCCTATATCTATTCCTCCATATAAGATAGCACCTAAAGAACTAAAAGAGTTGAAGGCTCATCTACAGGAGTTGCTAGAAAAAGGTTTTATTGGACCTAGTGTTTCATCTTGGGGAGCCCCAGTTTTATTTGTGAAGAAGAAAGATGGCACTTTGAGGTTATGCATCGATTACAAGAAGTTGAATTGGGAAACAGTGAAGAATAAGTACCCGTTGCCTAAAATTGATGATTTATTTGATCAATTACAGGGAGCTCAAGTATTTACCAAGTTAAATTTGAGATCTGGGTACTATCAGTTAAAGATAACGGAGGCTGATGTATCGAAGAGTGCATTTAGCAATAGGTATGGGCATTTCGAGTTTTTAGTTATGCCATTCGGGTTAAGTAATGCCCTAGCTGCATTTATGGCCTCGATGAATAAGGTGTTTGGGCCCTATCTAGATAGATTTGTAATTGTATTCATTGATGACATATTTGTGTATTCAAAGAGCAGAGAAGAACATAAGGAACATCTGAGAGTGATTTTACAGATTATGAGAGAGAAATAGTTGTATGTCAAATTTAGTAATTGTGAATTTTGGTTAGATCAAGTAGTATTTCTAGGTCATATAGTATTTGGACAAGGCATACAAGTGGATCAAAAGAAGATAAAAGCAGTGATGAATTAGGAAGCTCCAAGGAATGTATCAGAAATTCAAACCTTCCTAAGATTAGCTGGATATTACCGAAGGTTTGTCGAGTGGTTCTCGTTGATCTCAACCCCTCTGACAAAACTTCTGAGGAAGAATGTAACATTCAGATGGAGTGATGACTATTAGAAGAGTTTTGAGGAGTTGAAATATCGATTGACTATTGTACCAGTGTTAGCTATACCATCAGGAATTGGTGGATATGTGGTATATAGTGATGCTTCACATCAAGGATTGGGATGTGCATTAATGCAGAATGGTAAGGTGATAGCCTATGCATCGAGACAATTAAGGTCTCACGAGATTAACTATCCATTACATGATTTAGAGCTAGCTGCAGTTGTTTTGGCTCTAAAGATATGGAGACATTATCTATATGGAGAGAAATTCCAGATATATATTGATCACAATAGTTTAAGGTATCTGTTAAGTCAGAAGGAACTGAACATGAGAAAGAGGAGATGGGTAGAGTTATTGAAAGATTATGACTGTACAATTGAATATCACCCAGGAAAGGCCAATGTGGTGGTCGATGCTTTGAGTAGAAAGTCGAATACCAGTGTAGCTCAGATTCAGTTATCAAGATTACCACATTTGATTCAATTCAAAGCTTTGAATGTGGAGTTAAATCTTAAGCATAACGATGCATTAATAGCCACATTAAAACTGAGGCCTATGTTACATGATAGAATAAGAAGGGTTCACGGCAAGGACCCAACTCATTGAGAAAGTGAAGATGAATCCAAAGTCTGAGTTAGAATTGAAGAATGAGACATTATGGTTGAAACAGAGATTATGTGTGCCTAATGTGGATGATCTGAGAAAGGAAATTCTAAAGGAAGCTCATATGGCCACTTATGCTATGCTTCCTAGTACTACCAAGATGTATAACATGTTAAAGCAACATTTCTAGTGGCCTGGGATTAAGAAGCAAGTAGCGGAGTATGTTTTTAAATGTATGACATACCAGCAGGTTAAAGCTGAGCATCATGCTCCAATTGGAAAGTTACATTCGTTACCTATTCCGGAGTGTAAATGAGAACAAATTACTATGAATTTTATAATGGGATTGCCTAAGACTCCGAGGCAAAATATGCGATATAGGTTGCGGTGGACCGATTTACTAAGTCAACTCATTTCTTACCAGTGAGAGAGAATAACTCTCTAAACCAGTTGGCCTGGAGGTATGTAAATGAAGTGGTTAGATTATATGGGGTTCCAGTGTCTATTGTATCAGACAAGGATCTCAGATTCACATCAAGAATTTGGAAGAGTTTGCAGGCAACTATAGGTATAAGGTTGAACTTCAGTACAACATTTCATCCTCAAACAGATGGACAGAGTGAGAGAACAATCTAGACTATTGAGGATGTGCTCAGAGCATGTGTATTAGAGTTTCAAGGAGCATGGGACCAGTATATAGCATTGATTGAATTTGCTTATAACAATCATTATCACAGTAGTATCGGAATGGCACCATATGAGGCATTATATGGAAGAAAGTGTCGATCGCCTTTGTATTGGGGTTAAAGGTCCAAAACTGATACAAGACACTGTGGATAAGGTGAAACTGATCAGGAGTCCAATAAAAATGGTTCAGTATAGACAAAAGAGTTATGTGGATCATCATCGTCGAGATATGGAATGAAGTGTAGGAGACAGAGTGTCGCCTTGGCGAGGTGTGATGAGGTTTGTTAAAAGGGGCAAGTTGAGCCCTAGATACATTGGTCCTTATGAGATCTTTGAGAGGATAGGACCTTTGGCATACAAGTTAGCTTTTCCTACTGAAATGTCTTAGTTGCATAATGTGTTTCATGTGAGCATGTTATGAAGATACAGTTCTGATCCAACACATATGTTACCAACTCAAGACATTGAGATTGATAGCAATCTTAGTTATGTTAAGGAGCCGATAAAGATAGTGGGTTATAAGACAAAGCAGCTGAGAAACAGAGTGATTCCAATGGTGAAAGTCCTTTGGAGAAATCACTCGGCTGAGGAAGCAACTTGGGAAATAGAGGATCATATGAGGAAACAATATCCCCACCTAATCGAACCATCAGGCAAACCATTAGGTAAGAATTTCGAGAATGAAATTTCGTTTAGGAGGGGAGAGTTGTAACATCCTATGACTTATGATAAGGTTAAAATAGTGTTTATAAGAGGTTAAAGAGAAATTAGGAAGCGTATTCTATGCTTATGCATGATGTGGCATACACATACATGAGAACATTGATTTTGCACATTAAAATGATTATACATGCATTCATTGACATTTTTTGGGTAAATTTGATTTTTAATGGGAATTATGGATGTTATTATCTTAAAAATTAAATTGGACTGTATTAAATGTGATTTGGCAATTTTGGTAATATTTCGGGTATTTTGAAAAATTGGAGTATTTTTGGACTAGGAAAATATATTAAAATATGGATCAATCATTGTGTGACAAATGGGCTACTAAGTTGATGAAAAATGGAATTGTTAAAAAGTTGACAAGTGGCCTAATGGAAGTGTTGCAATGAGCAGCATAAATGGAGGGCAAATGGGAGTTATGCATTGGAGACATGTGTCAATGCATAAATGAGACACCTAGTAGCTTGGGTGTTAAGTTCTTGAAAAGAAATTTTTGCAGCACTCATTTTATTTTCTCCACCGAAATCATCCTTGTCATGCTTTGAATTTCTGCATCAATACCACACGAAGTCTTTTGTCAAACTAGTCATTAAGGGAGCCACTACATGTTATCCTTTATGTTGTTGGCTTTAAGGTGTGAAGATCATCTTAGTTCCACCTTGATCTTGAAGTTGGATTTGGTGTGATATTGGTGAATAAGAATTGCTGGAATATGTTAGCTGTAGTGTTTTCTCTGAACATCCTTTGTTCTTTTTGTTATAACTTCTTCTCCTGAAGTACAAATGACATGAGACTTAAACCAATAGACTCACAACACATTTTTCTTGATCTGCACCAAAATTGATGAACATTTGAATCCATTCGGAAAAGATGGAGTGATAATTTTAGGATGAAAATATGAGTGTGCTGGAATATTGTTAACTGGAATAATTTCACGGATCATGCTTCGGTATTTTTCATATATTTTCATCTTTATATTTCTAAATGAGTTGATTCTTAATTCTGATTAAAGTAGAGAAAATTTGTTACAACTTTCTTAAAGAAGTCGACTTTCAAATCTTTCTCTAAGTATTTCAAAATCTGGCTTGAAATTGAGTCTTGACTGAGGCTGTAGAACTACCCGAGATAGAAATCATGTCCTCTGATTATTTAAAAAATGTATTTATAGAGACCAAATTAGACAAATATATCTTATCAAAAGTTGTAAATTATTCTCTTAGCTTTCAATTGGTATAATGTTTGTAATTTTTGGATATGTGAGTTGAGAGATATGAGTTGTACAATTTGATAGCATGATCATGTACAAGCCAAAGTTTCATATGTACTCAATCCGTAGTATTGTGAGCATAACTCATATAATACTAAATCAAATTGGACGATCTTGGGGTCATTGGAAACTTAATACATGGGAGAACAATTTTCTAGAACAAAGTGTTATTAAATTACTTCAATTTCATGATGATAATAATCATGCAAAGTGGATCTGAAAGTATGGTTTTTTTAGACAAATCTAAATTGATTAGTTGTGTATTGATATATGAATGAGTTTTATGACAAGAATAACATTAAAGAACCTGGAATTATCTTGAATGCGCGTTGTATGTATTCTGTATAAATGAATGTGCATAAATGAATTCATAATTGTGCAAAATTTGATATGTGTATGTATTATATATTATAGAGGAGCACATTGAGCGCCATCATCCAGACATTGCCGAAACTTGAAGGTAATAGCTTTCTGGAGCAATTTGTATGTAACCTAAATGTATGACCTCGATTTAGAAATGTGTTCTATTCATAATATTTTGATTAAACTTGATTATTCTATATTGATTCGATATTGATATAATTGTGACATTGATGATTCCGAACAATTGACCATATTAGGAGTGTTTGTGATTTGAATGTGAATGTGATTGTACTGATTCTGGATATGAAGGTCCAAGGTATTGATTGATGAATGTGATATTGAAGTGTTCCTTGAATGTGAATTTAGACTGACTATATGTTTACGCAACATGTTTGTTAAAAGCCACACTAAGGTCTGATGATAATTGTGATTTAAATTGTGAATGATTGATTGAAAATGATAAATAGGAATGGGACTGTAAAAGTGTTCGAATGGGAATGAGATTAAGAATGGGAATGATTGAAATATTGAATAATTGAATATTATTATGATGCATTTCATACCCATGATCAGATAAAGATAGTTGTGACATGAGTAGCCACCGAATATGAGCTTAAAGCTCTGAAATGTAGTATAGAGCCAAAGGCTCAATATGTACAATAAGCCCTATATCCGCAATAGGTAAGGGACAGTATTAATGAACCAGGTATCCACAATAGATACGGGATAGTTTAAGCTCTCAGTCACAACAAAGTAATAATTGAAAGTGGGTCATATGAACATTGAATATACACTTACTAAGTGTGACTGACTGATTGAATTGGAATGTGGTTGTATCTTTAAACGAGATTGGGATATGTGAAATATATGATATGTGATGCAAGTTGTTAAATGAAAAGTTGTGAAATATGTGCTTATATGATTTGATATGTGGAATGAATTGGGTGAACCATCGAGGATGGTTACATCATTGAGTTCGTAAAACTTACCAAAATTACAACGTTGATATTTCAGGTTCGAGAGAGGACATTAGAGACAGACAGACTCTACAAGACGACTAATTCTTGTACTTTTCTCAAGAAATGACTCAAACGTCCATCAGCTAAGACTGAAGGAGCAGTTAGTAGTTTTCGTACAAATTCTCTTTTAAGCAGTGTCTTAATTTGTTATGTATAGGGTTTGATACTGTATATATTCGGATGGTTTCGTAAAGCTACAATGTCAGTTTGGTTTTATGAAATGAAATGAAGAATGCAATTTGATTTTAAAATTTGGCGACTTTTATGTATAATAGTTGATGCCATGATTAAGTTGGATATATGGTTAAGTTGGTTATGTGTTTGCTCTAACATGCCATTATTATAGATTTTATACTGGAATGTTTACTCGGTGTTCCGGTATGTAATTTATAGTAGTGGGGTGTTACAAAAATTCTAGTGTTGATGTGTTATTTTCCTAATTGTTGTTGATGATTCTTTAATCTCCACCTTCCTCAAGACTTAAAACTTGGATTTTTCACTCAAGGAGGCTCTTCTCTACAGAGGTGTCACATCCTTTTTCTTCCATAAGAATTTAATATCTTATATAATCCAGAAAATCTAAAGTTTAATTGGACCCTGTATAGTTTCTCGAATAAAACATCCCATGATCGTGAGAATTGGGTGTGATTCCCATGATCGGGGATCTTGCAACATAAAGCTTCCTTTTCTCTTCTCCTCTTTGGTCTTTAGCTCAATCTTCATTCCTACATAAAACTAATCAATTCTTACCCTAAATTAACATCTAACATAAAGAACAACAATGAGAATCAAACTAAACGAAAACATACAAAATGAATCCTAAAATACAATAATAATAAACTATTATGCAAGAAACACATGCCAAATACTTAGAAAAACATAGACTAATGCATAACTATCAACAAGTTAAAGTACTCGAAAAAATGGTTTCGTTTTTAGCCTATAGTATACCGTTAGGCTCATTACATTATATTATACCAGTCATAATATTCCAAATGTGCATGGATGCCTCCGAAGGGCTTCAATTACTAACAGTGGATGGTATTACGTTTATCAATAGTCTAGTCTAGTGAGTTGCCCTTTACACGTACGGAGTATATAAAGTGCTAGCCAAAATTGTTACAGGTTAGTGATGCAGAACTAGCTTTGTAACTACCGATCTATAGTGGTTAACCTATTATGAGTAAGCGGGGCAGAACCAGCTCTGTAATTAGTGGTTAACTAGTCATAGGTAAGCGATTCAGAACTAGCTCTGTGACTTTATGCCTAAGGGTAACATAGTGCAAAGACCTTTATGGTGGGTTGTCTTATATAAGAAGTTCATAAAAATAAATACTACCGCTACTATTTACTTTAAAAGTAAAATTGAAATTTCTTGTTTCAAGAGGCTTATATGTTTTATTTTATTATTGTCTTATACTAAATGAGATGAATTTCTTTTAGAGAGGTTTCAATGATTATAATTGATTTGCAAAGAAATTTATTTACAGTCACTAAGCTTGTTTAGCTCATACTCTATTTTCTATTTTTAAATAAAACCTCCAAGTCCATGTTCAAGGGCTTCAGTAGCAAGAATTCCACCTTCCAAGTAGTCAACTTCGTCATATGCTACTGTGTAGGCATTTTTGCCTTGTATATATTTTTCAGAACTATTGCATATCCTTGAACATGTTTGGATGTATGTTTGTGTAAAGAATGGATGTGTATAAAATTTTTTAAATGAAATTCATGATTTTGTTTTAGTTTTCTGAAGTTTATTAATGTAATTATTTGAGGTTGCGTATGAGTGGATTTGAAGTCCACAATTTATAGTTAAGAAATTGATGTAATAATAGAAGTGTTTTGAACTTTTACAGGAACTTGGAAATTTTTAGGATGTCAAAATACGACCATTATGCTGTCGAAATTTTTAACATACTGAAAAACAAAAGTCCACTATTTACATTTCTTATTGTTGAGTTGAAGCTTTTCTTCAACAAGGGTAATAGGCTTAGTTGTACGGGAATTTTCTAGCTAATTTAGATATCAACTGGGGGGCCACTGTGGAGTGCCGAATAGGTCGCCTGGTCATTGTAGGATAAGAGCATGTCAATGGTGGTGAGGACAACTTCAAACATGATTATGCTTTAATAACTCTAATAATGGTGGTTGGTTTATTATTGGTAGAGGAGAGGTACGATGAATAGCATTGGTTCCTTATCTTTGGCAACGATTACTACTATTTTTAGATATGATGAAGTCACTAATGAACTTGTAGGAGGAGTGATCGCGGTTTTCCAATATGTGTAAGTTTTAATATTCAGCCTTAATATTCCACAAGTGTATGGGTCGTTCGCGTAATACCTAAGGTGTTGATCCCACGAGGAGGGTTAATCTAATCCTAAAATTTAAAGTCAAAACAATGCGCATTATTCAAAATGTAATGAAAATAAAACAAGAATGTAATTCAACCAAATAATTCAATTTAAGAATCAATCACAAAATATTAACAAAGTAGCTGTTGCAACACCCACTCAAGAATCAACCTAAAGAACTACCAATTGAGAGAATGTGAATTTTATCTATCTTCAATGCTAACCTAATCGATTATGAATTACTAGACTATTGGTTCTAGACAGTCCTAGGATTAATTACTCTCTCTCGAGTTATAACCATTAACCCTAACTTATAAACCCTAATCATATTATGGGATTGCAATTTCTTGATTAACAATCTAACTAAAACTCTAATTAGATCTGAAGTTGTCCTAAAACTATCGGGAACCTATGCAAGATCTCTCTTCACAAATTTTATCAATTTGATTTAATTCTTGTTCTATTAAATTACCTAACTCTCATTGGCCCAATTTAATTAATTTTCACTTGATTCACCCTCTTAGTTTATCACTAAATTATGTTATTGTAGAAATTAAATCACAATAAATCTAGTAAAAACACAAACAATGAAATTTCCTTAAATCAAAGATAAAACATCTCAAAAGTGAATTTAGACATGCTCAACATTCACACAATCCTGTCATCAATGAATATCCCAATTCTATACATTAATAAAATTGAAAATACTCTAGAAACAAGATCTGAATGGATGACGGAGGCAGCACCATCAGGAAACCTCCTATTTTAAGAAGTACTTTGTGTCGGCTTCTTGTCCACGTCTCTCTTCCTTCACTCAATGAACTCTCTCTAGGGTTTCTCAATAGTGGCTGATGCCAAAACTCCTTCATCCTTTTTGTCTCATTTTTTATATACCTTTTGTGTTTTTTGGGGTCCGAATGGTCCAAAAACTCCCTCAAAACTTGACTTTCTAAGTGTCTGTGTGTCTGCCTGATGCAGGCCATGATTATGTCCTTATAAGCCATGATCATGGGCCACATTTGTCACGATCGTGGCAATTGTGGGCTGTGGCCCACGTTTCTGTGACAACCGTGGCATATGGGCCACGATCGTGGGCTGACTCTAATGCTCCTGCCACGATCGTGGCTTGTTGTGCCAAGATTGTAGGTTGTTGTTTCGGCTCAAGTTTCTCTGAAACTTCTCCATTCTTTGATATTGACCCTAAAACACTAAAAAACACATCCAGGTACCTTAAAGACATAATAATTGAGCTTAAAGACTTTAATAACCTATAAAAACACTTAAACACAATTAATTAACAAACTAACACAATTCTAACCTAAACACATACTAAATGATTAAATCAACATTTAAATACATAACAAACTAAGCTCTAAAACATGATTCAATTCACACTTATCAAGGAAGTAGCTACTAATTTACTTTGATTAGCTTAGAGAGGCTAAGTTACTATACAACATAGATAGAGTGGGAGACTAATGATTACTGTTTCTCAATGTGTGATGGATAAAGTTATCCTTGGTCTAGAGTAGTCTATTCCAAACTAGGATATTACAAGACCTAATGTCGAACAATGATAGTTTTAAAATTCCAAATTATTTATAAAATTGATTTAAATATTTTTAATTAGAAAAATATTTATAATTAAATTGATTTTTAGTTGAAAGTTTAGGATAAATTTTACTTTTTGAAATAAAATTAATTATATTTCAATTAAATTGGAACTAATAATTAATCTAGCTATCTTAAAGATAAGACATTTTATTTCTTAAATAAAGAAAGATGTTTCTTGATAAATGTTTAATTGTATTTTGTAAGTTTAAATTTAGTGCATTTCGCTTGTTTATTTGAGAATTTTTATGGTTTTTGATATTCAATTCATTCATAACTTATTTGCAGGTCATAATTCACTTCTTTAGAGCAAAACAAATGACTTTGAACAAGTTTGGGTCGATTTAGAGCTATCTAATCAATTGTGAAACTGCAGGAAAAGTATATGGACATCAATAAGCCAAAATACTTGTTCATATACTTCAACATAACTATGTTTCATGTAAGGCAAGTTGTCTTAGAGTGTAAGAGAGTTACACGATTATAAATACACTCATATTGGAGACGAATATACTTATATAATTGCACATATTCATATTTTAAAAGGTGCTTACTCTGAATTTAAGGATCTCATGATTTTTTAAGAAACATAGCCATCAAAATGCTCATGTACATACTCATGTACCACCTAAAAACTTAATTTTAAACTATAAAAGGAAAAATGAAAGGGTAAAGTGAAGAAAAAGTGCAAGAGACATAAATAAAAGGCCCATAATGTTAGAGAAAATAAATAGCAAGTAAAAATATTTACTTGGAGTGCATTTCCATCAATCTAAATTGGATTTCTTAATTAAAAGGGATCCATCATGTTTCTTTTATTTTTATACTTTTTCTTTATTCGATGTTATGTTTGATATGATTAGGAACAAAATCCTTTACAGTATTTGGATAAGATGAACCCCAGGATGGGATCTTGTAGTGATTTCATTTTAATTTAATTTATTCTTTAATTTTATTGAGATTCAACTATGTGTTCTTTATTATTCTTGAATTAATATCATTAGTATGTTAATCTATGTTTGATTTCACGTAATTGAGATTGAGAAATCCTTTGCAAAAAAAAGGATCTAGCATAATTGAAAAGAGTTGCTTGCAAACCTAGAGATGAGTTTATATAAATCTTTTGGATTAGGGTCAAACCTAAAAGCAAATTTCTTGATTAATGCAATTAGAAAGAAAAAGATTTTGATTATTCAACAAATTATTAGATGTTAACAAAAGAGATTTTGATTATTCAACAAATTATTAGATCTTAATAATCTTGAGAAAGATATTAGCATATTTAAAGAATTTCCACATTCCAATGAAATTTAGATTAAATTAATGTGTGAGGTATTAATTACAAGAAAAAGTCTTAGGTAGATTTGAAATATGGGTACTACTATCTTCATTTATTGCGTCATAGTTTAATCTTTATTGTAATTAATCAATTATATTGATTTTTCTTAGTTTATCATTCTAATTTTGAATATGGTTAATCATTATCACCTTAATTGTTAGATTAGATAATAGAAAGATGATTAGTACTAGTAATTCAAGTCCTTATAGGATCGACCCATACTCGCGAGTCCTATCTACAACTACATTGTACACTTACGATAATATAAATCAATAAATTTTTTAGTGTCATTTCCATGAACTAGGATATTAGGAACACTTATTTTTTAATTAATCTAGCCATTATTTTCTTTCATTTTTCTTTTCTTTTCTTTTTATTTATTTTCTCAAAATTTTCTTTCTTGATCTTATGTTTGTATTTTATTTTCAAGTTTTGTGTATTTAAGAGTATAGCTACCAAACACAACGGAAGGATCGGCAAGACATTATTTTCTAGGAGATCATAGTATGCCATTGCTTATATCAACATTGAAAGCTTGGAATGAGAGGCACGGTAATATGTATTTGGAAGCTCAATCCATATTTGGGATGTGTTATGAAATTAGTGGTACTGATCACCTTAATGATAAATGTTGGGCACTGGACTACATATGGGAACATCTAATTTGCATAGGAAACTAGCCTTAAAACACCCTTATAGTGATACTTACAATTCGGGATTGAGCAACTATCCTAACCTTACATTGAATGATCAAGTTTCACCTAGATTTTCGTGATAACAGTAGTAAGAGGAGGATTGACATCTTAAAGAGCTTTTTTATGAAAGCAATTACTAACATCAAGGCTACCCTCCAATAAACTAAAGAGGTTTTAGCCGTTTCCACAAAATAGAACTTCTAAATGGATAGCTCGTCGATCTTATTTCTAAAAAGTGGCCATGTGTTTTATCTGAATACATTAAACCAAATTTAAGGAAACAAGAGAATACATTAACTTTGAGGAGTGAAAAGGAGCTAGAGATTAAAGAAAAGAAGGAACATGTTTAAGAAAAGAAGCTAGAGGAGAAAGAGAAAGATGAAGAGGAGGAGTCAAATAAGGAGGCTATCAAAGGATTATCGACTATCATCTTAAATACAGAGGGCTCTTACTTCCCATAGAAAAAATTGTCAATTAATCAATGATCTAGAGAGTTTTGTTATTCCTTATTATATTGATAGTTTAGTAATAAAAAGGGTATTAACAAAATTTGCTTGTTCTTATTAATTTTATACTAAATGTCCTTATTTTTCTATAAGATATGGTCTATTTATAGGCCAATGAACCTTTATTTAGGAAGATGAGTGGAAGCAAACCACTGATAATAGATATAGGTAAAAGAAGGACTTAATAATAAGTCCAGCCAAAAGATTTATAAAGAACCACTAGTTAAGAGGCAATCTAATAATTAGGTGTTTTGCTTTTGATTAAGCAATTTGTAAGATTTTAATTAATAGTATAAATTGTTTTCATAGTTTTAGTCTCATAGTTCTATTTTTTTATTACTTAATATTTGATGGAGTTATATAGGCTATGAAGGCTACATCACCCTGATACATTAGAGTAGAGAATATTTCACTGGCATTAGATGGACGTTAATGACATTAGACAAAGGTGAAAATATTTTACTATCAGGGAAGTATTAGTTATCCTCACCTCCTTCCATTATTTTTCATATCTTTATTTTTCTTTTTATTTTGTATATTGAGGATATGTATAACTTAAAAATGAGGGAGGGATTAAATAGTCAAGCTTGTCAATTTTGTCATATAGTGAATAATTTAGGAATATTTTTTAAGAAAGGTTGATCATCAAGATGATTCACTATAAGTTTGATTGTGATTATGATTTGATTTTATTTAGGAAATAGTTATAGTTTTCATGATTAAGTTTATTTCAATTTAGTTCAGTAATTTTAAGAATGGATACTTAATTTAGATTATATATATGTAGTTCATACATACATTTTTAAATCATTTTGATCATTTTCATTACCTCAATCATAAAAATAGAAAAGAAAAAATAGTATTATATAAATAAACAAGCACAAATATTTTCACTATGCAAGCTTTGTAACAATAAAAGGTCAAAGTCAAAGAGTGATGATATTAGCCATTTGTGATAGTAACCTAATTGAGTAACCGGAGGTATTTATGACAAGGTGTTTGCTCTAGCATCAAAAGACTATGTTACTTTTCAAACAAGCTTATAAACGATCCTATGTTGTTTAAATTAGTGTTTTATTTTTAAGGGTACGAAAATGATTAAAAGTATTAGAATTTTTTTTGCATGTATGTCCAGTCTATGCATTAAATGAAATGGTAGGACTTAAGTTGAAATTCGAAGAACTAAAGAGTGAACTAGGTTGATTTATAATTTGATGCAAGTAATTAAGTGCTTAATAATTCAACAAACTTTGCATTTGAATGAATAATGGAGAATCTTAATTGATATCTACGATGTGTTTAATACTTTCCTAGAGTTATTTCTTATTAAGTTGAGAGTAATGCAATTGATTTACTTAAGGACACGGAAATGCTTAAGTTTGGGGGAGTTGATAAGTACTTAATTGTTAATATTTTTAGGTTTATATTTACTATATTGTGATTTTTTATTTGAATATTTTTATTGTTTCTAGTACTTAATTCATTTATATTTCATTTTTTAAGGATGTAAATAACTTAGAGTAAAAGGAACAAATTCGAAAAAGTTCAGGGTGATTTGCAGTTATTTTATGAAGCTATAGGAAAAGCATACGGGCATCGACATGCATATGTACATACCTGTGTGCTTCAACATGACAATACTTCACGTAAGACAAGTTTTTTAAAAGTTTCAAAGAGTTATATGGTCACAGACAAGTCCATGATGGAGATGGACATGTTTATGTACTTACCCATGTTTAATTTTGAGCCCATTTTTACTCCAAATTTGAGGGTCTTGTGATTTTTCAAAATACACAACCATCATCAAACCTGTGGACATACCTGCATGCCACCCAAAAACCTAATTTTTGAACTATGAAAGGCAAAATTAAAGGGAAAAATGAAGAGGAAGATAGGGAGATACAAATAAAAGACCTAGAATGGTAGAAAGAATGAAAAGCAAGCAAGGACACTTAGTTGTAGCAAATTTCCATCAATCTAAAGTTGATTTCACAAAGATTAAAAGGGATTTCATCATGTTTCTTCTAGTTTTTATTTTTACTTAAGTTTTTATGTTATTTTTGATATGATTAGGAACTAATCCCTTTATAGTACCTAGATAAGATGAACCCCCAGATGGATTCTTTTAGTTTTTTTCTTGAGTTTTGATGTTATTTTTATATGATTAGGAGCTAAATCATTTAAAGTACGTAGATAAGATGAACCACGAGATGGATAAGTGATCTCTTTTTAATTTAATTTATTCTTTAGTTTTACTAAAATTCAATGATATGTCTTTTATTTCTTAAATTAATATTCCTAGTATTTTATTTCATGTTTGATTTGATGCAACTGAGATTAAAAGTCCCTTGTAGTAATGAATCTAACATAACTAAAATTTTTTTATGCAAATGTAAAGATAGATTGACATAAATCTTCTAGATTAGGATCAAACCTAAAAGAAAATTTCATAAATAAATTAGTACAATTATAAGATTTTTAATTAGAAAGAGATTTCAATTAATCAACCAATAATTAGTTGTTAATAATCTTAAGAAAGATATTAACACAATTAAGGAAGTTCCACGGTCCAATGAACTTTAGTTTAAATTGATGTGTGAAGTCTTAATTGCTAAGAAGTCTTAGAGGGATTTAAAATCTAGGTACTACTATCTTCATTGATTGTATACTAGTTTAATCTTCCTTCTAATTAATCAATTACGTTAATTTGTTCTTATTTTATTATTATAATTTTGAAACTTAGTTAATCACTATTACTTTATTGTTAGACTAGATAATAGAAAGTGGTTATTAATAGTAGTTTCAATCCCCGTGGGATCACCTATACTCGTTAGTGCTAACTATAGCTATAATATGCGCTTATGGTAAAATAAATCATTCATTTCTCAATTAAAGTTTCAATTTGATTTAAAAACATTAGGTTTATTATTTTATATAAAAAGTTTATTAATTTAATATTTCCAAAAAGTTAGAAGTATTCTTTTAAATTATAAATGTTATATTAATAAATAAAATGATCAATTAAGGCTCAATGTTTTTATAGATATAATTTGATTATATTTTTATATTGAATTGTATGTTTTACATATGTTTGATATATTTTATATGCATATTGAATTGCATGTTTATATTCATGATATCATACATATAATTTATGTTTGATGAGATCATTTAAAAATTAAATCCGTTTTTAAAATTTTAAGTATATATTTAAAACATAATTGTTGTCTTCCATTGTTATGCAAATAAACTAGAGTTTTTCTCATATTAAGCTTACTAGGCAAACTTAAGGCTAATTTAACCTAAATATGATTAGTCTTGTAATAATGGGTCCTACTTAACTAATTTTTTATTATTTGGATGAGCAAGCTAATGATTATGTGAATTTGGAGACAAAGTTAGGAATAACATATAAGATATCTTTTAGAAAGTTGTCACCCAACAAATCTAGGAATCACTTGACATATGATTGATAAAGAAGTCTTCTACCTAATTTATGTTTAGTTGATTTATTCAACAAACTCTAAAATTGACTATATTTAAATGGGATCCTAGCCCACTTGAGAGAATAAAGTAATGTTTTTAAAATAGCAATAAGGATTATTATTATAAATAAAATAGTGAGAGTGATAAAATATATTATTAAATTCATATTCTTATTTAATTATCATAATATTTGACCAACTAGTTGATTTCTTTACATTTATAATATTCTAAGGTTTAAATTACCTTAATTTAGTAGATCTAATACTAAGTATTAGTGAATCTAATCTTGGACATAAGTTTTGAAAAGAGTTCTAAAAGATATAAAGAAAATTTGTATGCCTATTATGCAATCATTTCTCCTTTTAAAGGATTTTTGGACAAAAATTAAGACCTACATTAATGTCATATAGATGCAAAATGTAGTGACATTTTATAATTGACTAATGTCTCTTGAACTTTAAAGGCAACATGTAATATAGATGCAAACACCATAATAGAAAATTTCAAATGGTTGTGTAAAGTAGAGTTGAAAATTATAATACACTAAGATAATTATTCCATCAATTTAGCCTATTAAAAGTATAAATAAGGACAATAATTAAGGCTTTTAATTAGATATAATATTAGTTGTCATTATAAGAAGATACTTGCGTAACTTTTCTTGTTAACACTAGATATGATAGAGATCATATATATTTCTAATTTGTGTTTTTAGGTATATAATATGAATTTGGATTCAACATTATTGTAATGTCTATGTCATGATAGCGAAAAGATTGCTAAGTAAAAGTAGTTGATCCAAGTTTATTAAAATAGTTCATATTATGTTAGATCAATAAGGACTTATATTTAACAAAAGTGGCAAGAGAACAAAGTTAGATAACTAAGACTATCTTTTTATGCCATGTTCATTGAATCATCAAAATGAGAATCATAATGTTACATAAAAGGATATATGTATCCTTTTGATTATGAAGCATATGAAACTTATAAAAGAACTTATTTGGTTAAAGGATGACCTAATTAACCTTTAGTTGAAAGGAAGATTACAGTACTAAAGTGTTTAATCTTGTACATGTGATGTATGGGACATTAATAACAATTCATAAGGGATGAATACTCATATCTCATTAAATTTACTAATGAATTATATGATATAGTCATACGTGAAGCAAATCACACGTTAATATAGGAATTATTTATAATAGATGGAATACACAAGAAGGGGGGTTGAATTGTGTATTCTTTTCACGAATACAAATTCTTTGTATTTCTGATAAGAACTTCTTTGACTTGTTAAGAGAATATCACTAACGAAAACTGTTGTAAGGTAAATCGCAAATAAATTTTATATGATTGTTTAAGAACAAAATAGAATAAGATAAGAGATAGAGAGTATACACTTGAACGCTCAAAAGTTGTAGAATCAGGGATCTCTCTAAAAGTTATTTAGTCTTCGATTGCGACCAATATTTATAGTTTAGGTCTCCAACCGCTTCTTTGAATCTTGATAACCACTTCTTGATTCTTGATAACCGCTATTTAGTTGAGTTCTGTAACTAACTCCAACTAACTAACCGCTCGACGTACTCGCGTATCTTCTGCTTTGTATCGTCTGTGTTTTCTTCTATGTTTCACTTCCTCTGTGTTTTGCTTCTTTTGTCTTTTGTTTCTTCTGTGTTCCGCTTTCTTCTGTGTTTTGTTTCTTCTGTCTTTCGACTTCTTCTGTGTTTCACTTCCTCTGTGTTTTGCTTCTTCTGTCTTTGTTTCTTCTGTCTTTCGACTTCTTCTGTGTTTCACTTCTTCTATGTTTTGCTTCTTCTGTCTTTTGTTTCTTCTGTGTTCCACTTTCTTCTATGTTTTGTTTCTTCTATCTTTTAACTTCTTCTGTATTTTACTTCCTATGTGTTTTGCTTCTTCTGTCTTTTGTTTGTTCTATGTTCTGCTTTCTTCTGTGTTTTGTTTCTTCTATCTTTCAGCTTTTTTTGTGTTTCACTTCCTCTGTGTTTCTCTTTTTCTGTGTTTCATTTCTTCTGTTTTTTGTTTCCTCTATGTTTCGACCTCTTTTGTGTTTCTCTTCTTCTGTGTTTCATTTCTTCTGTCTTTTGTTTGCTCTATGTTTCGACTTTTTCTGTGTTTCTCTTCTTCTGTCTTTTGTTTATTCTATGTTTTACTTCTTCTGTACACTTAGCAAACTCATCAAATTAGTTCATTTATTTATAACATTATTATTATTTGTTTGTCATCAAAATTAATTATCGTAAAGTCCTCCTGACTTAACAATCTCAACACCTATTACAATCCTATATATGAATAAAACTGAAATAAGTGGAAAATACGTTGGGAACAGAGTTAAGGAAGTGGCGACAGCGAGAAACTACCTATTTCTAGAAGTACGTCACGTCTAGCTCATCTCCGTGTTTCTCTTCCTTTATCTCCTTCCTCAATCTCTTGATTTCTCTCTAGGTTTTCTCTCAGAATTGGCTAAATCAAACTCTCTTGCACGACTGTCTAGGCTCTCCAAAGATTGCCGCATCTGACTTATAATGTTCTATTTATATTTTTATGGCTCTAGGTCAAAGTCAAGGTTGAAACAGTCCAAAAAATCTTATGAAACTTGAGTTTTTCTATTAGTCTGATGCAGGCCATGATCGTGGCCTTGCCTACCATGATCGTGGTCCCATGTGCACGATCGTGGCCTGGATGTAAGTTCTTTGTCACGACTGTGCGCTCATGCGCACGATCGTGGCCTGGCTGCTTTAGCTTGTCCTTGTCTATCACGATCGTGGCCTGATCCTCTTCGTTCTTCACCGTTTATCCTGAAACACTAACAAACCTATCAAGGTACCTCAAAAATATAACAATTAAGCTTAAAGACTCATACTTACCCATAAAAACACTTAAACTAACATAATTAAACCCTAAATGCATACTCAATACTCAAATTCACACTAAATACATAACAATTTAAACCCTAAAACATCATGCAATTGACAACTATCAGTTCTCTAATGACAAATATGCAGTCCAGTATTAACTCTCTTTTTTCTTATAGTTTTTTTATCTTATTCACCTAATTAAGGGGATGTTGCCTCAGATCAATAAACATTACCAACAGTTTGATAAAATTTACAAATAGAGTAATATGTGTTTTGGTTTCAAATTTTCGAATAAACGAAGATGGATAGTGCTCATGAAACAAGCCAGGCATCAAAGCAACTATAACTTGAAATATACCTGTTAAACCCCAGATAGAGATACAATCTTTACTGTTTCAAGGACTATGTTTGTTCAAAACGTGAACGAGAAATCTTACAACTAATATGGCAACACTAATAAAGCAACATAGCAGTTGATAGTGAAAAATGGTTGGTGTATTCATCGATAATAAGTGGAAGCAAACTAGAGATCATAGACAGAGAAGACATTTCTAGAAGATATATTGATCCTCTATTAATCAAGCTAAGGTCCATGTTCGTTCAATTTTATTTGGAAACAATATACAGATTGTTGTTTGTTGGAGAAGAAGACACAGCAAACATAAGCTGAGGTAGACAACAAACACAAAAACAAGCAGACTTAAGGGATCACACAAAACATAAAAGTTAGACAACAATGAACCTACCACAATGAAATGCCAACCTCCAGATATAGACAATCGATGAGCGTGTGAGTTGAGTTGCTTGGTGTGTGCGACAATAATAACAAATAATTGCACTGCAATTGTTTAAGGAAGAGCACATAGAGAAGAAGAGGGAAGAAACGCGAGATGAGGGATTGTGTGGAAATGAAGAAGATGACAAATTAGAGATTGGAGGATTTCTGCTTAAAATGTTGCATTAAGGAGGAGGTCTTGTTCGAAACGATGCGTGTATATGTCTGTTAAAAAAATGCTGTATGTGAGGAAGGAGCTTTGGTTCGAAACGCAGCGTCTCCTCCTCATGGAAAGGTGCTGCAACTCATGTGGATACGAGGCCCACCTCCATAACCACGTCAACATCTAATGGGTCCCACATCTGTAGAATTCAAAAAAGAAAACTATGTTAAATATTTTCGGACCACGTCAGCAGTTAATTGACAGTATCCTAATGTCGTCAGTGGTCATAAATATTCAAACTAAATGTTAACAGTCAAAATGTTCAGGTTAAATCTTGACCACTAATAATAAAAGTTAGAATTCAATTTAAACACTGTAAAATGGTAAAAGCTATTTTGTACTTTTGTGAAAATGCTAGGGACTAAAATTAGCCCTTTCGACCTTAAGTTGTTAAGTTTTTCATTTTCAACAAATTTTTTTTAGATTAATTTCTATTAGAAGAAAGAAATGTTATTGAAATTTTCTTACTTTTTCATCAATGCGAAGCCAAGGGGTCGAATTTGGTTGTAACCCCAACCTGTTATCGAATCAAATTCGTGTTTTCTATTAATGTACGGCCCCTGTTTTCTTCTCGTACCGATATAACCATGCTAAAAGCTGTTTCGCAAAAATTTAACCCCAACCTATTATCGAATCAAATTCGTGTTTTCTATTAATGTACAGCTTCTGTTTTCTTCTCGTACCGATATAACCATGCCAAAAGCTGTTTCGCAAAAATACATCGAGTTTACACCTGTTATCGAATCAAATTCGTGTTTTCTATTAATGTACAGCTCCTATTTTCTTCTCGTACCGATATAACCATGCCAAAAGCTCCAAAAGCTATTTCACAAAAATACATCGAGTTTAACCCCAACCAGTTATCGAATCAAATTCGTGTTTTCTATTAATGTACAGCACCTGTTTTCTTCTCGTACCGATATAACCATGCCAAAAGCTCCAAATGCTGTTTCGCAAAACTATATCGAGTTTAACCCCAACCTGTTATCGAATCAAATTCTGGTTTTCTATTAATGTACAGCTCCTGTTTTCTTCTCGTACCGATATAACCATGCCAAAAGCTGTTTCGCCAAAATACATCGAGTTTAAAATTGAGCGAAATGGTTTTACCAGACAATAAAGGTCTTCTTAGCAGTGACAAGTCGATTTAACATTAAAAGGGATAAGAAAGAATCCTCCGTTTAGTTTAAGAAGCTTCTAACAAAGCTTGACACACACATGCCAGAAAAACATAATTTACAAACACAAGTCCCATTTCTAGCCAACCAAATTCACATACAAAGAAGAAAAACACGGCAAAAGAAAACAGAAAGATTCGAAAATGGCACTCCTAGATTCCAACTTCTTAAGCCCTGGCCTTGAATGGAATTGCCCTTATCACAATCTGATGGTACAACGCGGCAAGTGCAGCTCCAATGAAGGGTCCAACCCAGAAGATCCACTGCAAAATCACACCAGAATAACAAATGTTATTAATTTTGTTGTGTAATTACTACTGTGGCAACAAAATGAAAATATACTGACATGGTCATCCCATGCATGGTCTTTGTTGAAGATTATTGCAGCTCCAAGACTCCTAGCTGGGTTAATGCCAGTTCCTGTGATGGGGATGGTTGCTAAATGTACCAAAAACACTGCAAACCCAATCGGAAGAGGGGCCAGAATCTGCCAGAAAAACATGATTTCCAGGTTAACAAACAAGCAATTACTAGCAATCTTAAAATTCTACACTCATCTACACTTGGACTTATCAACTGATCCATACAAGACAGACGAGAAAATTTCATAAAACCGATTTAAGACTACTCATACAATCCAGTCGTGACACATGAGATACAAAAAGTCCTAGTAGATACAAAACTTTAATCTGGCAACAGCACCATGAGGGAACACAAATTACACACTTGTCAAAAGAATGCCACATAACCCAAGTAGGGATGATAAATAACTTGATAAAATAAAACACTTACAGGGACGTGAGAGTCTCTGGCGTTTCTCTTGGCATCAGTGGCAGAGAAGACAGTGTAGACAAGGACAAAGGTGCCAACAATCTCAGCACCGAGACCGTCACCTTTGGTGTAACCACTAGCCACAACGTTGGCTCCACCACCCAAGCTTTCGTAGAAACGCTTCCCTTGAAACCCCTTCACCACACCAGCACCGCAGATGGCACCCAGGCACTGCATGACCATGTAGAAAACTGCTCTTGTCAATGAAAGCTTCCTTGCCAAGAACAGCCCAAAGGTAACAGCTGGGTTGATGTGTCCTCCTGTGCAAATTCACATCAAACATGCAGATCTGGTTACCAAGGCTCTTGATTGGAAGTTTTGGAGTAAAAATTGGCCGTACTATACTAAGAAAACTTGATTCTTTACAAACTTAAACATGTATTTCTGGGGGAGGGGAAAAAAGTAAAAAGAAGGAACTTTCGACGCTGAAACAAGACCCACATGAAACATCAGAAATTAGAAAAAGGAAGGATTTTTGAACACGTACCAGAGATACCAGCAGTGCAGTAGACAAGAGCAAAGATCATGCCACCAAAGGCCCAAGCAATACCTTGGATACCCACAGTGGAACACTTGGAGGGAGACCTAAATACACCCATCACAGTCAAGATGGTGATGTATAGGAACAAGAAGGTGGCAATGAACTCTGCAATCCCAGCTCTGTAGAAGGACCATGATGATAGCTCCCCAGGCTCAAACAATGGAGCTGGTGGTGGCTCCTTGTAGTCCTTGTCAGTCTGAGCCGACGTGCCAATGGGTTGCCTCTCTGAGAACTTGTTTGCTCCCAATCTAACATCCTCTTCCTTGCCCTCCATTTCTGGTGACCTCTCAAAGCAAAGCAAACTCTGGAAAAAGGTTCGAACTTTAGGGCTGATGACTGACTATGATAATGGAAGGGTTTGTAGTATAGTACTGGTAGTGCCAGAGATAAAAAACGTTAGTTTTATAGATGTCAGGGTGCATTATTAATTATGTGGCCAATACAAGAATTCGCCTGTTTTGCCTTTTTGTTGTTCTATTATTTTTTCTTTTTTTTTTTATACATAAGAAAGAAAACTGAAAAAAAATGCTACAAAAGATTACAGTGTAACGATAAGTTATACCCAACGATATAAAGTTTGGTTTCGATCTGAGACTAAAAATGATATTGTAATTGGCGGAAGTTCAGTAAAAACATGTAATCTTGGGTGTACTTGCATGACTTTAGTTGTTAGATTATCTGCACTTTTATTTCCCTTCTTATATACATGTTAAAACTGCATCTTTCAATCGTACTCTAACAATACACGAATATCTTGTATTAAACGAAAAGTCACAATTAACAAGCATCGGGAAAAGGAAAGTATATTAATGACCTGTAACATCTGTTATTTTTTCTTATTCTTCTACCTTCAACATTCCACATTATTTTTAATGTTATCAGCCCAAGCATTTTGGTCGGTTTCCTCATAATCAATTAGTGAGCAAGTATAGTTTCCAATTAGAATAAGGCAATATTAAATTGCTTGTTGTTCATTTTAACCACTAAATTTGTGCCGTTGGAAAAATATGAATAATCTTGATTTGAAAGAAGTAACTAGATTAGAATGAAAAAAGTATCACAAAGATGGTCTTGGAAAGAGCTAGAAAGATGGTAACAGCCAGGTTTTGGTAGGTGGGTTTTCATGTCTATCCTTTTCTCTCGCTTGGATTAGCTATTACGGAAGTATGGGTCTCTGTGTGTGTTTGTCTATGTGTATTTTGTGATTTTAATCAATTTCTCGTGTCATTTTTGGACGGTTGTGATGAGTTCTTGTTTCAGCTTGAAGGGTAAGCGTGCTGCGTGATATGTCACCCTCTCGATAAGGACAAGGTATAATAATTACGTGATCTTATTTTCCAAAGATTGCCGCATCACAGCCGTTGAAGGGCATGAACATCAGAAACAAAATATGACCGTTACAAAAAGTGACGAACTTTTACGAAAGCTAACGGCTATGGCTTTACAACTATACCCCATGTGGGGACCAGAACAGGGCAGGGTTCTATTCTATAAACCCCACCATGACACAAACATTAAAATCAAAATGGATAAAATTAAATAGAAAAGCTGGGTAAAAATGAGTTGTTATTTTCCTTTTTTTCCCTTGTTGTCATGTCTATCCAATGGGATATCTACATAAAAAACTGAAAAATATAAATTAGAAATAAATGGATTAGGGTTAGTTAAATAAAAAAGGTATTATGGTTATTAATAGAAAAGGCACATCGGTTGGGTGGGTGGGACCGCAAGCTTTTTTTATCCTTAAACGAAATGCTATACAACTCACACTCATGCGATTAGGGATTAGGAAATGGGATACTCCTTCTGGTCTTCACATGCGCTCACTGGCCCTTTGCAGCTTTTGAAGGCCCCACTGCCAACCAACCATTTGGAGCTGAACCTGAAGCAAAAGAGAGACAAAACCCACAAAATCTTCATCCTACGGACACCTGGCATCAATATGATGTATCACTTACTCATTTTATATTATGTACAGATGCACTTCATAATTTCTTCTGCTTCATGCTTCTCTTCTTTTGTTCGTGTTATAATCATTGGGTGTATTTTGTTGGAATTGAGCTGGAGCTGACGTGAAGGGTACTTAAAATAAGAACCAAGTTGTAATTACCAATTAGTACACCCCGATTATAGATGTCAATTTCGGTCCGACTGATTTTTGACCCGAGTTTAACAGGCCCAACCTACAAGCTGGCTATTTTAATTAAAAAACTTTATCTGTGAGTTAAAACAAAATAGTAAAGAAAAGTTTTATATGTGATTATTTTTTAATTAATTTGTATGGACATGCACAATCTATCTATATATGAAATTAAAAGTTAATTTAGAAGTTATACAATTATAACTATTATGATGTTAGCTAATTTTCTATAGTTATGCTTGATATAATTTTATCTAATTTCTTATAACCATGTTTAGCATTCCCCTCGAATTCAAGATCAAATACTAGATGTTAGTTTAAGTTTGTCTAGTAAATTTTAAAAACAAGTAAAAAAATGCATCTTGATAAATATATCAGTCTTTTAATTAGCTAAGAAGGCATGAATCAAATGTATAGTGATTTGAGTAATATGATAGTGCACAAAGTGGCAATCAATTTTAATGTATTTTGTACACTTATGAAAAAACATTATTATAAGAAATCTACATAGCACTTTTATTATTCCAATGAAACATAAGGGTAGAGGAATGTACCCTGCATTAGTTAATAACCACCGTAACCAAATTAATTCAAATGTAGTAATAGTAGGAGCACAATATTCTGATTCATTATTAGAGAGAAATAGTATTTTGCTTTTTTGCTACACTAAAAGATAAGAGAATCTCTTATTCAACAATATTATGTTAAATCACCAACTCAGTCAACATCAGAATAGTTAAATAATACCCAAAAAGAATCAGCATACAAGTGTAGTCCATGAAAAAGATTTCCTTTAGTATAACAAAGTATCTAAATTACAATAGATATATAAGATGAACAAGGAGCAGACATAAATTGGTTAACCAAATGAACGACAATGTGATATCAAGTTGACTAATAGTAAAATAAATAAGACTATCTGTAAGGCTCCAATATATACCCTATAAGCATTATAATATATATAGGGTGTATTAAGAAGTGAACATAAAGAATTAAGTGTATATAAGCATAGTAAGGGACAAAATGGTAATTAATTTAAAAGATGTGGGTAAATTGGTAATTTCTTCATTTAGGCATGGACATCAATAATTATATGTGAAGGATGGACCAGGATGAAATCAATTGATGATTTTATGCCAATGTGGGAACTAAAGGAAGAAGGACCACATGTGCAATTTTGCGAAAAATCAACATATGGTCTAATGGGGTTGAAACATGTGTCGGAGACTAGAAATTCCAGGAAAAGGGAAGTAAAAGAGAGGAGAGAGGGATGTGTATATAGGATTTTAACTCCAGAGTTTTATCTTCTCATTTTGTCTCCATTCTGTCTCCTTAATTACATCATTTTGCTTAAGGAATCAAGCTAATCCTAGGTGAAAATCAAGATAAAAGTTTATGGTTTTTCTTATCATCTTCATCTTTCTTGCTTTGCTCATGAAGAGCTAGAATTATAAGGTTGGATATGGGATTGAGATATGTATTTGTGGTGTTCTAGTTGGTGAATCAAGCAAAGCTAAAGAGGAAGAGAAGGAAGAGCATTAGAAGAAGAGCTAATTGACAAATTTCAAGGTTTAAGACTCCACTTAGTTAATTGATGTATGTGTACATATTTAAACGTGTACAAAGATTGATTTGGACATGGAATAGTTTCTAAAATGATTTCTTTGTGTTACTTTGTATGGAATTGGTTGAATATGATAAGAGAGAGTAACGCTTACAGAAATTCTGTCTTAGGTTCTAAGTTCACCAGAACCAACACTATTGTTTTGGCCATAACTCGACCTATAGACCTCTAAATTGGATGATTTTAATTGGAGAGAAACTTAAGACATAGAAATAAAAATATATAGAAGGGACTCAAACTTAATTTTGGCTTTATGACATTTGAAATTGAGATAAAAATGGTGACCTGATTATGTCCTTGTATTAGAGTATCTTGTGATGTTTGGTGCATATCTTATGGCTTAGAAATCCAAAAGATATTATTTTTTTATGTTATGGAAACTAGCCATATAGGGTGAAAATGTTTATAAGACCTCAAAGCCTAAATTCAAATTTTAAGATTAAACATAATGCACGCTAAAGAAAAGTTACATTTATAGATTATTTGTATTCATATTTATTGCTTATATGTATGTAGTATTAATATATAAGTCCGCATACTAATTTTGTGAAGATAATTAAATACAGTTTAACATGTTTTATATTTAAATGAGGCATAGGGATTTATATACTAGAATTATGTGAATCTACCTTGAGAAACAGAAGTGAACAAAACATATACAAAATAAATCATACAAGTACTTGTAATTTAAACACTATCATAATGGTGATAAGTTATGACTTGCACTATAAACTTAAAAACATATTTTATGTTTTCAAATGAATACCATGTGATTTGTCAATATATTAATTATGAAATTGGAAAATGATTAAAGGACATGTTATAGTGCTTGCGTCATTGTCTTGGTGATGGATAGATAGGCATGCCTAAAGGGTTACTGTGTAGCTACTACAGTTTGACACCACTGGTGTCTTCATTTCTAGATGATAATGTCTCTACAGTTTAGTACCTCTGGGTATCAATATTTCGATACCTTTGAGTATCTACAGTTTGATGCCTTCGAGTATCCATAGTTTAATATCTTCAGATATCTACAGCTCCCAGTCTCCACACCTATAGGAATGTGCAGGCCTAAACAGAAAGGAAATTAAACAATTATAAACATGAGATACAAGATGATAACATGAATAATTTGTATTGATGAGCATTAGGAATCAATATTTGGCTTATAAATGTGAATTTATAGTATATGGTTGAAGCATATTTTGTAACATCCCCTCACCTATGGGAAGGGTATTTTGGTAAATTGGAATGAGTTAGGATTGTTTAAAGTGTTTTTGCTATATTCATGCATGCATATATGCACATAAGTAGCAAATAGTGAATTTTTGCACATGTAAATGCTTGTACATGCATTCATGACATATCCCGGTTTAAGTGTGAATAAATGTGTTTTATAGAAAATGTGTTTTGTGTGA
>JANZXP010000004.1:14671318-14691441 GCA_027576715.1 Erythroxylum flavicans | reverse complement strand
TGACACGCCACCCTCGCGGGGCACGAATTCGGGTATCACTGTCGATATCGGGTTCGGGTCCGGCGGGAGTTGGGGTGCTACAGCCACTCCTTGGTTAGATGGGTTGAATCCCGATCTCATAAAGTCCATGTATCCTTGAGTTGCTCCTTGGTCCATGTTTCTCTTAAATTCCTCGGCCATTTGTAAATTTCCTAACTCTTGTTCTTCTTCTTCTCGTCGAGCTTTCCTAAGGGTGAGTTCTAATCGTGTTATGTCTAAATCTATCACCTCTGTTGCACGACTCGAACCCCTCGTAACTCTTGTGTTTATGCAAGAGCACGATATCTCCTAAAATAAATTATCGAACTAAAAGCAAAACTTATAACTAACCTAACACTCTAACACTTTAAATTATAGAACTAAATTGTCTTCCCCGGCAACGGCACCAAAAACTTGGTCAAAAGTTACAGCGCTAAGTTTTACTATTTATAACCTTAGTAAATTCCGCAAGTGCACAGGTAGTTCGCGTAGTACCTAAGGTGTCGATCTCACGAGGAAGTCTAATCTAGTCCTAAAATCTAAGGTCCTCCTAAACTATAGTAATTCTAATAACTAATGCAGAAATTAAATCAATCAACAATCAATTATGAGAATTTAAAGTGTCGAAGTGTAACAAAATAGCAATCACACAACCCAATTCAAAATTAACCTAGAAATCACCAAATGAAAGAAAGAGGATTTTGATTCGAAATTAATGGAAACCTAATCAATTATGCAATCACTGACTTAACGGGTCTAGACAGTCCTAGGATGAATTACTCTATCTCGAGTTATAATTCTTAACCCTAATTGATGATCCTTAATTTAAATTATGGAATTGCAATCTCTCGATTTGCAATTGGCCCAAAACCTAAATTAGTTCTAAGTTGTCTATTAATCTACTGGGAACCTATGCTTGATCTCTCGTTACACAATTCTACCGATTTGATTCAATTCTCAACCTATCAATTCTCCTAACTCTTGTTAGCCCAAATTGATTAATTTTACCCAGCTCACCCTCTCAGTTTATCGCCAAGTTATTAATAGCAGAATTGAAATCACAATTAAATCAATACAATACAATCAATCAATTTTCATTAATCTCAAAAATCAAGATCCAAAGGTGAGTTTAAACAATGACTCAACATTCAACACAAACGAATCTCTGAAATAAATCACACGTTAATATAGAAATTATTTATAATACATGGAATACACAAGAAAGGGGAGTTGAATTGTGTATTCTTTTCGCGAATACAAATTCTTTGTATTTTTTATAAGAACTTCTTTGACTTGTTAAAGAATATCACTAACGAAAACTGTTATAAGGTAAATCGCAAATAACTTCTATATGATTGTTTAAGAACAAAATAGAATAAGATAAGAGATAGAGAGTAGACACAGTGATTTTATACTGGTTCACCCCAAACCGTGGGCTACGTCTAGTCCTTAGATTCCTTCTGAGTATTCACTATACTTCAATAAAAGTACAAGTATTCTTTCTTTCTTCTCGAGCCTCTTCAGGTCTCGTACATCAAGTATTCTTTTCAGCAATCTTAGCCTCTTCAGGATCTCAGCCTTTTCTTTCTCTCTCTAGAAGGATATTGTGAGCTATTGTTACAATAGTTTAGCTCTATAGTATTTTTATGTATACACTTGAACGCTCAAAAGTTTTAGAATCAAGGATCTCTCTAAAAGTTATTTAGTCTTTGACTGTGACCAGTATTTATAGTCTAAGTCTCCAACCGCTTCTTTGAATGTTGATAACCGCGTTTTGATTCTTGATAACCGCTGTTTAATTGAGTTCTATAACTAAGTCCAACTAACTAACCGCTCGATGTACTCGCGTATCTTCTGCTTTGTATCGTCTGTGTTTTCTTCTGTGCTTCACTTCCTTTGTGTTTTGCTTCTTCTGTCTTTTGTTTCTTCTGTGTTCCGCTTTCTTCTGTGTTTTGTTTCTTTTATCTTTCGACTTCTTATGTGTTTCACTTCCTCTGTGTTATGCTTCTTCTTTCTTTTGTTTCTCCTGTCTTTCGACTTCTTCTGTGTTTCACTTCCTCTGTGTTTTGCTTCTTCTGTCTTTTGTTTCTTTTGTGTTTCGCTTTCTTCTATGTTTTATTTCTTCTATCTTTCGACTTCTTCTGTGTTTCCTTCCTCTGTGTTTTGCTTCTTCTGTCTTTTGTTTCTTCTATTTTCTGCTTTCTTCTGTGTTTTGTTTCTTCTGTCTTTTGACTTCTTCTTTGTTTCACTTCCTCTGTGTTTCTCTTCTTCTGTGTTTCTTTTCTTCTGTCTTTTGTTTCCTCTATGTTTCGACCTCTTCTGTGTTTCTCTTCTTCTGTGTTTCATTTCTTTTGTCTTTTGTTTCCTCTGTGTTTCTCTTCTTCTATCTTTTGTTTCTTCTATGTTTTACTTCTTCTATACACCTAGCAAACTCATCAAACTAGTTCATTTATTTCTAACATTATTATTATTTCTTTGTCATCAAAATTAATTATCGTAAAATCCTCCTGACTTAACAATATGTATTTAATAAAATATTGATTTAAATTTCATTTAAAATGTAGTATTTAAATTTCAGTCTAAATTAGATATTAAGAAGAAAAAAACTGATAAAGTTGATATGGTGAGTTTTGCTTAGATTTTCTTAGTTATTTATAAGGAATGAGATTCCTTGGTGAATATCTTCATAATAAAATTTCATAATAGTATGGATATATGTAAAGAAGAATGTACAATATGGCATATTATGTGATGCAATATTAGTTTCTTCTATAGCTATTCCTAATACAATATTTACCTTTGATAATTTTGTCTAAATCAATTGGTAAGATTCTATATAATATATGGAATGGTAAGACTCTCAAAAGATTCAAAGTTGATGATTTAGGGATGTGATGCTTAATTGAAGCATATATTATCTAATAAGTTTAGAACTAAATTAAATAGAAATTTATGAGATATCCAAAAGGGTTATAGATACAATTTGACATTCTCATTAAATTAAATGTTTGCTTAAATACATACTCATACGAGAACAGTTCTCTAAATAACTAGTAAGAGTATGTTGAAGTTAAAAATAGATCAAATCTCATAATAGAACATCTTAATGGAGCTATTGTATTTGTCTTATACAGAAATCCTTATTGTGATAATTACATAAGTGATCCTTTGACTTAAAATCTTTAAAAAATGGCATACAAGGATTTTTATATTTTGATGTTATTTAGGACCTATCCAAGTCAAGAGTAGTTGATGTATCATAATTTTTCCATATTTTTAGTATTCAAAATCTTCCACATAATATGTCCAAAACTTAGTATTTTTTTAATTTTTACAAGATAAGGTTTGAAGATGGTATTTGAGTGAAAAAATTAGGCCCTAATCCAAATTCGAAACTATAAATAGAGGAGCAATCTGAACAATAATCAAGGGTAAATCAAGGAGATTTGAGCAAACAAATTGATTTATTTTACAGGTTGGGATCAGAGAATTAAAGTGAATTTTGAAAAAAAAAAGTAGTCTAGCAAGATCTTAGGCATGGATATTCTCAGTAAAAATTACAATTTCTAGACTTCAAATTTGCAAGTGAAAACACATGTTAAAAGTAGTTAAAAACTTTATTTTGGCTAGATTTAGGTGAAAATCGATGGAGTTATGTTCCAAAGGATCTAAAAAATCATAACCATAAGATTTCCATTGATGTTTCAATGGCTATAAATAAAGACAAGATGTGAAGGAGCAAGGCATCTCTCATCTTTTAGCCAAACTTTTTCAGCTTCTTAAAGTTTTTTTGTTTTTCTCCTTTCTTTAATATATATTATAATTGTCCTTCTTTAGAAGCTAGTTGTAGTAATGGCCATTATTGGCTAAGTCTTTTAACCTTAGTTAAAAGAAGTGGAAACCCTTTTGGAACTTCAGAAAGTGGGAGGCAATTAGGTTTTATAATGAAGTATGTCATTAATTCATGTATTGAATAGCTTTTCTATGCTCATATTTTATGATTATTTTTTATTAAAATGTGTGTGATTAGTTTATTAGTTAAAATAATCATTTGTTAGATTAAAATTTGAATGCATAAAATTTCAACTAGGAGATTTAATTTGTCGCGTCAAAAATTATTATTTTTAGGAAAAGTATTCAACTAGATTAAACGCAACAGCAAATGTTGTTTTGTCTTCCTTCGATAATATTTCCTTTTAAAATTTATTGATTAATTAAATTTTAGATTGTATCTAAAATTGATAAGCAATAATGGTTAATTAAGTTACAAATTTTTTATTAATTAATCCTAAGAAAAGATGGATACTTGATATCACAATGAATATATGATTCATGAAATAATTACTTTGTGCCAATGATCAATTGTAGTTCCAAAGGAAGAAGTTGTTGCAAACCAAGGTTCATTTTATTACTTCCTTTATCTTTTTTATTACAAAATTTATCAACCGCCTTCTATTAATTATTTTCTTTCATAATAATTGGAAAACAAGAATTTTTCATCAGATTGACTCTTATCTTCCACTATTATATTTGCTTAATTGCAAGAATTTAAGAATAAATTTATGGTGCATACGACTATTCCACCAATAATTTGATTGGTAGTCGTTGGCTATGACATGAATTGTATGGAAAAGTATTCAATATAGAATATGTCACCCTAAAATACTTTGAATGAATATTTTATTATTTTAAATTTATCTTTGATTTAAGAAATCTTTAGCCAAGTGGATTGACAGTTTGAAAATAGCTTTCAAATGTCATCAAAAGAATAATAGAGATTAATATGAATATTAGACTCGTATAGAATAAACATTAATTTCATCTTCTATGTCTAATTATAATATTCTTTGAAGGAATGATTAAATTAGAAATAAAAAGGTTGGTCAAAATTACTTTAATATTTAGGTAGTCATAATATGTTACTAAATCTCAATCATAATTTATGACTATAAATTATTTAATTGGACAATTAAGAAAACTTTAAACGATTTTATTTATTTTCATTCTAAAGATATTTGAGATTATATTTATAACAATTGTCAAGATATTTAAAAAAATTATTAGATCATAAATAAAGATATGTTTTTTTTTTAAATTTATAAATAAAGATATGTTAAAGAGGAAAAAAGCAATTTAATCAAGTTGGATTTGATAGTGAATTATTTGAGTAATTTTAAAGTCAATTATTTGATATTTGATAAATAAAGATCAAAAATTAGATATATAATCTTATTTAGACCTAATTAATATTTAATTAGAATTTTAATTGAAATAATAATAATGATTTAATTAAAAAATTTAAAGGTCAAAACTCTATTGTAAATAGATTTAAACTTTACGTGAGTTAGCATTTTTGACTTACTCTCTTCACATTGTTTGCTCTGCTCTTTTGATTCATTTTTATGTATATTGTTAGAATTTGGAAATTTGAATGACTATAGTAATTTTTACATAACCTACGAATTTCATAATAAAGTACAATTTCTAAGTTACTAATTAATCATATTATTTATTGAAAGTGATATTTAAGTTTTGAAAATTTTAAAAATTATTTTCTTTTAGTGTAATAGGTAAGATTCTGCCATAATTTTTTTTAACAAATTATAATGGAAATTAATTGTATCTGCACAACTTTGATGGTAAAGAGTATGGAGTATGGAGTATGGACCCCTTAAAATTTTAGAATATTAGGGTAAGGACCGACACATCTTGGTTCCAACGTAATGGGATAAACAAAAATTTGTCCTTTTCTTTAACTATACTCAATCCGGGGATGTAAGCACACGTTGCACGGGCAAATAAGAAAATTGTCTTTTTCCTGGAAGTTCTTTTGGCCTTTGATGAACTTGACCTTACACGTATTCAGCATTGGCAGCTACAAACGGATTCAGGGTCAAGCTAGCCAGTTACACCTCGTACAAAATAAATGTGAAAAAGACAACCAAAGTTAATCCCAGTAATTAAATTAATCATATCATAGGACTCCTTCTTGCTATCTTCAAGTGGGGAAATTTTGTTTGAAGGTGCATCAAACTTGAGTATTATGGGACCATAGCATCAGTAATTCCATCAAGCAAGCAGCCATGATTTCTTTTACTGAATTATTTTCAGTAAATGATTCCAATATTGAGCAGAGACTTAATTCTGAAACGACTATGGAGAACTTGAGAATGGGATATACGTAAAACTACTTCATTCTGAAACGACAACGGAGAACTGGAGAATGGGATATACGTAAAACTAACATGGGGCCTTGTGATAAGTACCACATTATTTACCATCCGAACCGTATCCAAATAATTTGTTAGAATGCAAAAAGAAAACTGTCAAAAGAGAAGGCAAAATGGGTGCCACCAGAAAAGGCGTTAATCCTTTAAAACGTAACATCTCCTTAAATTTACGTGACAAAGCTTAAAATTACCCCCTTCTTCTCGTAGGATCAAAAAAGTGTTGGTTAAACTTTATAAATCGTTACTGGTACGAAATTTAGATAGCGTTCAATAGCACGCAATGAAAGGTATAATGTATTTTAAATTACGCTTTTTATCCTTGGTACCTTAGAAAACATAAAATGTATATTTGTTAGAGGTGAGACTATAGAAAAAAGTATGTAGCTTCGTTACCCCCAATGCCAAATTGAAGATCTAATTGTTGTCAATGCTCGTATAGGTGTTTCTACGTACTCCAACCCAACAAGATCTCTAACTTTTGTGGTTGGGCGTAGAATATTTTATGCTTCCAATTAACAATGTGGAGCTAATACTTGTATTCATTTATTACATGGGAAATAATGTTAGAGTATTTTGTATTGACCAAACATAAAAATATTAAAGGGTTTAAATTAGTAAAGGTCAACAATTCAAATGATTAGTTCTAGTCATTTTAGCAATGGTTGACCTGAGCTCAATTCTTATTAATAGGCTCTACACTCTTCCTATATTAAAAATTCTAATATGGTATCAAAGGATCCAGCTGCATCTCTCATCCTCTCGATTTCAATCTAACCATCCACCATGACAGAACCCACCAATACTGGAACACAACTCACCAATGACAAGAAAGCTGAAGAAATCTCCATTTTGAGTCCTTTCTATGTTATAGCAAACGAGTCCAACGGATCATGGAACCATACCACAACCACCTTTGAATGATCCTAACAGAGAAAACTAGGAAAGGGTTAACTCCATTGCCTCATCATGGATTGTGAACTCAGTCAGCAAGGATATTAAAGGAAGCTTGCTTAGACACATATCAGCCAAAGACATCTGGAAAGATCTACAAAGTAGGTACGCTTAGATTAACTATGTTAGAATTTTTCAACTGAACAAGGATATAAACAATTTGAAGCAAGGAACAATTAATGTCAGTGCTTATTTTTTGAATTTCAAAACCATTAGGATTGAGTATATTGCTTACAAAACCACGTTTTCTTGTTGTAACCCTGATCGCAATTGTGCTATGGCACAAGTTGTCCAAGTAGATAGGAACTAGGATATCTGTTTAGCTATCTTGAATGGACTTAATGATGTTTCAAACTTCCTAGGGAATAGATATTAATGATGAAGCTTGTGCTTGATATATCTATGGTATTTTCATACATTGTGCAACATGAAACGCAGGAAACTTTAGAAATGGATACTACTACACTAATTAGTAAGCATACAAAAACATACTCTCCTAGATTCAATGGTCCTCCTAGCAATGTAACTCCAAAACAGAACAACCAATCCAACAAAGGCAGCTTTTACTGTACCTACTGCAAAACTAAAGGTCACACCAAGGAACAATGCTTTAGGCTGCCTTGACTTCAAATTCACAAAAGGAAGGAATGCCACTGCAAATATGGTTAATATTGAGGAACAAGGAGAAATTGAAAACAAATCTGCATAAGACTTAGTAGCTGTTAGGCAAACTACTAATGGGAATGGTAGCAATTCAAATCATAGAGGTTTCACTCGAGAGCAACTGGGTCAAATTATATCCATCTTCTAGCAACTTAATGCCTCATAATAAAAAGCACCAAATACAAATGCCACCTCAAACTTCATCAGCACCAGTCTACCAAGATCACAAAGCCCACCCTCAATTTCAAACTTTAATGGTAAGCATTTTGTTTTATCTATATCGTTGCTTAATGCTAAATTCTAACCATATAGTAGGAAACCTTGACATTCTAGAAAATGTTTGCATAATTAGTGATACGACCATTCACCTACCTGACCAAAGTAGAACACAAGCTACATATGTAGGAAGAATCACTTAACATAACTCCCTCATTTTAGATCATATCCATTATATTCTCTCATTTAATTTCAACTTGCTATCTGTCAGTAAGCTCTTGAAGTCTAGTCATTGTTTTCTATTGTTTCGTGGGGATCTTTTCTATATTCTTAACTAGTATTGGAGAATGATTGAAGCAGCTAGAGCCTATAATGGATTAGATGTCATAAAGAATCAAGCCAACCAAGACATCTCCAAATCATGTCTTTTCATTTCATATCATCATCAAGTCCCTCAATCTTTAGCTTATGTCTCTTTAATAAATTATTTATACTCATATTTTCAGACTTGGCACTTAAGGCTAGGCCATCCATCTTATCAAAAGATTACGAACATAGAAGATACCAATTGTAATTCATCTTTTCACTTTATTTGCAATATATGTCCTCTTGTTAAGTTTAAAAGACCTTAATTTTCCACCAGTGATTCTTATGCCTTTACTGAATTTGATCTTATTCATGCTGATATATGGGGTCCCTTTGGTGCTGCCTTTAGAAATGGCCGTCATTATTTCTTAAAAATATTAGATGACCATATAAGATTTACCTAGATACACCTCATGAAACATAAATCTAAACCTTCAGAACACATCAAAGTTTTCATTAACCTTGTCTAAAATCAATTTCACACCCATATTAAATGCATAAGAGCTGACAATGGACCAAAATATTCCCTATATATCCTTTATTCATCCCTAGGAATAATACACTAGCTCAGTTGTGTAGAGAGGCCTCAGCAAAATGCTAGAGCTGAAAGAAAACACTAACACTTAGTAGATGTGGCTAGAGCTCTTAGATTCTAAGCAAACTTACGAATTCATTTATAGGGCGATTGTTTGCTCATAACTTGTCATCTAATTAACATCCTACCATCTTTAACCATCAACAACCAGATACCATATCAATTATTGTATTTTAGAAAACCAAATTATAAGCATTTGAAAATTTTTAGGTGCTTATGCTTTGCAACCACTCTCTCAAGACAAAGAAACAAAATTGACTCTAGAGAATAGCCTTGCGTTTTCTTAGGATATCCTCCAACAATCGAGGGTATAAACTTATGAATCGAGAGATTAGACAAGTGTTCATATCTAGGGATGTCAAATTTCATGAATATGTCTTCCCTTATTATTTCATCAAATCTCAAACTCTAGTTCCCAATACCATTATGCTAATGATCACTAATGATAGCTCATAGCCATCGACTAGTAATAGTGATGAAATTGACTATGCAGAGTTAGATAATCATTCACAATATGGTAACGCAGATTCACAACATTCTGATCATGAAGCAATAGGTCTAAATGAACCAAAAGACTTACATGAAACTTCAAACTCCATTCAATAACCTTTATCAAAAAGATCCTTAAAACCTATCAGACCTCCCTTATACCTAACACAGTATCACACCAAATATCCAAAACTTAAGGAACCTTGTGAATCAATAGCCTCATCCATGGCCACTATAAATGTAGTATCAGGTTCACCTTTCCCTATTCTTTGCACTTTGTCCTATGAAAAACTATCCGAACCATATAAATCATTCATTCTATCCATCTCAAGCAACATTAAACCAAACAGTTATAATCAATCCATCAAAGACCCTTTATGGTGTGAGGTAATAAGCATAGAGATTCAAGCTCTAGAAGAAAACCAGACATGGGAATTAGTGCCATTACCATCAGGAAAGTCAACTTTAGGATGCCAATAGGTCTATAAGTTGAAGTATATATCAGATGGAAGTGTGGAGAGGTATAAAACAAGGCTGGTAGCAAAAAGTTATACTCAATGAGAAGGAATAGATTACTTTGACACTTATTCATCTATGAAAAAAATGGTTGCCATCAGGTGCATCTTAGCATTGGTCTCCATCAAAGAGTGGCATTTACATCAAATAGATTTCAACAATGCCTTCTTGGATTTGGAACTAAACAAGGAGGTTTATATGTACCACTAGTAGGTTTCATTGTAGCAAACAACATGGTTTGTAAACTAAAGAAGAGCCTTTATGGCTTGAAACAAGCATCAAGACAGTGGTTTCCCAAGCTAACCACTGCCTTCACTTCCTTTGGTTTCACACAGTCTCAAACTAATCATTCTATGTTCACCATGAAAACAAATGATGACTTTACCATTCTAGCAATATATGTAAAGGATGTTTTGATTATAGAATCCAATATACAGATTATTCAATAAGTTAAACATCATCTAAATCAGCTGTTCACAATCAAAAACCTTGGACCTATGAAGTTCTTTCTTGGAATTGAATTAACCAGAAACCAAAAAGGGATCTTTCTCTGTCAAAAGAAATATACACCGGAACTATTGGAGGAGACAGGATTGTTAGGTTGCACACCTCTATCCACACCAGCAGAGATAAACACAAAGTTGCAAAAAATAGAAGTGGGGCTACTAAATGATGAAGAAGAAAGCTCATATAGAAGGTTGGTGGGAAAATTGCAGTGCTTAACTAGCACCAAACTAGACATCACTTATACTTTACAACACCTATCACAGTTTACAAATTATCTAGCCATAGTTTATACACAAGCTATAACCAGGGTACGTAGGTACATTACAGGATCTCCAGGTCAAGGCTTGCTCTTCCCTTCAAATTCATCACTCTCCCTCACAGCTTTCAATGACGCAGACTGGGTAAGTGGTGTTGACCTATGAAAATATCTTATAGGTTTTTATATTTTCTTAGTCACTCCCTAGTGAGTTAGAGCAAAGAAGCAACTAGTGGTTAGTAAATCCTCAACAGAAGCATAATATAAAGCACTAGAAATCACGACATCAAAAGTTTTCTAGTTGTTATTAGTACTGGAAAAATTGGGAGTCCATGAAATTCAACCAATCCCACTAATTTGTGACAACAAATTAACATTTAGTATAGCCTTGAATCTACTATTTCATAAGCGTATTAAGCACATAGAGATTGATTGCCACTTTGTTAGGGAAAAATACTTATAGGCATCATCTCTCTACACTATATACTTTTTGCAGGATAGTTACGAGACTTACTAACAAGGCCATTAGGGACGTCACAGTTCAAGACATTGCTTTTCAATATGAATGTTACCAACATCCATTTTGTAGGGGCTATTATCCTAGAGAAGGAGACATCATCAAAGGAAACACATAAGGAAGTATTACAGAAAAGCTGGAGGAGCGAAATGAAAGCTATGGATAGCTTTTTTCTTGGAAGATTTGTAATTATCAATCCTTTGTACAGAATAGGCTAAAAAGATAACAAGTGTAGGGTGGACAAATCATTAGGTTTAGTGTATCTGCCAAGTAGGAAATAAAAGAATGATGTAATTGTGAAAACTTCTTCTTCTTGAGCGATGGAACAACAAATTCTCTTCCTCTCATTTGCGACTACTGTATGGAGCCCAAGATAGATTTTCTTTCCATTTTTGTTCATCCCCGAACGTAACCATTTCATTCATTCCTTTTTTGTTCAACCTTTTCTTCTCATATTACTGTATGGTATCAGAGTAGGTTTGATCTGGATTATTAACTTCCCAACTGTCTATTTGAATGTCCAGTACCAAGGGCCTGATCTGGTTACTACTAAATTTATTTCAAGTGACAATTGGATGTTCAGTCTCAATTGCACTTGAGGGGCAGTGTTAGAGTATCCCATATTGACCAAACATGAAAATGTTAAAGGGTTTATAATTGGTAAGGGCCAACTACCCAAATGACTAGTTCTAGTCATTTTGGCAATGGTTGACCCAAGCCTAATTCTTGTTAATAGGCTCTACAATCTACCACTACAAGAAAATTAGTAATTAGCGATGGAAAATTACCGACGGAAATGAAACTATGGCAAATTATCGATGGAAAATCATGTTCCATCGGTAACATTGTCGAGAAAATTTTCATTTTGCGATGGAAAAATTATCCATTGGTAAATATGGAGGGGAATTATCCTAGTAAGTTTCGACAAAATATAGCAACGGTAGAAAATTCTCGTCGGTAAAGAAGGCGGGAATGCTTGGTAGAATAAATAAGTTTTGGGCATATCGACATATTACATTTTTATTGGTAAATTTTAAAGGTAAACATCATCGTTTGCTTCAGCTTCAACATTTTTAATAAAACAAAAATGACGTCGTTTTCATTTTATTAAAAATGTTGAAGCCAAAACAAACGACACGCATTTTTTGTTTAACCTAAAACTACTGCAGCCCCCTTTCCCCTCCTCCATCGCATTTGGCTAATTTTTTTCTCTCTTCTATTGTCACCGTCCTCGCCCTCCTGTCCATGGCTACCGAAGCCCCACTATCCTCTCCGTCTCACCGCACGTCCTCATCATCCCACCATCTTCATCATCCCAGCGTCTTCTTCTTTGTCACTAATGAAGCCCTCCTCCTCCGTCTCTCATGCCACCTAGTGATAGGTCAACTGATTCCCACTTTTCTTGACTAAAGTGTGTCCTTACACGTGCTTTGTAACCTCACTTAAAGAGATCATTCATTTTTTTGGTTATTGCACATTGTCAACATTCTAAGCATTTTTCTCCAGAGAAGGTTTCCCGAGCAAATTAAAAATTGCTTATCATAAATTCTTTAATTATACGTAATAAAGGACAATGATCTCCTAAATTGGTTCCATTTTATATGTAAGGAAAAACAAAAACCATTTTTTTTAAAGGGAAAGACATTTTAAGTTAAGACAGACATGAACATAAAATAGGCTAAGTTATCTTCCTAACTGGTTTTTGTGGTTATTTATACAGAATTTGAGACTGTATTTTACCTTTTTTCTTCCAACCAGCTATTATGTGATCACAGTATCAGTTACATAAGCTCATATTTACTCAGTATCTCCCAAAAGATGAAAATAAACTGAATATTTATGAGGAAATTCATAATGGTGATTAGTGAAAAGCTTGATATTTGGCATAAAAGATGGTATTTTTGAGTCACAGAGACTAATGATGACTCTGTGTGTTCCTAAATGAGACGTCATTCATTACTCTTTTTTGTAGGCAGAGAGGGGATAATAATATGGAAATTATGGATTTCAGTATTTTTCTTATTGCATTTTTTATTTATTAAAAACATTAAATAACTACTTCGCCTTTTATTAATAATTTAAAAAATATTAAATATATTAAAATTCTTATTATATTATACTTTATTAATTTTTATGTCTTATTTTAAATAATATAATACTAAAATTTTTAAACTTTAATGTGGTGCTATTTTGAAGTTATAAACAACAATGATGGTATAATAAATTCATGAAATAATAAAATATAATAAATGTTAATTCTTAATTGAAGTAAACTAAGAAAGAAAAAATAACTAAAGAAGAGAAAAACTAACCAAAGAAGATTCAATAGAATTATGAAAAAAAGTAGGATAAGGTCAAATTGGTTTAGATTCATACTCCAAAATTTCAATATAATTAATAGTATTTGCTTTTGATCTTACCTACATATGTCTATACATCTTGGCTTCGACCTGAACAATGATCAGAGGACTGACCTTTTCTTTTTCCCCTTTCCTGAGGGGACCCTAAGGATTTTCTTTCTTTTATTTGATGCCATAAAAAGTAGAAATACTTTTACACACTGAGTTCTTATGAAAAGGGTGTGTTAATTTATCAAAAGGAATTTACGTGATAATGAACTATTTCCTTGTTTTGCATGGTTCTCACGTTTTGTAATTTTAATATCTAAACTTCTTGTCAGGAGAGGTGACAGACAAAGATATGTTTTCTGGGTAAGAAGTTTAACAACTTTGCTTGTCGCCTACGTGGTCTTTCTTGTCTTGGCTATGAAGTAGGACAAGTTGCTTAGCATGAAAACCAAAAAATAAGTTGAAAATATATAAACAATGGAGGACATATTCAGGATCACTAAACATGTTATTTACATTAAACTACCCTCCTAAATGAACATTTACTTTTAATTTTATTTCTGGTAGTTCAGTTACATGGTTATTTAAATATATGCAAAACAAATTAACTAATGTAGATATGTTGATAGACTCACTTACACGTAAAAAAGGAAAATATTAAAATTTACAAATGAATTATACTTAAAGGTGAGCATAAAGGCCACATTCTAATCAAATCAAATTAGACTATTATTGATTTCTTTAAAATAGAAAAATATTTTACTTTTAAAACTAAAAGAAAATTAAGTATGTCATTTGATTTTTAGTTTAAATCTCAACCAAACAAATATCATTAAGTTTACCTTTTGTTAGTTTTTGCTATCAATACTTATTTTATTATTCCAAATAAGTTACTTTTGTTAATAAGAATAATCTCATAATTAACTCACTCATTTTCTTTATTTTTAATTAAAATTTTTAAATGTTCTTTCTCTTTAATAAAAGTAAGATATTTATATATAAGATTCTCATTTACTTAAAACTTTTTGATGATAATATTAAATCAATCATTATTTCAAAGAAAATTGAAGTTTAAATTACTTATTTTTTTATTATAATCTTATAATTTTAGATAAATATTGTAGGTGAATGCAAAGGAGGTCTTGATTTTGTTTTGTTGTTTAGAATATTCTTATAATCATTGATGAGTTTTTATGTTCTTTAATAATCAAAGTATTTATGATTTGGTTTTGCTTGAATCGTTGATGATAGATGTATGATTACATAAGTATTTACTATATGTGGAAAGAGTTTGAGATCTTATGAATGATTTGAGGCATAATAAACCCCTAGGATGGTATATAGGCTAGAAACTCGTGATGCAGCTCCTATAAGGCTTATCGGTGAAAAATTCCATGAGCCTAAGAGTCACAACGAGAACTTGCTTTCTCGATTTATATGGTGTAATAATGTCATGTACCTTAGTGTTTCTTTTAATTGAAACTTAGTGTACAAACTTCAATTAAAACATTAAAGAAGTAGTAAGTTGTATAATTATAAAAAATTATAGATCATTAGAGGTATAATAAACCCCTAGGACGGTATATAGGCTGAAAACCTATGATGTAGCTCCGATGAGACTTATCGGTGAAAAATTCCACAAGCCTAGGAGTCACAACGAGAACTTTCTTTCTCAATTCATATGGTGTAACAATTGAATGTACCATAGTATTGAAATCAATTGTAGGTGACTAATTCAAACATAAATACATAAATTCAAACTTAGGATTAACATAAGAAATTCATAGGTTTAATAGACATGACAGTTCATTGCATAATAAACCCTTAGGATAGTATATAGGCTGAAAACCTATGATGCAACTCCCGTGAGGCTTATAGGTGAAAAATTCCACAAGCCTAGAAGTCACAGCAAGAACTTGCATTCTTGATTCATAGGTGCAAACAATGTCACGTCTCATAGTATTAAAATCAATTGTAGGTGATTAATTCAATTGCTTAATACTTAGGAGATGTTGTGTAAAGTACAAGTTAAATGTCATGTAAACTTAGGGGACATGAAGGATACTAACTATGAAATCACTTTTTAAAATTAACAGTTTTGTAAAAATGAGTAATGTTGATAGATCTTGGATATATAGACGATTCACACCTGATGGTTTCATTAATCCTGAGTTTGTTGAGGGAGTTGAAGCTTTTATTTATTATACATATTCTCAACCTACATATATGAATGGCCCAAAGATCATAGGTCTATGTAAAAAGTGCAAAAATACTCGTTTCCTTCCTATTGATGAAGTGAACGGTCATTTGCTGAGAAAAGGTTTTTTTCCAAATTATTTTGGGTTGACACGACATGGGGAACTATTGATTTGTAGCACCTCAACGGTAATGAAGTAAACTCGTTAATAAATGTGAATAAGTTTGAAGGGGGGATTGGATTTATATCAAATAATGTTGGTGCAACTGAAAATCCTTACATGCAAATAGTTTATGATGCATTCGGCTATACCTTTAAGGAAAATATAAAAAATCTTAAAGAAGAATCAAACTCACATGTAAAACAACTTTTTGACTTACTACACTTAACTGAACAAGAATTATGGCCAAATTGTGAGAGAATGACTCAATTGTCTTCAATTTCTCGAATATTGAACATAAATTCTAAAGGACATTATTGGTCGTAGTTTTGATAAAATTCTTGGATGGTATAATGAATCATTGTCTCTTGATCATACAATGGTTGATAATTTTTACAATATGAAGATACTTATTAGGGGTCTTGGTTTGCCTGTTAAAAAAATTGATTGTTGCAAATTGGGATGTATGTTGTATTAGAGAGAAGATGTAGAATTACAAAAGTACAAACTTTGTGGTCAATCTAGGTTCAAGCCTAGAAATCATTATATGAAACAAAAATTAGTATCCTGGAAGTGGATATATTATTTCCTGCTAACTTTGAGACGTCAAAGACTATATGCTTCTGATGATATTGCATCTCATATGAGATGGCATAATGAACACGAACAAGAAGATGGAATAATGAGTCATCCATTGGATGCACTGGCATGGAAATATTTCAATAACACCTATTATAAGTTTGCAGCTGAAAGTCGAAATATTAGGTTGGGATTGTCAGTGGAAGGATTCCAACTTTTTGGTCAATCTAGCCAACAATATTCAGCATGGCCAATCATAATTACTCCTTATAATTTGCCTCCATGGATGTGTATGAATGAGGCATATATGTTCTTGACAGTGATTGTGTCAGGGCCTACAAATCTAAAGCATAAAATTAATGTATTCTTACAATCATTGGTATCTGAATTGCAGCATCTTTGAGAATATGATGTGCCTCTAAACCAAAATTTTATATTGAGAGCAGCTTTGATATAGAATATTAGTGATTTTCTGGCATATGCTATGTTCTGATGCATTTTATCTTCCAAACGGGGGCAAAACATGTTAGTTTGACAACTACATTAAATTTCTTCCTCCAGATCATCCATTTAGATGCAATAAACAAAAGTTCATTAAGAATATGATGGTAAAAATACCTCCTTCCCCTCACAAAATTAGTGAAGAGATATTGCAAGAGATTTATGAATTAGCGTTGCTGAAAGTTACAAAACTTGAAGCTGATGAAGTTAATACAAGTATTAGTAAAAACTTTAGTTGGAGAAAACGAAACATCTTTTGGGATTTACTATATTGGAAAACTAATTTGGTAAGTCATAATCTAGATGTGATGCATATTGAAAAAATATTTTTGACAATTTGTTCAATACCATAATGAACAGTGAAGGGAGGACAAAAGACAATGCAAAATGACAAGCTAATTTGAAACCTTTTTGTAGATGAAATGAATTAGATAAAGATATTCACACTGGTAAATATCCAAAAGTGTTACACTTTGGACCAGAAAAAAGAAATTTTTTGTGAATGATTGAAAAGTCTAAAGTTTCCTGATGGTTATGTTTCAAACTTGACAGGGTGTCTGGACGTGAGGAAGTACAAATTATTTGGAATGAAAAGTCATGATTATCATTTTTTTATGCAAAGGCTAATTCCAATTGCATTTTAGGAATTACTACCGAATAAGGTTTGAGAAGTTATAACAGAATTAAGTTTGTTTTTCAAAAGCTTAACATCATTTGAAATAAGGTTAGCTAAAATGAAAAACTATAAAGGAAAATTCCAGTAATTTTATGCAAATTAGAAGGGATTTTCCCTCCAAGCTTCTTTGATTGTATAAAGCATCTACCTCTGCATTTAGCACAAGAGGCTAAACTTGCTGGTCCAGTTCAATATCGATATATGTATCCATTTGAGAGGTAATCATAATAAATATTTAAATTGAAGTAATAACATGTTTTAATTACAGAATTGTAATAACCCAATTCGCTAATGTAGGTATCTGCATCACTTAAAGAAAAATGTCAAAAATAAGGCTAGAGTTGAAGGTTCGATATGTAATGCTTATTTAGTGGAGAAAGCAAGTACATTTTGTTCACATTATTTTAAGCTGCATGTGCACATAAGAAAAAGAAAAGTTCCTTGTAATGACGATGGGGGAGGAACGAGTAATGCTGATGGTAACTTATCCATTTTCACATATCCTGGACAAACATATGGATGTTCAACAAGAAGAATGTTAATAAAGGAAGAAATAAAGGTTGCCCATGGTTTCATTTTATTAAACTGTCAAGAGGTTCAACCTTTCGCGCAATAAGTTGAAATTGATTATTTGAGTTTTGAAATTTAGTGTCAATTGAAATACATCATAATTTTTTTAGATTATACGAGGAATGGTTACGCGAGCTAATGCCCGAGAAAACACATGATGATATCAATAAAGAAGTTAAAAGATACTTTCCTCGATGGTTTGAGAAATATGTAAGTTTTCACTTACAATTATTGAAATGATTGAATTATAAGATTAAAGTGTTCAAATGAAATTATACTATTAATATGATAATTTCTTTTGTGTGGGCCTTAGAAAATAGGGAACAAGTTCATATGTGATCTTGCGAATGGACCTTTATGAACTGTTAAATCATATCTGGTGTATTTCGTTAATGGATACAAATATCATGATCATAGTATGGCAACAGTAAAATAGTGGAGTTTGCATACACGAAGAATTGATAGATTACTTTGGTAAAAATTAAGATACTTAAAATTGAGTACCCTACATTACCAATAAAGTAGAGTGTGATATTTAAGTATAAGTGGTTTGATCCAACTCCTAATGTTGGTACAAAAATGCATAGCTGATACAATCTAGTTGAAATTAACCAGCGAAGAAGATTTTGACAATTTGAATCTTTGGTGTTGGCAATGCAAGCAATCCAGATTTATTATATCCCTTTTCCCAGTTTACAACGAGATAAGTCAGATTGGTCAGACATTTGCAAAGTTAAACCTAGAGATATTTTTGAATCACATGGAAAAGGAGAATAGAGAATTGAAAGTGAAACGTTTTAGGTAAATGTTTATGAAATAAATGCATCTGTTACATATGATGAAATGAACCTTTGAATGATCCAAATAATGAATATGTTGAAATTTCATCTGGAGAGGATGAGGAGGGTGAGATATCTAAAGAAGATCCTGAGTTTGATTATAATTCTTTAAAAAAAGAATATGATGATGATTTTGATTTACAATTAAGTGTTGATAGTGATTAATTTGTGTTTGTAATAGATTATTATATTCAATAAATCAATTATTAAATCAACAATAGATTGTTATATATTGAATTGAAATTCTTATATTTCTAGAATATTCAATAAAATATGTATTTTAGATTAAAATATGCCCCCAAAGAACAAAAAGGATATAATGTAACCAAAGTTCAGACCACAATTTGGAGCCAATTATTATCCAAATGAAGCATCACAATCTGCAGCTATAACAGAATCAGATGCTATACCTCCAGCTACTACACTTGCAGATGAGGCATCACCTTCCATACATGTTGCTATACCATCTACCACCCCTATACTGACAGAGATATCAGGGGTAAATGATACGGATGAAGGAGGTGGCCTCCAACCTGGAGCTGAGGGAGTTGATGGAAGAACTTAGATCACAATTGTCAACAATCTGTAAGTGAAAATAAATGAAATACCATATATTTATAATTAAGTTATAGTTTTCAATTTAAAAATGATATAAAATTAATTCTTTTAATATTAGGTTGATTCCGTATGGACCGTGCTCAAGAAACATGACATCCAAATTCAAGGAGAAGATTGATCTTGAGGGTTATATATGGAAGAATATCTCTCAAGCGACAAAGGATTTTTATTATCAGGAGTTTGAGATACAAAAAATATAATTGTTGTTTTTTAATTGATTTTTATACATTAATTAGATAAAAATTGTAGATTATGAGTACTTATCGTATGTTTTTTCTTTTTTTAGAAAAATTCTTTTAGGATTTTGAATT
>JANZXP010000004.1:14659057-14671218 GCA_027576715.1 Erythroxylum flavicans | reverse complement strand
AGTTCCAAAATTGTTGATAGAATCCTGGATTTAAACCATCACTCCCAGGAGACTTGTCACTCCCCATTGCAAACACAGCCTGCCTCACATCCTCTGCTGAAAAAGGTTCCTCAAGAGTTTGGTTATCCTCATCAGAAATATGACGAGGAACTAAATTAAGGATGCTGTCTAAAGAGCATGCCTGTGCCGAATAAAGATTGCGAAAATAATTCGAAATGACTTCACTCAAACTCGTATCCCAATTCTTCCAATCACCATTCTCATTTTTCAATTGCTCAATGTGGTTCATCCTTTGTCTCGCTGAAGCTTTAGAATGAAAGTAATGCGTGTTGCGATTACCACCCTGCAACCAAGCCTCTTTTGCCCTTTGTTTCCAAAATAGTTCCCGTTGCACATTTGGTAGTCTTTCTTTTGCCTGTAGGTAATTACATCGATCAGAATGAGATCTTTGGCCTCTCAAAAGTCTCAGCTTCTACCTACATTCATCCATCTCCACTTTAAATTTATTTCAGTATCCCTCCCCCCACTCATTGAGAGCTCTACTACAAACTGCAATCTTATCCAAGAAACTAGCTCCACTATGAAGCCTCTAACAATCCTCAATTACCTTACGGCACTTTGGCTCCATAGACCAGTGATTTTCATACCGAAATAAATGCATTATTGGCCTTGGAACATAAACTTACAGCTAAACAAAAATGGGAAGATGATCAAATGTAGTTAAATCAAGAACTACCCCTTTAGACAACCGAAACATATTCCTCCACCCCTCAGATACAAGCACACGGTCTAATTTAGCTTCCACATGATTCTCACCAATTCGCCCATTATCCCATGTGAATTGATATCCATACAGTTTGAAATCTGTAAGACCGGCCCTACTAACAGCACTTTGGAAACCATGAATTAAGTTGACAGGCTGTGGAAGCATTTAATTAACAATAAATGTTAAGAAGCTCTCTACTTAATTCACCTCTCTAAAACTAAATGAATTCCCAATATTTATAACATAAGTTAGTGCCTTTAAAATATTACACAATTCAACCTAGAAATTTACTACACTACATTATTGCAAATAACTAAAACACGTTAGTATATTCCCCATCTTTTTATTGATAATAAAGATAAATGTTTTTCTGTCTATATATATTTATATCAAAAGCCTCTTTATTAATAAACATGTTCACATTTCTCCTCGTATTAAAGTTTTGAGTTGTCTTTTAGATGGTCCTTTACATATTTTGTTGTTGCTGGCTTCACCAAAGTTAAGAAGGGTTGTTGCTAACTGTACAAAGTTAAAAAATGCAGAAAGAAAGAAGAAGAAAAATGAAGGCAATTCAGCTATAGCTGGCAAAATGCGTTAGGGAGGCCTATAAATAGGCCTTCCCATATTAGTTTTCATTGATCCCAGAAGTCTCTCTTCTTCCGTTTAATTTCCACAGCTTAGAAAGTGTTTCTCCTATTTCTTAAGAAAGTGTTTCTCCTTGTAAAATAAAGAGAGGTTGTAACTCCTAAATCTTTTATAGTGAAGTTTCTTATTCTTGCCAGTGATTTTTACCTTAATTTGTTTGGGAGTTTTTCATATAAAAATTTGTGTGTTTATTTCTTCAATACTACTCTTTCAATCCTATTTAGCTACGGACCTGCTCTAATCCAGTCAATTTTTACAACAAGTAGTATTAGAGATAGGTTAGAAAATTATGCTGATTTTTTTGATGCAATTCGTTGGTTTTCAAGTGAAGACGATAAAAGTTGATGAATAGCAAAACAATAACTAAGAATGGTGGCAACGTTCTTGCATTTAATTTTGAATTAACACTGTATCAGTTACTGTAGCTGAGCTATAGTAACTAGAGTACTATTCATGTATACGATACTATTCATATATTTGAGTACTATTCACACATATGGGTACTATTCACGTGAAATAGTGGAAGTTGAACTCTATTCGTGATAGAAACAATGGTAGCAAAATTTGAGATTGAGAAGTTCAATAGAAGTAATTTCTCATTGTGGAAGTTTAAGATGAAAGCTATCTTAAGAAAAGATAACTGCTTAGTTGTCATCAGCGAAAGGCTGACAACATTCACAAACAAGAATAAGTAGAATGAGATGGACGGAAATGCAATTACAAATCTTTATTTGACATTAGCAGATGCGGTGTTGTCAAGCATAAAGGAGAAGAAGACAATGAAGGAGATCTAGGATCAGCTCAGTAAGCTATACGAGGCCAAATCATTCCATAACAAGATTTTTCTTAAAAGAAAATTGTACATTCTTTAAATGTCAGAACCCACTCCAGTGATAGAGCACATCAACACCTTGAATACTCTATTTTCCCAACTCATGTCATTGGATCATAAAATAAAGTCTCAAGAGCGTCATGAACTTTTACTTCAAAATCTACCAGATTCGTATGATCAACTCATCATCACTTTAACAAATAACGTCTGTGCAGACCACCTAGTCTTTGATGACTTTGCAACTGCTATTCTTGAACAAGAAAACTAGCACAAGAACAAGTAAGACAAGCAAGCAACTTCACAACAAGTTGTCAACATTGAAAAATTTATAAAGTGTCGATCCTCTTGTAGCCTAATGGAAACATGAGCAACATGTAATGGCAAGGAAGAAAGAATGGTGTGAAGACCTAATCGACTTTCAATCAAATCTTTAAGTTGGAGATTATTATTGCGGACTGCACCAAAGTCAAGAAGAGTTATTGCCAGCTGCACAAAGTTAGAAAATGTAGGAAGAAAGAAGAAGAAAAATGAAGGCCAGCCAACTGTGGACAGACAGCTGGCTAAATGCATCTAGGAGGCCTATAAATAGGCCTTCCTATATCAGTTTTTATTGATTCCAGAAGTCTCTATTCTTCAGTTTAATCTCCACAAATTGGAGAGTATTTTTTTTCTATTTTTTGCGTTTTTCTTGTAAAATAGAGAGAAGTTGTAACTCCTAAATATTTAACTGTGAAGTTTCTTCTTTTTTGCCCATAATTTTTACCCTAATTTGTTTGGAGATTTTTCACATAAAAATCTGTTTGATTATTTCTTCATTCCTATTTAACTACAAACTTGCTCTAGTCTTAGCAATTTTCATAACATGTTTAAATAAATCTAGTCTTCTTTTAATTTTGAATTTACAGTTCGATCTTCATTATTAATACAAGACATTTTTATCCTTGATCTATTACCTTTTTCCATCCAATGGGTAAAAGGAGGGCAATTCTAAATAATCTTCTTCTTTAAACGTAGATTTGGAGTGTTCGAAATTTAACCCTTTGAAACTTGCATGCAGTCGCTATTCCGTGCCATTCTTTATCAGTTGTCACGTTAGCTTATCTTATTGTCCGGTAATCTCTTTTTTTTCCCCCTATTTTGTTGTTTATTATATAAAAGAATTCTAACGCCTCATTTTTCAGTTTCACAATAGAACCAAGATTCCAACAAGTCCTGATTTTTTCCTTAATTTGGTTATTTTGTACAAATTAACCATTTTTCTTCATTTTAAAAATTAACTAAAGATTTTTTACCTTGGGCGTCTACAATACTATTTCTTTCTTCCGCGACTGTTGTAAATGCGAAAACCTGCCAATCTCTAATTATTTTGAGCTGCCTTAAATGACTTGCTTTTTCATATAACATACACAACTTTCGTGTAGGATAACAAAACAATATGATAGAAGTGGGGATTTATGGGCGAGAAACAACTTATGCGTAGTAAATGTTTTTCATTGTTGTTATGCTATTAGGGAGAGGATCATTATAAGTCCACCTTAGTAATTAATGAAATCTAAGTGGCCGTTTATTAGCTATGGATAGAAATCAAAAAATCTTACAAAAGCTTGATAATAGTGCAATTATTATAAGCATCCCAAAATCATAGGTTGCGGGCAGAAGACGTAGATCACAGCTGAAGCCTTACAAAGTGAGCTCAAGACTGCCAAAGAATGTAACTTTCTTTTGTGTAATAATATTAGTTTTTTTTTCTTCGTCACATTTTAATAACACTTTCAATTAAAAAAAATGAAAATACGTTTCATGATTGATATCTATTTTTAGATTTAGACGATTGATATCTTTATGTGATAAATAAAATTTCATGTCACTGAAAAGTTTTTAACTTTCGTGAAATCCCTATCATCTGAACAACCTCATTGAATTTGTAGCTATTTTGGAAAGAATTCCACCAAAATTCTATTCTTATAGATCTTTCTACAGGTCAATTGTAATGTTGGTAGCTAAAAAAGCACTTCACCTTTTACCATTCCGCAGCAATAATTGCATCTTATTAATCAAGCAAACAATAGTGAAAAATTAGCGATGTTGTGGTACTATCTCAACGCTGAATATAAATTACTAAATTGAAGAATATTGTATCCAGTTCAAACAAACAAATTTGTAACGTGACTTATCTTTTCAACATATTTTTCTCCTTGGTTGCTGTAGTCACTTTCAGAATTTTGTGGTCACTTAATTTTTTGTATTGACATGTTCCTCACAACGAGAAAAGTTAAGGAAGAAGAATACCGTAAAATGCCGCTACGATTAGAAAAAGTTATCAAGTACAAAGGCAAAGAATCTGCGTAATTAAGCTAGCTAAATTATGGGGACAGGCGTTTAACTGAGCATTACTGTAGCTCGAAATGTGAAAGGACTGAGTCACCATCTAAATCTTTGGACCTAAAGTAGGTTATAAACTCACTAAAACTGATTTCCCTGTAAATGGGAGGGTTGTGGTCAGACAGAAGCTCCTTTATGGCTGCGTACGGCTTCAATCGATTGACTGTACTTGGTTGGAAAAAGCATGCAATAGATGCCCTCGCTTTATCCCCTCCTACAACTACTCTATGCTCGACACTTTCGAACTTCTTGTTTGTGATGAACTGTTTGCGCATATAAATGAAGAAAAAACAAAAAGAAAGAAACCACCAGTTGGTGGGATGAAAAGTGAATAGAAGTTTGCATAATTGTTGACTTCAAACTTATAACCACCATCGTACAACTTAATAACTTGCATCAAAATCGTGGAAGGAGTAAAATAGTTTTTTTATTATATGGAAAGGTGCAAACTAATGACTTTTGGTAATTAAGAAGCATAAAAATGAATAATATACTGTTGATGTTATAGTATCAATAATGAATGATTATTTATAATATTAAGAATGGATTATATCTCGGAAAGTGAAATTTGTAAAGTGGCAGGATCCGAATTTTTTTGGATGATGTTATTGTGCTAATTTCTCGAAATAGAAAAGTGTAATTAATATTTAAGATATGATCATATCTTTTTCTCTCTGTTTGGTAATATCAAGTAAGAACAAAGATCGCTACCTAGAATTAATAAGCAACTTCTGATTTTAAGAAGCAGTAAAAAGTTGAAGATTAAAAGAAAAAGACACAGAAGTTTACCTGCATGAAATCTCCTGTGTTTACTATAAGAGCGCCTTGTAGAGGGGTTACATCAAGCCATTGATTTCGATGACGAACTTGGAGGCCACCAACTGTGTCTTGAAGTAATAAGGTCAAAAAGGACGGGTCTCTATGCCTGCTGGTTCCAAAAGTTAACTCTGGCTGTGGACAAACTGGGTAATAATGGCAAGCCACTACTTGTGCTTCCATGCACCCTATGCTTGAAAGGTAGTCAGTTGGAAGCCCCAAAGCCTCAGTTACTAGCTCAGCTAATAACTTACCCATCTTGACTGTGTGTCTTCTGTATTCACTCACTGCGTCCCTGCAAATTTAACAACAAAAACATAGGAGATCATATTGATTTCCAAAGAGGGTTTTAATTACTTGTAACTAATTATTTATTCAAGAACTATTCTTAAAACTTTCGAACCGACTAGTTTCTTGGTATGATAAATTTACGACTTCTTCACACTAATATTATATATACTTGATACATGAATTATTCTTGTGTGTAGCCATGTCAATCGTTCTTTTGTATCACCCGAATGATTAAGGTTGCTTGAAGCTCCTTCCTTCCTACTTACGATTTCAAGATAAATAACTTACCTGCATACTGGAGGAAAAAGTTGGGAGTCGATTTCACCATCCTGAAAATCGAAGGCTATCGAATCCCTCCAATCTGCTGGTGCTTTGCTCGACAAGAGATTTCCGTTAGAAACATACCTTACTTTTCTATCGGTATCTCGTGAGTACCATTCTCTCTTCAACTCCTGTGGTTGCTCATGGAATCCCCTAATTCCTGCTATCATCTCCTCCATAACACTTCCTGGAATTCCATGATTGACCACCTGAAAGATACCCCATTCTTCCAATGCTTTCAGAATCTCTGCAACTATCGTTGCTCGTCTACAACTTTCAAAGCCTTTAAAGTCTATCAGCGGAAGCTGTGCCTTGACGTCACCTTTCTCCGGTTGTGAGCTTTCTACAGTTCCATGTGGGTGAATGAAAAACCTGGGGATCTTTGTCACACCAGAGTCGACTAGCCCTTTAACTCCAGCTTTGGTGTCATCGAATGCCTTCACTTCCTTGGCTTTGTCATAGTTGGAAGCATTTTCAGCAACAGAATTTTTCACTTCTTTCAGTTGAATCTCTTCCATTTTCTTAGAAGTTGAGGTCATGGTAATTGGTGGCCGAGAAAAACCATTTTCTAGGACTGAGAAATTTGTATTAGTGGCCATAAATTCAAGCAGAACTGGTAACAGAAAAGATGATAGCAAAGACTATATGGTAACAGAAAAGATGCTAGCAAAGACTATATAGGAGCTAACAGAGACTATGTTGGATATGGATTTCTTGTTTACAAAGAGTAACAAACATAGAAACAGGCAGCCACAATGAGGTATCTCATTTTGGGCATTTATTTTACAATCTTAATCTTTGACTTTTAGGACAACATTACGGATCACATGACAGCTCGAGCAAATAGTGAGCATTAGCATATGTCCTTTTCCGTGATGGTTAGCGCTTGTAATTCTCTAGAAGTCTATTTACTCGACCTTCTACCATTAAGTTGCAAATGAAATTTGTTTAAAAATAAAAAAAAAACAAAACGAAAGAAAATGTTCAGGATTTTGAGAAGCCACATTTAATATTGTGAATGGGGTCTTAGCTTGTGATTTTTGAAAAAAATAATAATTCAATAATTAGTATGAGATATTTTTTTAATTGTTATCATAATACTTTGTTAATTTGTAGAATTTGCGTGATTCAATTGGTTCTTGGACAATCCGGAGATACATTTGCTGAACCCCTAAGATTTGTTTATGAATTGTTTACTTAAAATCGGAAAGAGACACATGGACCCAACAATGAACAACGATGGATCGAGCTAGCCAGAACGAACTTGTCCAAGACGCCAAGTTGAGCGTATAATGTGAGAATTTGATCTATATAATTGGATGGGACCATTCCCACAAGTTTGTTATTATATTCTATGCATGAATCGACTAATTAAACTAAGAGTTTATTGTGCATTTTCATCCCATCAAACCACCGCTCTTCTCATCAGCACTTGAACTATAGATCGATCTAAAAAGCATTTTCATAAAGAGAGGCATGTGCAAAAATACCTCTATAACCATCTAGAACCATTCGATAAAGTATAGCACCATGTCTGCCTTGATCGTGGCAGGTAGCTAGTTCGTGACGACTTAGAAGAAAATGGACCACCTAAGAAACCTACAACTAACTCAGAGTTAATACATATATAGCTACCTTATATAGGCACGTTGTTGCAGTTACAGGAAAATAAGACAAGTTTAGGATGTTCTGAATTTTCCAATGTACTAAAAAGTTTTTGCATATAGCTGTATTAGGGAAAGGAAATAATGGAAGTAATCAGTTATTTGGACACCCTTGAACTTCTATCCATTTCACGTAACATTATTTCTGCATCTGTTTAAGGCTTCAAATATATATCTATGACAGGTCGAGAGTCGGTGGAAAAGAATATATACTGCGTTTTCGTAACCAAATGTTTCCGGCAAGTTACCTCTCGAAGTTCGGGGCAATTGACTAAAGTTATAAAATTTTGCAAGTTGCAGAGATAATTACAATGGTGACTTGGCGAGAGCTTGATTGTTAATTAAGTTAATAAGTCGAGTCGATATAGATCATCATTCAAAAATGTAATTTGACTAGTAAATTTTTAACTCAGTCATCACATCTATATGTTAAAAAAAGACTTTATTAAAATATATATGACACAAAAAGACAAAATTGTAAACTTTTTTCCCATTGAACCAGTAGCTTCAGTGGCAAGTTTTACCTTGGTAATAATGACCAAAATAATAATTTATGTTACCAAAACTATGTATTTAATTATTCATGCTTGGTGGAGTGTGAATAATCCATCGAGGATAACACACTACTAGCACATTTAGAGTATATGAAAATTTTAGGTCACATTATTTAAAATGTAAACAGAAAGATGAAACAGTGCTAGTGTCACTCGTGTATGTGATAAATTGTGTAAACAGTGCATGTCCGCATCTATGTGATCAATTGTGATAAGAAGTAAGCTTTTATGTATATCAGATTTATAGTATTGGGAAGATTTTAATTACATTCAAGTTTTCGGTTATTGAATATAGAAATTAAATCTTAAATTTTATATCCTCTAATTTTTCTATATCCAACTCTTAAAAACTAGTCCTACCCATTTCATAATTTAAAAAAGTTTAGTCTTTTTTCTACATCTCAAATATTAAAATATTTTAATTTCTTTACATTCTCACCTAAGTGGATAGTAAAAGTATTAAACTATCCACATGTAATTATTTTAGAGTTTGCTTTTTAGTTCCAAAATCAAAATGTGGGTGAATTGATTAATTTCTTCCAAAAGATGCGTAATGATCTTAATTTTTATATCTATTTGTAAATATTTCAAATAAATATAATGAAATTGCATTGCATATTTTAGATGGTTAAGGTCTTAGTATTTAGATTTATAACATTTTTTCTTAAAGATTATGAATTTAACAAATCACATGCAGTGTCTGTTTGGAAATCAGAACGAGATCAGATCCTGATCGTAGCATAATAATTAAGAAACTTTTTGTGTTTTGATTTCTCAAAAACTAAGATCACTTTAATTCTATAAAATGATTAACACATAAATCATAATAAAGCATGAACCTATTTGTACCTTATTCCGAAGCTTGATCATTTTCTTCTTGTATCCCTCAAACCGTTTCTTACACTGACTTATCTCAACTACCATAGCCGCAAAAGTGTCTAACCTCTAATGGTATCCACAGAATTCGTTGAGAGAATTCTGTAATTTTTATAAAGAGACTTAAGTAAGAAGTGTTAGCTCCAATAGAGCTTAAGTCTATTTATAATAAGTATTGGACATTTTACTAATTTAATTGAAATTAAATTTTAATTAGAATGGCAAATAATTCTAACTAAATATCAACTATGCACAAATAAGATCAATATCTCATATTGATCCTTATTTATTAAATATTTCATATTTAATCATAAAATTTCTCAAACTTTACAATCAAGTCAAACTTGATTAAAATATCTTTATTTTCTTCAATCTGTTCTTTATGTAAGACCTATTAGGTTACCATATATATTGACAATGATTATAAATTATAAATTCTAATCCAGAATTAGAATTAGATAAATTAAAATTCGTTTTAATTTATCTTTAATTCTTCAGCTAAACAATTTATGATCACATATCAAGATTGGTGTCTAACAATGCATCATAACCACTCAAATATTTAGGAACGTTAAAGTAGTTTTGACTAACTTTTTTGTGTATGATTTTTCTTTGCAATTTAACCATTTCATCATACAATATTCCGATCAGACATAGAGCATGAAATTAATGTCTGTTATATTTTAAGTACAATTATATTAGTTCACTGCAATTAGTTATTAATTCAATTAATGAAATTTAAAAACTATTTACAAAGTGTCATTCCACCTTGGTCAAGAATTTTTGAATCAATACTAGTCGAGAACAACATAATATTATCCTTAATTGCTTTAGGGTGATGAATCCTATCTTAATCACACAACTACCTCCATATAGTTCATGCTCTATCCAATGACTACTGACTGAACAAACTATGATTAGAATAAGTCATAAATATTATCAAAATATAGCAATTCATATACAAGATAACTATAGAGATCTCAAGTCAAATGATTACTTATATAATCATCACAATAAGAATTTTCACAGACATACATCTAATGTTCCAAATGGATTTCTCATATTAGGTCATTTCAATGAACTTTTTCTCTAATAAGCACCCATACATTTGTTTAAGTATCTTCATACTTTAGTCTATGAGATCGACTACTTTCTTCATAAGGAAATTATAACGTGTGCTAATCTTTTATGTTATATTAATGTCTAATCTTAATAGAACGATGACTAAGAATAATTTAGGGATATTACATAAATGCAAATAAATCTCATAATTATAATCTCATTATAATTTCATTTTCAACATATAATTTTTTCATAGACTTTATCATATATATCTAAATATGTACAAGATAAATAATGCCTTTAAATAATTGTCACTAAACTATAATTAAACTGATTGACTGTAGGGCATAAACTAACATTCTCCTACTTGCACTAAAACAATTGTTTAAGTATCATATACCTATTGATAAGACAGTGGCTTAATGAGAGAGTTCTACAAGATTCTCTATAGTTAGTACTTCCTTAAATCTTACAACTTCCATCTTAATTATCATTATAATTAAGAAAACTTGCCTAAGCACATCCTTATATCTTGAATGAGACCTTAGCTTTTTTGACATGCCTAATGACTCTAATGCTGCACAATATATTACTATCTTGAACAATGCAAGGAACTATATCAAGTTCACTAAAGAACTTATTGATCCTATTAGTCATTAAATGAAAAATATATTATGTCTTAATTAGCTACTATTGCTACATTGGAACCTTTCCAATCTTAAAATGATATTGTTCTAAGTAAAATAAACCTTAATTAGAATTTAGTTCTAAAGTTATTATCCATATATATATATATATATATATATATATATATATATGGATAATAACTTTAGAAGTAAATTCTAATTACGGTTTATTATATATATATATATATATATACTTCATAAGTATTAGATATCTTAAATACTAAACATCTTTAGTACATTATCCATGTACTTGGACTTATAATAGTTGAACAACTTCCAATCTATCTCCATAGATCTAATTCTAAGAATTAAGTTGTTACCTTTCTACATCCAACAAGAGTTATTCTTGGACAATTATATTTTTAACAATTGAAAATTAGAACTATTATTCTCTACGACTAATATGTTTTTACATACTCCCACAAAAGAGGACAATTATACTCCACTAACCTTCTTGTAGATATGATAAATTCACAATCATCTCCAAAATAAAGTCTTTAAATTCATCATATAAATGAATCTTTCAACGTCTTGTAGCCTTTCAAATTTACATCAAATAGATCATTAAAGGCACTAGTTCCAATTGGATGTATTCTTATGATATTTGACCCTTTCAAATTTCATTTTACTCCTAACAATTATCTTGATAACTATTCTTCTATAAGTATACATTGAAACAAACAATTTGTTGAAGAGGTTTATAAGATTATAACCAATCTTTTAGATATCTCATAAATTTTTATTATCTAACTTAGATCTAAACTTAATGGATAATGTATGGTTCAACCAAGCATTATATCCTTGAATCATTAACTTTGACTCTTTCAAAGACTTAGCATTTCATATCTAATATGAAATTTTGCTAATTGATTCAACTGGAAACATTAAAGGTAAGTCATTATAACATAAATCTATACTCTTATGAATTTTGTTGTGAAGGTATTCACCAGAGAATCTCATTCCCTATAGATAGCCAAAAATTTAAAACTCACCACAACAATCTCATCTAAATGTTTCAGGATTCTCAAAGCTTACACTACAAAACAACATGGCTATTGCAACGAAAATCTTAGCAACACCTTTGATGTGCTCTGCTATTAACATTTTTTGTAATGCATCGTTATTAAATATTAAGCTTTTGTGACAGCTTATTGCGAGGAGAATAAATTTGTATTTCGACCACACGGCTTATTGGTGATGCTGTCGCCTGCAACCAAATATAAAAGAAATCACTTCCGTTAAAACAAATTAATGTAGTAGCGGTAA
>JANZXP010000004.1:14628044-14648055 GCA_027576715.1 Erythroxylum flavicans | reverse complement strand
ACAAATATGTGCAATTATGCATCAATAAAAGTGTTGAGTCATCTCACATTATGTATATGCACACAATTAGAAAGCACTTCCAATACAACCCTAACTATCAAACTCCTCGTACAACTAAAGGTCTGGAATTGTCACAATATTATCAGAGAAATTCCCAATTCATATACATCCATATTCAATTTATAATACATAAGCCTTTGGAACTCATTCATTCATATTCACATCAAGGAATTCAACATTATACAACATACATCCTTTACATTATCATCTCAATTAATCATGCATAATTAAACTAAATATTACTCAATTAACCTTATACTATCATCAATTGCATAAAATCTCTTTTTTTTCACCTTCCTAACCATTTCCCACAATTATGAGATAAGGGACCCGAAACCTCCAATCAGCTGTTTTTATAGAACAAGTTTTGGGTCAGTTTTGTATGACCATTTTGACATAGAAACTGAGGCTTTTGGGTAATAATTTCTTCTAAACAATTGTTCCTATATTTCTTAAGTTTCAATAACAATAAGATCATTTAGACTTCCAAATTATGAAATATAAGCAAAACATCACGAGCTGCTCCAAAACAGGGGCAACATTAGGTCACCTTTTTCAATCTCAATTTCCAAGGTCATAGAGCCCGAATTAAGTCAGAGTCTCTTCTAAAGATATTTAGCTCTATATCTTAGGTTTCATATTCAACTAAAATCACACAATTTGGGGGTCTTTAGACTGAGTTATGACTCAAACAATATGACTGACTCAAATAAACCCTAGACAAAATTTCACTACATAATGTTCTCTTGTCATCTTCAACCAATTCTATCCAAGATAACACCAAAATAACAACAAAGCAATATCCCAGGAACAATTCCACATCCAAATGAATCTTTATATCCATTCAATCATATAAAAATATAGAAATCAACTAAGTGAAGTCCCAGACCTTAAGATTGACAAAGTAGTTCTTCTAATGCTTTTCCTTCCCTTTTCTTTGGTTTTGCTTGAATCACCAAGTGAAAAGTGATGGAATGAAGAAGGTGGAATGGAGAGGATAAAAACATGAAGTTAAGCCATCAAATTTCGTCCATCTCCCTTCTCTATATGCCTTTTTATGAATGTTCTAGTCTTAGATGCATGTTTCAATCTCATTGGTCCATATGTCACAATCCTATTGGACCATATGTTACAATCCCATTGGACCACATGTTACAATTCTATTGACCATATGTTGCAATATTATTGGACCATGTGTTACAATTCTATTGGACCATGTGTTATGATTTTATTGGACCATGTGTTACGATTCTATTGCACACACATGCTTTAATCTTATTGGTCCATGAGTTCACTTTAGGAAAATTGCATATTGGTCCTTCTTATTCCTTTAACTCCCACATTTGCTTGTGATCTTATCAATTAATTTCATTCCCTATGTCTTAATTTTCTAGTGACATAAATTTCATGCAATTTGGTTAATTATATCAGGAGTTATATCCCAAAAACAACAGGCTGTTCGAAAACAAGGACAGTAACCAAAACTCAAATTCAAACCAGAATTCAAAAATCTTAAAGGTAGAATCAGACTTGGGTTCCTTCAGAAAAGTTGTACATAAACGTATCTAGTTTCATATGAATCTAAACTCATCCCATTTTGATGTCTACAGATCAAGATATGGCTGAACTACCGAAGTATGTTCAGTAGTCAAACCAGAATTAGCATATAACCATCATTTTTCCATCATTTAATTTTCATCATCTTAACACATATTCATGCCAATTCAAATCTCATAACACTTTTATTAATACATACTATCAAGTTCAGAATTCCCTCATATGTTTAATTTTGAATTCCAACTCCAAAAAAAACAAGCTAATCATACCTGTATTGTCATAAATATGTAACTTTTCATCTAAGGTATATTTTGGGGCCTTACAAGTTGCTTGTGGACAAATGAGCGAGGAAGGCAACCGGCTACTTTTAGGGAGCAGAAGGGAATTGTCATAGTCAATCAAATGACTGAGATGTAAGTAAAGATCAATAATTTGATGCAACAACTTAGCAACATGAAGACATCATCGTCCACTCAGGTTAAGGCCACACAGTTGAAGTGTGAGCTCTGAGGTCAGATAGGCCATGATACTGTGGAGTGTTACCTAATGAAGGAGGACAGTCAAGAGTAAGTGAACTATATGGAAGCACAATATCGACAAGGAGGGGTAACAATCCCTACTCCAACACTTACAATCCCAAGTGGAAGATTCACCCGAACTTCTCCTAGTCGAATAACACTGACGGACAGTTTAGGCCTCAAGGGCTATCAGACTTTTAGCAAGATAAACCGAGCTCAATGGAATCGAATTTGGACAGACTTTTAGATAAGATTTGAGGCATGGAGAAAGCAAATAGGAGGCTTGAGAGCAAGTTTGAGCAAGTTATGAAGAACCATGCCTCATCCATACACAATTTAGAAATCCAAGTTGGGCAATTAATAGAGACAATGTCTGCTCAGAATGCTAGAACTCTTCCAAGCAACATCTAGTCTAATCCAAAGGATCATATCATAGTCATCAGCAAAACCCAGGAGGAGGAATCTGAGAAGGTAAAGGGAGCAAAATATGAAGGAGAAAGTCAAGAAAATAAAGAAGACTTTCCAAGTGAGCCCGCGATTGAGTCACTTAAGGCAACTCGACGTGTATTTCCATTCCCTATTGTGCAGAAGTAGGAGTTATATGCAAAGAGATAAGTAGAAAAAGTACAGGAGATTGAGCATAACAAGGTTGAGGAAGTGACAGAACAATCTGTCAAAAAGAAGGTCAGAGAGCGACAATTGGAAGACGACCCCAACATCGTAGAAAAGAAGGAGGACCTAGGGGACTTTTTCATCCCCTGCAACATTAACAGAATAATCATAGACAAGGCATTCATGAATTTAGGCACGATTATAAACATGATGCCCTACACTTTTATTCTAAAGTTGGGCTTAAGAGAGTTAGTGCCCACTAAGTTTTTGGTAAAAACGGCCGACAAAACTGAACATAAACTGATAAGGATTATAAAGGATGTTCCAGTAAAAGTTAATAAATATAGCTTTCCCACAGACTTTTATATACTAGATATTAACGAAGATGTGGAAACCCCGATAATTCTTAGATGACCATTCTTGGCCACTGTGTGTTCAATCATTGATGTTAGTGGTGGCAAATTAACTATGCTAATAGGAAAGGAGAAATTGATCTTCAAGGTGGCGAGAAGAGAGTACGATTCTCCTTCATCTTTAGTGAATATCAAGGAAACTGAACCTCAAGGAGAATGGGAAGATATCGAGGATCTAGGGAATGCTTTAAGGAAGAAGCGCTCGCTAAGAAGAAGGAGAGGAAAGGAGAATTGTAAAGAAGGTGGGACCTATAGCATGGTAGCTCATTGCACCATTCATCCCGACCACCTTGAGCTTAAAGGAGCATCGAGCTACCGACGTTAAAAGAAGCACTGCATAGGAGGCAACCCATGGAAAAGTAGTTCTTTAATTGTTTTTGTTCGAATGTTTCAATTCGGTAGTTAGGATTATTTAATTTTTATTTTGAATAAAATCAAGAAGGATCAGGATTTCAGAATATATGGATGATTTATTAAGCACGAAAAGAGAAGTGAAAGGGGCCGCAAAAGAATTAAGAAGTGAAATGGGAAAGATTGGAAAAAGAACAAGGAAAGAAAAACAAAGAAGGGGTGGAAAGTCATTGGCCACGATCGTGGCCTACGACTATGCAGAAAAAAAGGGAGAATGCAATTTTTAATGAAATTTTTACCATTTTACCCTTTTAACCGCCTATATAATCAGTTCTAACTTCATTTTTACATTTACTTTCATTTTCACTTTATCTCTCTAGACTTCAAGCATACAAAAGCTCTCACTTCTCTCCAAAAATTTTAAACTTCCAAATTCTACCCAATCATACCACACATTAAACAATCAGCCCGATGGGTGCCATATGAACGACAACAAGTTGTGGGACGTGGAAGAAGGAACCGAGTAGCAGACTTTGGTGTGCCCTTTCCAATCTACACAGAAGAGGAAGGTACTCATTTTTGATCCCTTCATGCTAGACAAATTGTAGTCCCTAAGTACTTTGATTTTGACACACTTGATAGGGTAGAGTTGCGTGAGCGAGTAGAAAACCTAGCTGAGAGGATCCAATGGGCCAAATTCATACGAATTCAATTTCCTGTTTATCAGGAGCTTACATTGTAATTTTTCACTTCCTTGACTTATGACCCTAAGAATTCAAAAGAATTATGGTTTAGGTTAGGAGGACGAGCCTATGAATTAAATATAGAAACCTTATGTGAGATGTGTGGATTCCCTAAATCCTCCATCATTGATCATCATGAAGACTTTCATCCTTCTCAATACTAGAATGTGCTTACTGGAATTGAGCAATTTCATGCCAAGAATGCTTATAGTAACATTATAAGGTCCCAAGAACATTTTTTCCCGCACAAATTTATGTGTCAGCTGGTTTTCGATAAAACCGAAACCAACAAGTGTTCCACAAAGGAACTTTTTATGTTGTGGTGCATGGACCACAATATTTTAGTCTGCACACCCACTCATGTGCTTAATGTCATTGTTGCGACTCCGCGCAAGAGGAGCAACAACCTAGGAATGGGGTATATAGTGTCTACCATTGCAGAATATTTTAGCGTGGAATGAAGGGGATTAAATGTTCATCTCTCGAAATTCTTAAACTATCATCAATTATGGCAGGATAAAATCCTTAAGTCCTATAATATGGAACCTAAGCATATTAGCCAGAAGAAACATATCCAAATCAGGAAGAGGAATCAAGCACCAACTCGACAGGAAGAGGACTCAAGCAAAGAATCTAAGGAAGAGGAAGAAGAACTTGGTTGGAAGGAGGTTTTGGATGCAATCTCTGAAACTAACAAGACACTTCGTGGAAAACACCAGAATGGTGAAGGAGATGGCTCGGACATAAAGACGCCAGAGTCGGGATATTCGTCAGATCCAAAGATATTTCGAGGCTCAGGGCCTTTAATTACCGCCCCCGACACCATAACCACCTCAATCTCCATAGGAATTGTGTTTGAGCCATTTATTTTTCTTTTTCAAATTAGCCTTTAGTTCTAATTTTTTGTTATTTTATTTTATTTTTTGTCTACTTTAATTTCTATTTTTTCTTGTCTTTTATGCGCTTGTATGTTTCCTTCATACATTGAGGACAATGTGTTGTTCATGTATGGGGAGGGTTATGTGTTTTGCTTTTGAATTTGATTTTTTTCATATTGTATAATAGTTATTAGGTTGCATTTTGTGAACTGTTTGAATGTGTCAATGGCTTAAATGGAGCGGGATTTGTTTAATTTTGAACATAGTCTATTAGGTTGTAAATAAACATTAGCTCGCAAAATTAGTAAATTAGGAGTCTTTAGATAAATATACAGTTTAATTAGGATTTAGTGTAAATTTAGCACCCTATAGGTAGTCAAATTCATTCATAATTTGAGGCTTTTCAACTTAAGTAGCTTAACTAATATTTTCATGGAAATGAGTAGCTTAAACAATAAGGTAGGCTAATAATAATTAAAATTTTGTTTTTTTAAATAAATCACTATTCTGCTAGCCTTTAGATTATAAATAGAGCTAGTAGCCAGTTGAAAACGTGATATAGTTGAGTAACTAGATCGACACGCATCACAAATGTGTGCCTTCGCGTCAAAAAGCTATAATGACATTTCAACCAAGCTGTGTAATAAAAATATGACTTAGTTGAGTAACCAGATTGACATTCATTACCAATGTTTACCTCCGCGTAAAAAGACTAAGCCTATGTTCAAAACAAATTTTGTGCTTTGTTAATAAACTGACCGAACTTGTAGTAAGCTTGACTTTTCATGAAAATTTACTTACGAACAGTTACAGAGTCTGAAGGACCGAAGAATTATTAATGTAGGTGTACAATTGAAAGGGGTGAATAAATTAAGACATAGATCTCGATTAATTTGGATATTTAGTTCAAAGATTCTAGACATAGATCTTGCATGTTAATGATTAGACATAACTTAAATGATTGTGATTAAGATTAAATTTATTTCATGAAGTCGAAGCCATTGCCTCATTATTGCATTGTGTGTTGTGTGTTGTGTGTTGTTATGTGTTTATTGTTTTGTTTGCTTGAGGAAAAGCAAACGTTAAGTATGGAGATGTTGATGATTATGATTTACATTAGGTTTTAGGGTTTAATTTGTTAAGTATTTAGTGTTATTTTGAGTGTTTGTTGTGTATTTAAGTTTTAATTGTGTTAGTTTATGTGTTTAAGTGTTTTTATAGGTTAGTATGAGTCTTTGAGCTTAAATGTTATATTTTTTAGGTACCTTGATGTGTTTGCTAGTGTTTCAGGGAAACGGTAAAGAACGGAGAAGTTTTGAAGAGTTTCGGGCTAAAAATACAACCCACAATTGTAACAGAAAGAGGTGAGTTGATAGGAGCCTGGCCATGATCGTGCACTTTGGACCACGATCGTGATAGAGAGCTATCTACTAGGCCATGATCGTGCACTTTGGGCCACGATCGTGACAAAAAGGGTTAGGAACTAGCCACGATTGTATCGTGGCCTACGTCGGGCTAATATAGAAACTCAAATTTTGCAAGATTTTTGGATTGTTTCGACCCCAAATTAACCCTAAGGCTTCCAAGATATAAATAAAACATTACAAGACAAAAGATTTGAGGAAGGAGACGAAGGAAGAGAGACACGGAGACGAAGCTTAACGCGAAGTACTTCCTAAAACAAGTGGTTTCCTATCGTCACTGCCTCCATTCATCCGTTCCGAGCATATTTTCCAATTTATTTCAGTTTTATTGATGTATGAAATTGAGATAATTGTTGAGAATAGGTTATGACGAACGTTGATTATTGTCTAAACCCACCTTTGAGGTTTTGTCTTTGATTTTAATGAAATCTGCTTTATTGCATTTTTATTTTAATGAAATCTAAAATGAACATCATCAAATTGGGCTAACTAGAGTTAGGTAATTTGATAGATAAGAATTGAATCAAACTGGTGAAATCGTGTAACGAGAGATCAAGCATAGGTTTCCTGTAGGTTGTTAGACAATTTTAGAAGTAATTTAAGTTTTGGGTTAATTATAAGTCGAGAGATCACAATTTCATAATTTAAATTAGGGATTATTAATCAGGGTTTAAAGATTATAACTCGAGAGAAAGTAATCCACCCTAGGACCATCTACACCCAATGATTCGGTAATTGCATAATTGATTATATTTTTATTAATTTCGGATTAAAAACCCCCTTTCTCTCAATTGGTAGTTCCTAGGTGAATTCTTGATTTGGTTGTGTGAATTGTTATTTTGTTATTATTTCTGAAATTTAATTTTCATAATTAAATTTCGGTGTTATCTTGCATGGAATTGATTGAATATGACAAGAGAGTATTGTGTAGTGGAATTCTTTCTAGGATTTTGTTGAACCAGTCACATTGTTTGGGTCATAACTCGGCCTAAAGACCCATAAATTGAGTGATTTCAATTTCATATGAAAAATATTACATAGAAATAGAAATCTGTAGAAGAGAATATGACTTAATTCTAGCTTTATGATATTGGAAATTGAGATCGAAAATGGTGACCTGATGTTGCCCCTATTTTGGAGCAGCTTGTTACTTTTTCTCTATATCTCATGTTTTAGATGTCGAAATGGCTTGATTTTTAGTTCTTTGGAACCTAAAGACATAGGGGAATAAATTTTCAAAAGACATAAAAACCTAATTCTAACCTTTTCTATATGCATATTAAGGAAAAACTAGAGTCTGTCATATGATTTGCTTCTGGACTGATTATTTGCCTATTTTTAGGCCACTATGGGCTTAGCCCAAATTGCACTATTTTGAGTTTGTTTTCATTTCCAATTTTTACTGAATCATATCTAAACCTTTTTGAATATGTATGAAACTTTTCAAACACCTAGAAATAAATGAAATAACACTAACCATATGCAAATTGGGTGATTGAATGTTGGAATTTAAGATTGAGCACAATGCATTCCAAAGAAAACTTACATATGCATAAATGATTTGTATGTATAATTATTGCTCATATTTGTTTATTATGATTATACAAGTGTGATTTTGACACCCTTCTAATGGTGGTAAGTTATGACTTGCCCGTATGAATACAGATACAGATTTTATTACTTGAAATGTGTATCATATGATTTGTCAATATATGAATTTTGAAATTCGAAAATGGTTAAAGGAAATGTTATAATGCCTACTCTATTACCATGGTGGTAGACAGATAGGCATGCCTATAGGGATATAACGCAACTACTGTAGTTTGACAACAATGGTGTCTTAATTTCGAGACTATAATGCCTCCATAATTTAATGCCTTCAGGTATCCACAGTTTGATGCCTTCGGGTATCCATAGTTTTTATATCTTCGGATATCCACAACTCATGTTATCCACACGCATGATAAATGTACAGGCCTAACACAGAAAGTAAAGGAGTACATGGTTATAAATAAGAAATATAACATGGCAATATAAATAATTGGTATTTATGAGGATTTGCATTTTTATTGATAATTTGTATCAATGAGCATTGGGTATCAATATTTGGCTTATAAATGTGCATTTTCGATATATGGATAATATGTTGAAGCATATTTGCATTATATACTTTGCTTAAGTATACCATCATTGTTTATATGAGCATTGAATATCAATGTCTAGTTCGTGAACGTGAATTTATGATGTGAGAGTTGTGATACTTCTGAATGTGTGTGCTTCGCGGATGACTTCTTTGAGTGATCATACAAACCAAGTGTTTTCCCCATTAAGCTTTCAAGCTTAACGTAGGCGTTAATCCATGTAGTTCCAGGTTATAGGAGTGAGGTACAGGGAACATCTGCACAGACCAAGGCCAACAACTAGGAGTAAAAGTACCTTTGGATGAGTCTTTCGATTAAAGAATGGTTGTATATGTAATAAAGAAAATTGTATGTTTTCTTTTTAGGTTATCATATTAATGTAAAGATGTAATACTACTGTTCAATGATAATGTTAAATGATATGAAATTTTGTAATATATATATGTGTGTAGCATTGTGTAGAAAAATGTGTGATGACAGTCCCTATAAATGAATAGAAATCTATGACGTGACTGTTTGTACAAGAATTTGGTTGCCATGTATATGGGTGGTTTTAGATTTCATATAAGGGTGTTACATTATAAGTCTCTTAAATTAGGTCCTTTAAGAGAGACTGGGTTAGTAATTCAACTAGCTAATAGGGCAAATGTATATCCTGATGGTATGGTATACTTGAAGACATTTTAATGCAAGTTAACAAGTTAGTTTTTCTAACTAATTGTTATGTGCTAAATATGGGGGAAATTTCTTATCCATCAAAGGAAGTACCACTATTGTTAAGAAGACCCTTTCTTAAAATAACTAGAACAAATATAGATGTCAATAAAGTTAGAACAAATATAGATGTCAATAAACGTGACCTTACCATGGAATTCGATAGAGAGGTTATCAGGTTTTAACATTTTTTAGGTTATAAGATACCCTAAAAACATTAATTATTTATGCTTTATTGACACTGAGGATATTATTGATGAGATAGTACATATGTTATTCAAGTCTAACATGAGCACAGGTGATGACACGGAACAATTAGAAGGAATTAAAAGTATTGAGGAAGCAATGCAGACAGATAACTCCTTACAGAAGCATTAATCAGTACTTTCTATTCATTTACCTCTTGCTGCTTCTAATTTAATACCATTTGTCGCTCAAGCACCTAAATTAAAGTTGAAACCTCTTCCTAAAAATATCAATTATGTTTTTCTGGGTGAGAATGTTTACGTTGCCTATTATAATCTCAAGTTCCTTAACTTTGTCACAAGAAGAGAAACTTTTACAAGTATTAAAGATCATAAGGATGTCATAGGATTAACCATAGCTGATATAAAATGGATTAGCCCAACTTTTTATATGTATACGATCCTTCTAGAAGAAAATTCTAAACCTATTAGAGAAGCCAAACATCGGTTGAACCCCCTAATGAAAATAGTAAACAAGGAAATATTAAAATGGTTAAATGTATGCATAATATACCTTATTTCAGATTCTAAATAGGTAAGCACCATACATGTATTAACCAAGAAAACAGACATAACTGTAGTAAAAATAGCCAAGGTGAACTTGCTTTTTTTAGGATATCAAATGGATGGAGAGTGTGTATTGACTATTGAAAACTAAATCAAGTAACTAGAAACAATCATTACCTTTTACCTTTTATTAATCAAATATCGGAAAAACTAGTAAGACAATATTACTTTTACTTTTTAGATGGGTACTCAGGGTATACACAAGTTGCTATATCATCTAAAGATCTAGATTAAACCATATTTACATACCCTTTCGGTACATTTGCATTTAAGAGAATGCCATTTGGACTTTGTAATGCTCTAGGTATTTTTCAAAGATGCATAATGAGCATTTTCTAATTTAATTGAGCATAAAATGGAAATTTTTATGGATAACTTTACTGTGTTTGGGGAGTCTTTTGACTAATGTCTCCTTAATCTTTCTATTATTTTGCAAAGATGCATTGATACTAATCTTGTTTTGAATTATGAAGAATGTCATTTTATGGTAGAACAAGGTGTGGTATTAGGGCATGTAGTAAGTTCAAAAGGTTTAGAAATTGACAAGGCAAAGATAAAGGTCATAAGTTGTCTTCCATATCATACGCGTATGAGGGAAGTTAGATCAGTTTTAGTCTATATTGATTTTATCATCATTTTATCAAAAATTTTCAAAAATTGCATCTCCTTTATGTGTATTACTAACTAAAGAATCTTCTTTTATGTTCAATGATACTTATAAAAATGCTTTCAATGAACTGAAAGAAAGATTGACCAGTGCTCCTGTAATTCTCCCACCTGATTGGAATTTACCATTTAAAATAATGTGTGATGCTAGTGATAAGGTAGTTGGAGTAGTATTTGGTCAAATAAAAGATAAAGAACCTTGTGTGATATATTATGCATCTAATTCTTTGGATCCTACTTAATTTAATTACACAACAACAGAAAAAGAAATGTTTGCTATTATATTTGCATTAGAAATTGTTCGTTCATACTTGCTAGGAAACAAAGTAATTGTTTTCTTAGATCATGTTGCACTTAAATATCTCTTAAAAAAGAAAGAATCAAGCCTAGGTTACTATGATGGATGCTTTAATTGCAAGAATTTGATTTAGAAATTAGAGATAAAAAAGGTGCAGAGAATCTAGTAGCAGATCACTTTAGTATAATAATACCTAATGAGGATTGACCTATGGTTTCTGAATTCTTTCTAGATGAGCAACTTTACTCTTTGATTAAAGGTGATTCACCTTGTTATACGGATATATGCAATTATTTAGTTACTAGGTCATTTCTAAATGATTTAATAAAAGCTCAAAAGGATAAAATAAAGGTGATCCAAATACTAATTCTTAGATGATCCTTATTTATGGAAAGCATGTTCTGACAAATTTTTTACAAGTCTGTTCCAGAAGTAAAACACAAATGTATTCTTACCTTTTTTCATTCTTTAGAAGGAGGTGGTCATTTTAGGCCAAAGAGGACAACTCACAAAATTCTAGAGAGTGGATTTTATTGGCCCACCATATATAAAGATGCATACTTATTTTGCAAGTCATATGAGCAATGTTAGAAGATAGGGAACTTATCCCAGAAATAGGAGATGCCTCAACACAATATCATGGTTTGTAAAATTTTTTGTGGTGGGGAATTTATTTCATGGGTCTATTCCCTTCATCTTTTGGTAATGTATGTGTTTTACTTGCTGTAGACTATATTTCAAAATGTATAGAAGGAAAGGCCACTATATTGGATAATGCTAAGAAAATCATTAAGTTTCTAAAAACTTATATCTTTAATCGATTTGGTGTACCTAAGGCCATTATCAGTGATCTTGGTACTCATTTTTGTAATAGGACTATGAAGATTCTTTTGGAAAAATATCATGTAACTCATTGCATCATTACTGCATACCACCCTAAACAAGTGGATAAGTTGAAATGTCAAACAAGGAGATTAAAACTATTTTGGGGAAAATGGTAAAGCCAAATAGAAAGGATTGGAGCATAAGATTAAATAATGCTCTATGGGCTTATAGAACTGCTTACAAAACTCCAATAGGTAAGTCCCCCTATAAACTAATTTATGGTAAAGCTTGTCACTTACCGGTAGAAATTAAACATAAATTATATTGAGGAGTGAAACAATGTAATTTAGATTACGAAAAAGTAGGAAAATAAAGGAAATTATAACTGCAAGAACTTGAGGAACTTAGGCTAGAGACGTTTGATAATGCTAGGATCTATAAAGAAAAGACTAAAACTTTACATGATATAAAGATAGCCAGGAAATCATTTACTATTAGACAAAAAGTTCTTTTATTTAATTATAAGCTAAAGTTATTCCCTGGTAAACTTCAATCTAGATGGCTAGGTCTTTTTGTTGTTACTAACATCTTTGAGCATGTGCAGTGGAAATTAAAAACCTACAAACTAACAAAATTTTTAAGGTGAATGGACATAGGCTGAAGTTGTTTTATGATCATGCTAAAGTAATGATTTAAGAAATTTTGACAGAGGAACCTTGACAGCAGAGGAAGACATCGAGACAAAGATATAAACCAAAGGTGCTACTTGACAGGCAACCCATGACAACAAAAATCATATTCGAAATCCTTTCCCTTTAGTTCCTTTTTTTATATAGCTATTTATTTTCCCAAAAAATCGATCAATTTAAATTTTTTTGTTATTTTATCTTTTCTTTTGCTTAGATATTCCCTTTTTTGCATTTAGCTATTACATTGAGGACAATGTAAAGTTTAAGTATGGAGGGAGAATATAAAGACATAACCTAGTTGTTTTATGTGAAAATTGAAAATTGAAAATTGAAAATATTGTTTAGGAAATGGGATTGCTTTCTTAAGCTAGTTGGTTTTGGCATTATATTCACACATTTAGTTTTCATTACCATAATAACCTCTAAAAGAATTAATCCGATTTTAACATTATGGTTGATGGATTAGCAAGTTTCATAGCTTATTTTCCTTAACATGATAAGTTCTAAAACTCCTTTGTTTAATTTTAGGCTCACATTTACGAGAATTAACCCTCATTTGATAAATTTAGTTTATAAGCAGTTAGAAGTCTTATTATAATTCTACATACATGGCCTTAAGGTCAAACTTTTAATCAACTTTACAATATCTAGTATCCTTGATGATTTTCATTTACTTTTGATTAATGGAGAAATACTTGACGTAGCCTTCAAAATTTAATTTCCTACGAAAATGTTATTATTAATAATCAAGTGCCCTTTTGAGACCAAAAAATGGTTACTAGGGAAACACTTAAGGACAAAGGACCAATTACTTATTTAAGATCATAAATAAGTTGAGAAGATAAACCAAACACAAAAGATAATATGTCAATTGTGTTAGGAGCTAGTTTAAAAGAAACGATAAATTAAGCCAAACCAAGATGCCTTATATGAAGAATTAATATACTGGCATTGTTTATATACTAACTTTATTAAGATGAGATATAAATTTTCTAAAGTTTGAGGTTAAAGTTGAAATTTTGAAGATTTTTAAAAGGTATTATGTTGAAGACTAAACAAATTGTGAATATGCTAAGATATTATGATTTTCATAAATAAAAGTTTTGATAGGTTGTTTAGTTTTTCTCAATATAATTTCTTCTATGTGAGGTATGACGGTAAACTAGATTCATATTTTTCATTATAGTGTTTTTTTGATTGAGAAGGATCAAAAGTTAAGTGTGAGAGAATTTGATAAATGGAAATTATAGTTTATTTTACACCTTTATTTTTTATTGTTTTAAATTATTTACATAGCAATTTTGGGTTAAATTATTACATTTTCTTATTAATTATTCAAGTGATTTGATTTTATATTTTATATCTAAAAAGGTTTTAAATTTTACTAAATGTTTTTTTATAGGCCTTGTAGACTTAAAGGAAGAAAATGTGCACAAAACAAGTTCAGCCTAGAAGAAAGTCCGGAATTAAGCAATTAGCCCAACATAAATTCCAGCCCATCAGAAACAACAGCAAAAAAGGAAGCCCATTAGACACTAAAATGACATAGTAGTAGCTAAGAGAGAATAACACATCGTAGCCAAAACAAACACCAAAATGGAAGAGCAAAATGTAGGATAAAAGACTAAAACAACAAAGCATGCCAGTATAAATAAGCAATAGAGAAAAGGCCAAAATGCAGTAGCCAAGCGATGTAAAATGCAAACATAAAGTATAGGGAAACAAAACACAATGCAGCACAATAGAAAAGGAAATAAAATGTAGCAGTAAAGAGAAAACGCAGCACGCCATTAGCCAAAAGACAAACATAAAAACAATACACGACTCAAAGGAAGACCACCAAAAGGCAATAGCTAAAGGAGAAAAATACCAAAACTAGAATAAGCAGTGTTTGATGGTACAAAGAGACTCCCCACTCAACATTATGCCCATCAAATCTCTTCATAATGGAATAGCTAAGTAGAAACTCATCCCAATCCTTTTGAAATGGAATAGATAGGAGGAAAATCAACAAAGATCCAACAAAGTACGGCTCTTAGAGACATTTTTGAGGGTATAAAAAGGCAGCATAAGGGAGGAAAAGATGAGCAAGCATTCATGCAAGGATGAGAGCTTCAAAAGGTTTTGTCATCCTTCTAAGGAGGATTAAAGCAATGAGTCATTCTAAGGAGTGATTGGGTGATAGGGAACCAATTCGCACCTATTTTGAGTTGGTTCAAGGTTGGTGGGGTGATTTTTTAAACCAAGAAAGTGCTGGTTTGAGGTCTGAAAGTGTAGCACTTCAATGAGCTTTTCCAAACCTTCATTGTCCTTATTTTTAATTTTCCAAGCTTTAATTATGATTAATTGTTGCATTCCAGTTTAGACATGTTGTTTTGACTATTTAGGATATTCTTTTGATTTAATTCAATAGATTACCTAGTGGATTTAACATTTATGTAATTGCTAGAATTCCTAATTTTGATGATTCATGTTCTTATTTGATCGAAGATGTCGTTGATTATTTGAATATGATAAGTTGAATTAGTAATTCATATAGAGTTGTATGAGCTAGAATTTGGACATTCATCGAACAAAGTTTGGTTGTTGATTGTGATCCCTTGGGCTTAATGTGTTTTTGATGCTTGAGTTGATTCGGTTAAATTATAAATAGTGAAATGGGATAGGTAAGAACCAGCTGGATGGTTTTCTACATTTAATTTGTTAAATTTCTCAGATTTTCTCAGATATGTCGAAATTGTATGACTAAATTTAAAATTTGATACATGCTTGTTCATTTGTAAATATTAGGTTAGATTTATGTTTTATTTCTTTGGATTCTAAATTTAATTTGATTCATTTTAAACATTAAACACCCCCTTCACTTTGTATATACATATTAGTTTAGTTAAAATTATAGGTTTCATTATTACAATTGATCTAATTTTTGAATTTTTCGTAATTTCAGCTTATTAGTAAAGTTAAACTTATATGTGAGGATAATTGAATGAAAATGGACAGCTTGGATGAAATCTTTATATGCATTTCATTATGTATGTTTAATCTCGTCTCAACCCGAAAAGTAGTATAGCATAATTTATTATCTTAAAAAGAACTATGTAATGGATATATGTCTTAATATAATTAGATGTGTAAATGCCAAATTAGGATTACTTTAAAAGTATTAAAAGATAAAGCAAACGTTGTCCAACTAAAAATTGTAAGGATTTATATAACTAAGTATCATCACTAAAAGCTCCAACTTTATATATTTTGAGTGATTACGACTTTTTGACAAAGAAAGTAATTTTCTGGCTTTTAAATATTGATTGTGTCATTCCAAGAAGGTAATAAAAGTTTCTTTTCTTAATTTTTAATTTTGTATATTAATAATTTTAGATTATGTGTTGGTGCATTGATCATGTTTCTTCCTTTAGGATAGAATTTCTTTCGTATGAGAGAAATTATTAAGATGTAATTGTATCTTTTAAAGTATTATAACTAATAGACAAAATTAGTAAATTAAATTTCCTCTTAGGATCAACCCTTATTTGCTCTATACTAAATTGTTTAATAAATTTGAAATTAAAATAAGCATTTGGTTTGTATACGCCTAACAACACATATCAAATATTTTGGGAATGGTTAGAGCAAATGAAGGAAATCTACTAAGGTACATGGATAACAAGTGACAGGTCTGAAGCTAAAGGTCATTAAAGCTTTAAAAATTACAATGATCACTTCAAAGATTGTGTAGAAAGCCTGGAAATGGTAGATCTAAGATATGGGGTAAAAGATCACTTAGAGCAATAAGCAAGAACCAAGGAGTTTTCTTAGGAAAAGTTGGATAAAGTTTTAGTGAATTAGACACTTTTACCAACTTCCCCAAAAGCAAAGCAAGATTTATGGAACCTTTATTTTTAGACCACATGCCTATAAAAATATAGGATATGTTCCAAAAGGTATTTAGAAAGTGTCCATTTAGATTTAGTAACTTTCTTTCTCTTAATGAAGGTTTTTAGGATACCATAGCCAAAGGGATGAACTTAGAATTGTGAGAGAAAGCAATTTATTTGTGTTTAAAAACTAAAGAGCATCAAGCAGGATTTAAAAAGGTTAAATGCTAAAAAGGACTTAGATACTAGGTTGAATGCTAAAAAGGACTTAGATACCAAACATGTTGTGCTAAATGCTAAGGAAAAATGAATTCAGATTCAGTAAAGCCTTTCTAATGATCTTGGTAATAAGGACTTATTATTTAAATAGAAGCAAGCTTAGACAGATTTCCTAAATAAAGTCAAATTATATAGCTTATTGCTGAAGAAATGATATATAAATAACTGGCAAAAGGATAGTGATATATGTACTAATTTTTCTTTAATTCAATAATGGCTAGAATCAAAATAAAATATGGTTAATTACTTTTTAAAAGGGATCATTGATCACTAAGCAAGATAAGTTGCTAAATAAGGCAATGAATTTCTTCAATAACTCAATTGGTATATATTCCTCTATTTCCTTATTTGTTGAGCTTATTAAAACCTTTTCAATTGACAAATTAAGCAGGAGGATATCGTAGCTTTAATCAAACTTGTGGAAAAGCAAGAAATATAGAGAATAGTTTTCTAAATGAATGATCAAAAAGTCTTTGGTCCTAATGGCATAAATGGATTCTTCTTCCAAAAAAGTTGGCCACGAGTGGGCACTATGGTGACTCAAGTTATTAAGGAATTTTCTAATAGTGGAGTCCTCCTCAAATAGTTTAATAAAACTTGTTTATGTCTTGTTCCTCATGTTTCCAATCCTTCAAGCTTTAGAGACTTTAGATCTGTTGCTTGCATTAATTTCCTTTATAATGTCCTATTCAAAATCATAGCAAATGGACTAAAGTTTGTGCTTCATTCTCTTATAAGTGATAATCAAGGTGCTTTGTTCAAAGGAGACAAATTGAGAATAATAGCACAAGAGCTTACGAAGGGTTATAAAAGGAAAAAATCAGCTCAAAATTGTGTAATAAAAGTGGCCCAAATGCTGAAGAAAAATACCTTGAGAAATGAAAATTTCAATAAATATAGAAAATGTAAAAAGATTGAGCTAACTAGTTAATGCTTTGCAAATGACTTACTATTATATTCCTAGGTCAAGCCAAAATCTGTCCAAGTATTGATATCAAATTTTAAACATTTTAAAAGCTCTATCTGGGTTACACATTAACTACAATAAGAACCATATCATACTTTCCATAAGTGGTTTCCAACATGCAGAGAGGCTAAGATCTTCTACAAAATTGTATTAAGTGCCCTCCATTATTGTATTTGGGATTGCCTTTGGCTACAAGGAAGCTACAGTCTAAGGAATGATTGTGTTTGATTTAAAAAATTCAGAAGAGGATGAAAATTTGGAATAGTAAGGATCTTTTTTATGAGGTAAGCTACAATTGATTAAATCCATTATAAATTTAATTCATATTTATTAGAGTGCTCACATGTTTTTATCCAAAGGACTGAACAAAACAATTGAAGGGTTAATGAGAAAGTTTTAGTAGGGTAAACTCAATGTAAATTGGTTTAAGTCCAAGCTAAAATGGTCAAAATTGTGTAAAACCCTTAAGGAGAGTGGAATGGGGATCACTCCTATTAGTGTTAAATATTAATGGCTAAAAGGATTTGGAAGGTCTTAGTGGGAAAATAATCTTTATGGATGAAGTGGATGCATAGTTACACCTTTAAAGGGGTAAGGTTTTAGGTTATTAAAAAAAAAGTCTCTCACTCTTGATTCGTAGCTCAATTACTAAAATAAGAAGCTCTATTAACATAATATAAGTTGCAATATTGTTGATGGATTTATAGCCTTTCTATGGTATGATAAGTGATCTAGAAATGGGGCATTAATCGATAGCTCTATTACTATATAGGTTATGAGGGAAGTACTTATTAGAACTAATGTAAGGGAATCGATTAAGGACGGTCAGTAAGATAATTGTCTAAGGGTTTTAAGTCATTTAATCCCATAGTATTCTCCTAACTTGGAGGTCAAGGATTGATAAAAATGGAACAACTAAACTAGAGGGAATATTATAAACAAAATAAGTTGTGAATGGCTGAAACCTAAGGGATCCTAAGTAGCCTGGTGTAAGCTAGTTTGGAACAATAATCTTATGCTTAGAATTTCATTCCTATTACATTTGACAGACCAAAATAAAATTGGCACTATAGACAGACTTCATTTTCTCATAATTCAAAAAAAACTTGTGTTTTATCCATAGTCATGAATGAATTTATGCCCCATTTGTTATTTGAGTATAGTTATCCAAAAATAATATGGAAGGCAATCAAGGATCTCATGCAATGAGACATTATAATGTATGATTTCCCAAATATATTTACATGGCTAAAAAATCACCATATTCCTGAAAACATCCTTATTTCATACCTCATTGTTCAATTGGGACAAGTATGTAAGCTATTTGGAAAGAAATGAATTCAAGACAATTTAAACAATAAGAGAATTCTAAAGAAGTTGTTTTGGAATTTGCCATAGTGGCCTTTAAAGAGCAACTAATTCTTTGAAAAGGATCAAAAAGCTTCAGTGATCAGATAAAAAGAATATGGAGGATTGATTAGCATTTTACCACATTCAAAAACAACTTCAAGGGCATAATCCATCGAAACATTACTCCACAACCATGTAGTGAATGACAATATAGGTCTATAAAAGGGACTTACAACATCAAATGTAATACTGATGGGGGATGACCAAAATCTAAAGCCACATAGAGTGAAGCATGCACTAGCTTAACAAAGCCTTACAAGAACAGAACCAAAAGCAGACCTCGTGGAGACATGCAACAGTGAAGGAGATGGCAAGGCTACAGACAAGGCTTCGTGGAAGTTTAACTACAAGAAAAATAGAAATTACTGATGGAAAATTACCGACAAAAAAATCTATAGTAAATTAGCGACGATAATTAATTTTTTGTCAGTAAAATTGTCAAAAAAATGGTTTTATAGATGGACAAAATATCCATCTATAAAGGTGTGGGGAAATTATTTTCGAGATTTTGCCAACGGAATATAGCAACAGAATAGTAAATTGACGTAAAAATAGGTAGTAATGGTTGGCAAAAATAATAAGCGTAAGTAAATTACCAAAGAAAGCAGTTTCCGTCTATAATTTACCTAGAAAAATTACTTCTGTTGGTATTTTTGTTTTTCATTGAAATTAAAACAATGTCATTTTTTTGACACCATTTGTTTTTAACCAAATGACGTCATTTTGGTTTCAGCTTAAACTTACCCAAAAACCCTCCCCTCCCTCCCTCGCGTCATTTT
>JANZXP010000004.1:14577751-14587902 GCA_027576715.1 Erythroxylum flavicans | reverse complement strand
AGGATCTATCAGAGGAACACCACATGGTTCATCACAGTAAAAACAGAAAGCAGATGTCTCAGAGTTCTCATCCATGTTAAACCACCTTTCTGACCAGTGGTGCTGCACGTGGCTGAAACCGACTTGTGCAATACATTTGCAATCCTTTACTGCCAACTCTGAACAGTATATATGAGCAGCTACACCACAAACAGTGCATCGATGTACAGAAGTATGAAATGCAACTTTTGGAATTTCTTGAGACACCAAGGAAGTCAGGCAAACACAGCATGTGGAAGGATGTTGACCACTTGCTAAATCTTCCATCCATGAATGACATGACCGAGGAACGTTCAATTTCTTCCATACTTCTTTCTTTGCTCTAGCAGCAGCTTTTACCCAATTAAGAGATGTCCTCCTCTGCCATCGAAGAAATGTATATACGATAGACAGTACACCTAGTGCTGCAGCAATCAGCCATCCAAAAAAAGTCGAGCCGTACAAATTGGAGCTTGTTAGCACCCCTAATAGTGAATTTCCCAACTTAATCATATATATGAAACTATTTTGCCCTCATCCAAGTGTAGATAATATTTTGTTACCAACAGATTTTAAAAAATAGGCAGCCTACAAGATACCTGCCACAGGAAAACAGCGTCACTAATCCGAACACGAGAATCAATCACAGCATCCAAAAACTACCAAAACAATGATTTTATATTAGGTCTGGGGGATGAGGAGAAGGAAAAGATTCTTCCTCTTCACCCACTCGGCATCCAGAGTCTTTCTCCCTAACAGAACTCATTATCATTCCATTACTTTACCGAATCATGCATAAGATTACGTCGAAAAGTTCAAAAAAAAAAAAGCATACAAGAACCGCAATTCAAGGAAAACCGGAAACAGTGACGTGATTTCCAAGCAAATAGATCCAGAAACGAATAAAAGCAAAGAAAACATAATCAGGACGAAAATCAAACGAAAAGGATACGTCAGAAGAATTAGAGTTTCAAATCAAACACACAGAAACACACATACTAACCAAATTCAGATCTAAGAAAAAATAACAACAAATTCAAGCAAATAAACGGTCGAAATAAACAGGGAAAGCTACAAGAATCTGAACGTAAAAGTACGAGGAAACGAAAGAGTACCTAAGATCGAGAGATGAGAAGAATCAAAAATCGCGACGGAGAAAGAGAATCGCCGAGCATTGGCTTTGCACGTTTGGGGAATGAACAAATCCTTCGTCTCGCGCCTGCCTTTTCCTCGAGCGTTCAATTTTATATTTCGTCAAATTTAAAATACGTCCTCGTGGTTTTCAAATTTCGCAGAAAAAGGATCGGTTTGCTTACCTGGCACGAGGCCACGTGAGCAGTGAATATACCAAATCTTACGTGTACGCTAGATTCACGTGGCTTTCTTTTCTATTGTCTCAAGATTCCAAAGCAAAACTCTTTTAAAATTGGCTAAAGTAAGTTATTTTTATTTTCCAATAAATATAAATTTTAAATAAATAATTTTCAAGTTATTTCACCCTTTTTTAATAATTTATAAAACAACAATATAGAGTTTTAATAATTTATTTAATATATTATAAATTCACCATATAAAATATATTATTTTATATTAAACATCAAATAAAAATTCAAAATTATGTTGAATTTTAAATTTTTACATATTTTTGTTTTAAAATTTTTTCCAAGTTATAAATTTTTTAACTTAAAATTTATCGAATTTAAATCTAGCTTGAATTTTATTAAACTCCAACTTTATTCACTTGAACCAAAATACCAAACTATAAATATATCATAATCTCTAAAGTTTACTTAACTTTATTTATGGATTAACTATCGAAAAATCTCAAACTTTAGTCAATTTTGTAATTATAATTTTTTTATTTTTAAAAATGACAATTAAATGTATAAATTTTTATTTTTTTCAATTTTAGCCCGACGTTAATGTCTGTGTTAATTTTGATAACGTAACTTGTCATGTGTTCCAAAAACCCTAATTAATAAATATACGTAAGCCAACATTAACACAACTGATAAAAATTAATAAAACAATAACGTCCCAAGTCACTCTTGCATTGTTTTCAAATTATTTTTTCGACGTCCCAAATTACTCTCACACCAGAGTAAAGTGATTTAGGGGTTTCATTTTTTTTTTAAACAATGTCGTTTTACTTTTGACGCAAAATGGCGTTGTTTTATCTGGGAAAGAAATAAGTCTCATGTTAACAAAACAACGTCATTTTTTAACAAATAAAACGACGTCGTTTTACCTAACTCACTCTGGGCGGGCCACGGGCCACGGGCCAGGCTAGTGGGTCTGGCCCGTCCAACTAGTTCAGCGGGCTGTGGGCATCCCCTTTGGCCCGTGAATCACAGGCCATAGCCCGGCCCGTCTATCTACAAGCTAAATTATCCTGACCTGTGGGCCAGTTTGACTGGGCTAAACCTACTAACTACGGGCCTGGTTGAGCCAAATTTCCAAATTTACTATTTGTGGCGTACAGTAGAAGGAAGATCTATGAAGGACAGAATTTGTTGAAAGAATATATACTTAGCAGCAGCACCACCTTCTTAAGCTAAAGCTAGCTGTAGCTGACTATGCGACTGGTAGCATGCATGTATATAGTGGGGAAGATCCACCTGAGTTCATGCACGCATATTTTTACTCCACATAAGGACAGGGAAAATAGAAAGGTATAAAAATCATGAACAAACCAATTATATGCCTTTCTTTTAAAGAAAAAATTTTCATTCCCCCTTCAATGATCGAGGAAGGAGCTGACGATCTTCCATCATTATCAGTTTGTGATAAGAATATCTCTCCCTATACTTACACCTATATATAGCGGTATTATGAAACAAATCCTGTTTGAACCATAATTAGCATTACCTTTCTCGTAAGGAAAAAATAAAGTAAAACTGTAGAAGCTGAAATTAATATGATATAAGTGTGTGTGCGGGGAAGAAATAAAACGTATAAAACAAGGAACTAGCCTACTGTATAAGGGTAACTGAAGGAAGTTTATAAAGAGAATAGGCAAAAAGCTTGAAAACGTTTATGCCTTAATGCCGTGTTTGTGGTTTGGATGAATATGGAAGACCAACATCTTTTTTCAATGATTTGGGTTAGGGATAGGGTGTGTAGGATGAAAGATGGAGATAGGATTAATTCGTAAAAAGACCCTTGGAATGTGAAAAGATCAATTAGGAGTTGATCTTCCAATTTTCCATTCAATCTTACGTCAAATCCTAAAAGAAAAGTGTATTGAGCTTAGTTTTACTTGTGCGCTACTTCTAAGATTAGTTGTATACATTAATGCATTATGGATAAATTAATTTAGCATGCCTTCTTGTCTCCAGTATTTATTAATTGAAGTGGCCAACAAGTACATAAAAAGGATGGTCGGATTTAGATGGTTGCTTGCTACCATGCACATAATCATAACCTCTTTTAAGACTGCCTTCTAACAGTGCTCCATAATATATTATGTAATTTCAATATATGTATTTGGGGATTGGATTGGATTGGAGAAATGTTTATAAAGGTTTTTGTTTTTTGCTGCAGGTCACTTCCCAGTATCCCATCAATTAGGCATGTAAACCTCTCATTCAGACAAAATAACCGTACATTCAGCTCACTTTGTAGGGCATTGACTAACAAGCAAACAAAACTTAATAGGAAAGCAAATTTGATAATAAACTAAGGAAGGCGGAGAAGTGAGAACACAGCCATTCCTGGTAAAAGGCTATCCTCTGTAAGAATTTTATATTTAACTCTCAAAACAAATTACAGAAGCCTAGACATTCAGTATGTTCCTGAAATGCGATCCAACTCATAATACAATTAATAATTAATATCTGAAATTTGGTAACTGCCTCTACATAATTATTAATGGCTTTTTGTTATAAATACTATATATGTTGTGAAATAACATAAAAACATATCCTAATATTTATTACACAAATTAAAATTTACGTGCAGTTGTTAGCGTTTAATTATAAAATAAAACATACATATTCTATGTCAACTGATGTATATGGTCTTAAAATAAAAATCAAAGCAATATCCATTAGAATTAAATTAAATTAACACTAAAACTAAGAAAAGGATTGATCATGTTAAGACTTTTAGGAAAAAATAAAGACAGATAGAAAAGTGGGATTGGACTAATATCAATAAAGATTATTAAGATAAAATTTTATAAATAAAAAATGTAAACTCTTAAATTTAAAAGAGAGTGAATTGGACATTCTATTCACTTTTAACCAGTAAGGATGAAGTTGGTATCATCCGCTCATCACGTGCTCCCTCAAGAGTTTTGCCATCTTATTTACTTTATGACATTCTAAAGAAACTTTTCAACCACAAGTACCAAATGAAGCACAGGCTTAGTAGCCTTAAAATTTAGATAATGTTCCTACAACATAGCTTAGGTAATTCGTTTTAAGTGGCCTAAGTTATGTTTAGGCAACTATAAATAACCATAAGTTGTACAAAAGTAACAGTTTCAGCTATAGGATAGTCTACAGGAGGGTAAATCATTATTATGGCTGAATGTGGGGCCTAATTGCACATTTGGCGAGGTCTACATGTTGGTACCTCCGTGTGACAATAGAGAGTGATTAATCATTATATATGAGATTAGTTAATCATAATAATACAGTATTGCTCGACAAGCTGTTAGCTGCTAGGCTTAAACAAATCTTAGACAGGAAAAGGAGAAGCCATCCTCCTTTTTCTCTCTTTCTGCTATTTGTGCTTCCCTTCTATTCCAGCGTCATTATCTTTTGTTTCATTCGTTTTTGGAATATGCCCCTTTTATGCATCCTTTTCTCTATCTTTACAGTCTGATTATCTGTACTTAAATTGGTATTCAGAGTCCCTTAATCCCGATCCACCACCAATTGTTGTCAACAACTAACTATATATTAGCAGTTTCATCTCTTGAAACTATCAATTACTTATTCAAATCTTTATGTTCCCTTGTTTCTATAGGATCTTTGCTCGGGACCATAAGCTTGTCATGTTTTTAGCAGTGTTTAGTCAGCTTTCCAACATGAATCAATAATTGAGGAGCGTGCGGTTAACATTCGTGTGCACTCCTGACAAAGTATTAGATACCTATAAAATGGGATTAACATCTTAATGAACCATACAAACTGAAGCGGCTAATGTAGGAAGAAAGCTTCTGACAACGAAATCAACTCCTGACATGTTAGAAACTTTGCAACGTACTGACACATTAGCAATAAAGACTAAAACGTTAATAGCAGTCTGAGGCAGGCTCAACAAATAGATCTATATCAGTTTACCAAGAACTAGGGAATATATTAAGAAGAGCATGCTATTTGATATTGGTTCCTGTATTTATCCCAGCTTCCTTAACTAACACAATATCAATTTGTCTTTACTAACACGTTTATCTAATTACAGTACCGTGACCATTGTAGTTTTTTCTTTACCTGTACACGCATTAAGAGCTGATGTTCTAGGCGGGTAGGTTCAACTAGGCCGCCATTACGGGTGCTCTGTTCCAATTTCATGTCTTGAGTGTGCTCTCCAGTCCGTTGTCAATTTTGTCTGAAATTCCTAGATTACAAATTTAAATTCTGGAAGAAACAATTAGATAGAAAATAAAGCACTCTCGTGAACCAATAAATAACATAATAGTATAAAGATAGAGAGATAAATATAAAGATAGAGAGATAAAATGAGAGAAACATAATCCATGTATAATGTTGGATTTAATTAATTATTTAACCTCATATAACAAAATTAGGTTCATATCATTATAGTTAAGAGATAGGACAGTGGTTGTAAGTTTCTTCAAAAGATGATTTTTTTTGGTCACACCAAAAAATTAAAAGTGATGATAGCCTCTGTCACTAGGGATATCTGTTGATACTTGAACAAAATTTTAGTAAACAAGGAGATACTCTTATGTACCTCTCTATATCATTGCTAAATTCATGATTGTTATTTATTACAGATAAGTTACCTGTAAGAAAATTATCCCAAAATGTAAAATTGAATTGGAACTGAGTCACGTGTCCCACCAAGAAACCGGATAGGCATGATTATCCGGTGAAGCATTGGACATTTATGCTTGTACGAAGCGTCTAAACAAGATGATTCTTGTCAATGCTATATTGCATCTAATACACAGCAATACACTTTCCCCCGACAGGAGCAAAAGTTTAGGTGTAGCGAAGATTTGACCTATTAATTAATTATCTCGGGGTCAGTAAGAACTAGATCATAAAAGGAAAAAAGGAAGGGGAAAAAAGAAGAAGAAGAGCAGTTCACACATTTCTAGTGATTTTCTTTTTTATCAAACAGTTCTTAGTTCTTACAGTTTGATGATTAGCTCCGACAAAGGAGAAAATGGCATTAATGTTAACTTGTAATTGGGTCATTTGAACACTTTTTGAATTCCCCTGTGTAGATATCATGGTATATATATATACTTGGGAAATGTTACGGCAGTTATCAGATTTTAGGATCTACAAGATCAAATATTCAGGAGGTATAAGTATAATAGATCCAACCATCAAGTAAAGATAATTGGGTTTGGTCTACGGCAGTACTTTTGTCGTATCAGGATGCTAAAAGGAATCTAATTTGAGGGTTTTTGGTGGAAGGATGGAAAATGGTTTTTTTTTTTTTAAGGAGAAAAAATAATTGAATATGTAGCCCATTTAGGGAACCAATTGCAATTAAGTATTGATTATTTTATGATCCACCTCTCTCATCAAGTGTTTATAAGCATGGTGATAATGCTTGCACAAAGCTGAGACCTAAAAGAACACAAAATTAGAGCACTACCCAAAACCCCAGAAGAAGATCATCAAGATGACAGGTACTGGTGCTCCTTGTGGAGCCTGCAAGTTCTTAAGAAGAAAATGTGTTAAAGGTTGTGTATTTGCGCCTTATTTCTGCCATGAACAAGGTGCTACTCACTTTGCAGCTATTCACAAAGTCTTTGGTGCAAGTAATGTTTCCAAATTGCTTGCTCACCTACCTGTGAGTGATCGTTGTGAAGCTGCTGTTACAATCTCATATGAAGCTCAAGCCAGGCTTCAGGATCCCATTTATGGCTGTGTGTCCCATATATTTGCCCTTCAGCAGCAGGTTTGGTACACTTTGACCTTTCAATTCCAGTTGATGATGTTGTTGAAACCCTAAGTCTTTACTGTAGCAAAGCACATATAGTGACTAATTAAATGCCTCTGGCAGGTGGTGAACCTACAAGCACAACTGGCTTCTCTCAAGGAACAAGCAGCCCAAAACTTTATCAGTGCATCTGCTACAGTGAATTCTAGTGATAATTACCATGGTAAAAACCCTTCTTTTCCACAAGATCTCCATAGCTGGTTTCAGTCAGAGAATCCAAACATGGTTCCACAATCTCAATTCTATTCAAACCCTAACAGTAACGTGTCTTACTTCGAAAACGAGTTCATAGACCCAAACTCCGTTGGAAACTATGGAAATTCAACAACCTCATTCAATAGCTTTGATGAAGCTTCTCAATCCATGTCATCTTTTGACCTGCAATCAGATAACACTTATCAAGAAGCTGATGATCTCCGTTCAGTGGCCTTCGGCTATGCCCAACTTTCATGATGGTGCTGGAGAATTATATAAACGGTGAAGACCGACTCCTATCAATTTTGAATTGCTGCTGCGTATCATGGAATATGCACGTCTGTTGATATAAATAAAAGATAGGAACCCTACCTATGGTCAGACAATCCAAATCCCTTTAATACCCCCAATTCCCCCTTTTCATTTCTCTAGTGTAATCTCTGATGTTAGAAATTCTATATAAGAATTACACTCTCATCTCATTTTAAGTTTGATTAATAACCTAGTAAGTACCTTGACTATGAATCACAATTCCCTACAACCTTTTCGATATATATATACTCAATAAGCATAGGTCTCAGATGGTCTAAAGCAGATACTTTACTTAAAAGATATGCTACTGTTCGGATTTCTCACCGAGTATGCATGCTAGATTTAGCAATGTATAGACTGTAAGTGCTTCTAAGGTGCAAACTTGGACGACAATCAGAAGGAAATAGACTATGTCTTCAATTTCCTGATGAAACATATGATTATTGCAGCAAACTTTGTGCACGATCTTGCTGTTTTCCTAATCGGAGAAAAGCATGATCTTCGTGGATGAGTATGCTTCGGGTCTAAGGATCATTGATTCATTCAGTTTGTTCTTCAGCAAATGATGAGAAATAGATGCTTGATTGGCTAATTGTTTATGAACATTATGTCTATGCTTACATTGGAATTTGGGGTTCTTCATTTACAAAATTATAAGCAATCCCGAGAAAATATTCCTTTTCCATTTCTTATTCTTCCCCTGGATGCATGCAACTGCAAGCCTAATATTTTAACCTTCCTCTCCACTTCAAGTTTCTTTATTCTGCTTCCCGATGCTTGTTAATTGTTTTAACAAGTACAGGATTGTACACAATGGTTAGAAGAAGGATAAGAATACGATACTGATTTATATTGGTAAATGTCATGTTTGATATCATCTTAATCTCTGCGACATATACAAAGAACGTTTGAGCTCAATCTCAGCAGCTGAACCGATGATATTAGCTTTGTTGAATGTGATCATCGGGATACCTTTCAAGCGCAAAACTCTGCCAAAATGCTTCATTTAAATACTTTGATATATGCTTCTTTACGGAAACTTGGACCATACTGTATATTGCTTACTGCAAATTGCAAAATATTAAACGATTTGAGCATCATCACTTGCTAGTGAGTCTTTTTGCACTGACTTGATTCTGTGTTAAAAATCTAACACTTGAACTTACGTGTTTGCTTAACGAAACTTGTTTTCTGTTAACTTATCAGCACTAACAATGTCAACAACAAATTCAAGATTAATTATGTCTATACATACATACATATATATACATAAACCTTTCTCGTGATATATATATAATTTTTGAGGTTGAGAACGTTTCTTCTTTGGAAGATTACAAGTTCTTAAAGTTGATTGATCTTTCTTCTGAGCATAAGGCCTGGTGTAGAGTCCGAAAGCTTATGAACACAATTTCCCTAATGATCCTAATTAGCATTTGGAAGTCTTGAAAGAGAACCCTCTTTGATTGCATCATTTGCATACTGAAGCATAGACACACGTGTAGAAACCCAGTTTGATTAATATTAAGTAAAATACATGATTGTATTGTTCGTAGTCTTCAAAATGGAATATTATTCTCGGTCAATCGCGAAGACTATCAAAGAGGTAGTAGTAGGATTACATGATGCTTTCTTAGCTTGAATATTACCATTGCCATGCGACCGGATTGTGGTTTGAGACTATTCGCAGGAACCTGGCGTCAGTAAACTGCTAGTCAAGATGTTGTGATTCCTTTTCGTTTTAATTTCTTTGAAAATTATAGCAATTTATTATTTACCTTTTTCTTTAGAAAGCAATTTGATGACAAATGAAGATTCTGTGGAATATAAGTTCCTGAACTTGGTTCATACGGAATTCTTCTTCTTCTTCTTCTTCTTCTTCTTCTTCTTCTTCCACTCTTTTGCCATTTCTTTTTCACTATTTTGCAATAAATGAGATGTATTGAAGTTTGAGTAGCCGCTTAGTTTGACTGACAACATAATTGTTCAAAGGCAAAACATAATTGCCCCAGAGCGGCGCGAAACAGTAATCAAAGTAATCTCTCGATCGCTCCTTTGTTTCCCTTTTGTCAGCCCTAACCCTGGTTTTTGTTCTTCTTTCTCTCAAACTCTATCGCGTTCTATCTTTCTACTCTTTTCTTTCTCTTCTAATTCCTTTCCTTTCACTTAATTATTAAACTGATGTAGTACTGAAATGCAGTAACACTTGTCTCAAGTCTTAACTTCGGCGATTTTGCCTTCCAAATCTCAATTCGTAGCACGCGGTCAGAAGACAACACGTTTAAGTACCTGTTTGGATGAGCTTTTATCAATAGAGCTTTTGTCAGTAGAGCTTTTGTCAGTAGAGCTTTTTTTAGAAGAGCTTTTCTAAAAAGTCAGTTGACTGTTTGGCTGTCAATTAAAAAACAGCTTTTTTGAAAGAGCTTCATACAATAGACTGTTTGGCAACATAAAAATAAAAAGCACTTTTATTAATT
>JANZXP010000004.1:14552372-14565970 GCA_027576715.1 Erythroxylum flavicans | reverse complement strand
GTGTATTTGTATGCCATATTATGCATGAGCATGAAAAATGCATTTCTAAGCTCTCATTTAACACTCCTATTTACTATCTTAACCTCTCATAGGTAACGGAATGTTACATGTATGGCTGTAACTTTATGTAAACCCACTCCCCTTCTTTAAACTCTCTTTCTAATCGTTTCTTGTCTGCTTGAGCCTTTATCCTCTGTTTTGCGCTGTTTAGATGGAATTTAGTGATTTGGAGTGCTGCCTTCCTCTCTTGCAGTACTTGATCAATCAGAATATTACTCGAATCTCCAGTAATGTAGGGTACATACAGTGGTGGTGGATATCCATAGAGAATTTCAAATGGGGTAAAATTAATTATCGTATGATTTGTCGTGTTGTACCATTATTCAGCTGTCGCTATCCAACTTGTCCATTTTTGTGGCATGTCACTACAAAAGCACCGCAAATACATCTCCAATGTCTTGTTGACTACCTCAGTTTGTCCATCAGTTTGTGAATGGTAGGCTGTCGACATTTTCATCTTAACATCTTGTAGTCTAAACATCTCCCTCCAAAATCTGCTTTAAAAAAGGGGTCTCAATCACTGATTATCATTGGCATCCCTGTAGCTTGAACATATGGTCTATAAAATTTTGTACAATATCCTGCTCCATATATGGGTGTCTGATGGCTACGGAATGCGTATATTTACTGAAGCAGTCCACCACTACCAAAATGGAAGACTTCCCTCTTGATGATGGTAGGCCCTTTATGAAGTCCATAGTGATTTCTCTCCAGCATCCTTTAGGTACTGATAAGGGCTGGAGTAAACCCAAATACGTTGCATGATCATGCTTGCTTATCTAGCAAGTGATGCAGTTTTTAACATGGTTTCTAACGTCTTTGGCAATCTGTTTCTAGTGGAAAAGGTTTTGAATCTTCTTGATCATTGCTATCACTTTGGTGTGTCCCCCTTGAGGGCTACCGTGAGCAATCGTTATAATTTTCTTTTGAAGCTCCTTATCATTATTGAACACAATTCTTCCTTTCCACCTTAACAACTTATCCTTCCATTCATAATTATCAAAGCACATTTCTTGTCTTTCGAGCTTCCTTATGAGATCTTTTATCGTGGTGTCCTTCTCCTAACCTTCTTGGATTTCCTTTAATAAGGTTGCTTCTATGTGTGACAAAGACATTGTTAGTAATTATTGATTGGAAATTCTGGATAAGGCATATGCTGCCATATTTTCTTTCCCACTCCTATATGTTACTTCAATTTCGTAACTGATAAGTTTTGATAGCCAATTCTGCTAAAAAGGTGTCGATATACACTACTCTATAAGTTATTTTAGGCTTTGATGGTTTGTCTGCACCCTGAAGAATCTCCTATTCAGGTAATGGTGTCATTGCTTCACGACCTTGATGATGACCAGAAACTCCTTTTCATAGTGGAAAGTCCCTGGTGCTTATTTGCCAGTGCCTTGCTCAGAAACACTGTAGGATGCTTGTCTTATTAAAGAACAGCTAAGATGCCCTTGTCATATGCATTTGCCTTCACTATGAATGGTTTTATGAAGTCTGGAATGGTAATAGAGGGGCCTCTATGAATTTTTCCTTAGGTTGTTCAAACGCTATCTGTTGCTCCTCTTTCCACTCCCATTTCCTAGCCTCCGACTTCTTTAACAGTGCATTCATTGGCTTCGCAATAATTCCATATTGTTTTATAAATCTCCTGTAATATCCCGTCAATCCTAAAAACCCTCAGAGTTCCTTCAATATACAGGATTGCGGCCACTGTTGGATGGTTTTCACCTTTTGACTATCTGTAGACACTCCTTTCTCTGAAATAGAATGCCTAAGATAATCCACTTGTCTTGCTCCGAAGGTACACTTGCTTCCTTTGAGGAATAACCGTTGCTGTTGTAAGACTTTCAAAATTTGGTGCAAATATCTCAGGTGTTGTTGGAAATCTATGCTGTAAATAAAGAGATCATCAAAAAAGATAAGCAAAAATTTACGTAGAAAAGGTTTAAAGATCTCATTCATAAGGCTCTAGAAAGTTGAAGGAGCATTCGTGAATCTGAAGGGCATTACTAAAAATTCAAACTAGCCCTCATATGTTCGAAACTTTGTTTTTTGCACATCCTCCACCTTTATTCGAATATGGTGATATCCAAACCATAATTCCAATTTGAAGTATCAGCTCGAGCCCCTCAATTCTTCTAGTAACTCTTCTATCAATGGGATTGGGAACTTAATCTTGATAGTGTACTTATTTAATTATCGGTAGTAAATACACATTCTTCAGGTATTGTCTTTTTTCTTCACGAGGCTGACCGGCGAGGCAGAAGGGCTAGCGCTCTTCTGGATGAAACCTTGTTTCATTAATTGTTGCACAACTTTTTTGATTATGTCCTTTTGTTCCCTCGAGTATTGGTAAGGTCCAATGTTTATTGTGTCCAACCCTTGCGTGAGATGAATGGCATGAACGTATGCTCTTTTTGGCAGTAATTTCTTTGGTTCTTGAAAGACTTCACCAAATTCTGCTAACAAACCTTTTATCTCGTCTAGGATGTTAATATCATCAATCAACATAAGATGTTGCATGTGGAATTCAATGGGGTATGACAAACGCAACATGAACAGAGTATTTTTGTTGGAATTTCTAATTAACTTGTGAAGGCACCTACTTGAAACCTCCCTTGCTTGTTCTTCTAGGTTTTTGTTAGTCTTACTGTCTTCCCTCCTATTGAAATTCCACGGTGCGCATTTTGAAGTTACACAAGACATCGTTGAGGGTGCTTAGCCATTGAACTCTGAGGACCATATCACAACCTCCCAACTTAATGATCAATGTCTCCATAGAGAATTGTAGACCTTAAATTTTCCACACAAAATTCTTGCATACTTGCCTGCAGCCCAGTTTTAAGCCACCTCCTATGGTAATACTTAAAGGAGTTATGTTCATTATCTCAACATTTCCTTTAAGAATTACTTTTTCATCAAAGAAATTATGGATACTCCCACTATCTATAAGGATGTGTAGGGGCTTCATTTGATGACTCCCCATGAGACTTAGTTGCTTGTATTCTGCCTGATCTTTTAAGCCCCACATTGCTTCAAATGAGATGTTAGGATTAAAGGGTGCTCCATCTTCTGGTGCTTCACTCACTGGTTCATCTTCAGCGTTTTCTTCATCTTCCACCATATATAACTGGAATTGTTTCTTCTTACATCGATGTCTTATCGAATAGTTTTCATCGCATCTGAAGCATAAACCCTTGGCTCTCTTTTTATGAAACTCCTTGCTGCTGGTTGTTCTCGTCCCTCGTGAGTTTCTGTAGTTGTTGGGTTTGTTGATGTTTCCTCGGTTTCCTAGCATAGGTAATAACTTAGCCTCTGTATATGGTTTGAATGGAGATATTATCAAGTGACCAGTCCCCTTGTATGTATTTGTTACTCCTCCTGCTGGGTTTCCAGGTTTAGTTCCCTTCTCAAAGTATACTGAAATGTTAGCTGCTACTATTGCTTCTTGTTCCAGTGTATAAGCCTAGTGTAATGTTTAAGGATCCATCATTTTGACTGTTAGTCCCAATTTCGGTTTGAGTCCTTTCAAGAAAAATCCCACCAAGCAATCTTCAGGTAATGACAGTTTATTTGAATTTCTGTCAAATAATGCGCAGTACTCTAACACAGAACCTTCTTCTCTAACTCCTTTAAAGGCCTATTTGGTTGAATGTTAATTAATGGAATGGAATGGAATAGAACGGAACGGAATGGAACGGTTTATAATGGAATAGAATATAATACATTGAAACATTGCTTGGGAGGGATGAAAGAGTTCATAATGTAATGTAGTAAAATGTTATTTGGAAGATGGATGGAATGAAATGTAATGTATAGTAAATGACTATTATACCCCTTATATTAAAATAATTATTGCAGGAGATTTATTATTTTATTATTAATTATATACAATTTATTATTAATTATATAAATATTATTATTAATTATCTAATAAATTATATTATATTACATTAAAATTTATTTTATTCTATTCTATGTGATTTATATTTAAAAATAATTTATTTATATAGAAATACATACAAATAATTAAAGAATAACTGTTTATATATTTTCTATTTTCATTAATAAAAATTTTATTAGATTTTATTATTTTATTATTAATTATATACAATTTATTATTAATTATATAAAAATATTATTATTTATTATTTAATATATTTTATTTTATTTTATTTTATTTTATTCTATTTGATTTATATATAAAAATGATTTATTTATATAGAAATATATACAAACAATTAAAGAATAATTTTTAAATATATTTTTGATTTTTCGTTAATAAAATTTTTATTATTAATTATGTAAAATTTATTATTAATTATATAAAATTATTATTAATAATTATTTAATAAATTTTATTTTATACTATTCTATGTGATTTATATTTTAAAATAATTTATTTTTATTTTTATTTATATAGAAATATATACAAACCATTAAAAAATAAATTTTTATATTTTTTATTTTCATTAATATTTAAAATTTTTCATTTTATTATTAATTATATACAATTTATCATTAATAATATAAAAACAATATTATTAATTATTTAATAAAATGTATTATGTTAAATATTATTCTATTCTATTTAATATATTACTTCTATTTAATATAATATTATGACTTAGTCACAGTTGGTATTGTGAAAAATTATTGAGGGTATATTAGGTAGTTTATATTTAGTAGTTTATGTTCCATTCTAAATCTCCCAAAGTGGAGGTTTCTTATTTTCACTGTTTAGGATGGAATGAAACGTAACATGAAATCCTCTGTTTCCATCCTATTCTATTATAAAATTTTCTTCCAAACGATAAAAATATGTCACATTTTGTTCCGTTCCATTACATCCTTAACCTCTCAACCAAATAGAACCTACGACAATTATGGAAATTAGGACATGGAAAGTTTTTGAGTATCAAAAGATGGGAATGCGAACTCTTTATTTGAAAGGCAGCTGCATATAAATTATAAAGACAATATTCTTCCATTAGATGCGTAAGCGATCCCATAATCGAAACGCTAAGATTACACGTGCGGTGCATATTCTCTAGTCAAACCCAGGGTGACACGACTTCCTAAATTGTGTCCTTTCGTCTTCTTTTGTTTGCTTCCAATTGTTAAAATCCGACACATCATCCCAACACCAACTCCAACACCAACACCAAGCATTTGCTGTCATCTGAATTATATATATGTATACCAAATCACTTAGTACTATCATCAACTCCTCGTACATGATCGCGCAGCTAGATGTGTCACACAAGATAACAATTACATCAATTTAATCTCGACACTGGAAAAGCAAACCCTTTCGAAACACAGCTTCAATTTTGTATTGATCTGGTAATGATACTCTGAATGAACAAGATAACTTACTAGGTGGATGATTTTGTCCGAGTCCCCCTGCTTTAATCAGTTTAAATATATGTGTTTGTCGTGGCTCTAGGAAACCTATCATGCTCTCCTCTAAGAAGAGACTGTTGCGGAAGAGTACATAGGAATAGGACACAACCTTTCTTAATCTTCTAATCTCTTTCAGCTTTTATAGCTTATGCGTAGAAAAGTCGGGTTCTTGCTTTGATTCTTTTTCTTTTCAAGTTAGCGTTCACTTTCTTGAGACAGCACTTTTGAAGTCACATTCAACTAATCATTTAATTAATGGTTTAATGGGAAACTAATGGAGTCCAACAAAGAAGCTTCAATCCCTTACTTTTTCACTTTGTAACAATCTGCCAACAACCAAAGACGCAAGTATGAAAGGAAAGTGGTTACAGGCTTCTGCTTGACTAGAATGGTTCTAATATGAAAATTTATCCTGTGGTCATGGGCTCGAAGAACACTGAGATTTTTTTAATCCAACGCAGCTTGACTAAGTTTGTATAATCTATTATATATATATACCGCCTGTGTTAGCTAATCTATCTTCTTCATATATTATTATTTTTCAAAATACTAGAGTACTGCGTTTCTAGGACAGTGCAAGCCAAAGGTGCAGCATCTGATATACACAGCTTCTCCACTTACAATCATCACCTGGTTCAGGGGTTTGATGCTTTATAACATATATGTCAAGAATTCGTCCAGCGGTTTGGTTCTATTCTGTAATAGAATAAGACATCTTTTTATTTGGCTTTGTCCTAATAATTACGTTACTTTATCATATAGGCGTGATTAACTTTATATATTTTCAAATTAATTAGGTGTATTTTAATTAATTTATTTGTTTAATTGTGTAAAATCACTCAAAACTTATTGTTAAATCATTTAAAACTCATCAGATTTATCTTTGTTATATTATTTGATTTCAATTTATTTTTAAGAATTGATTGGAAATATTTTTCTTCTCCATTTCTATTTACTTAAATTACCAATTAATTTTTATCTATTCTGAAGTTTAATAACATTAGAAGGTGAATTGATTGTAGAAACTGACTGGTGTTGCCCTATAACCTACACCTGTCTAAATATAAAAATAGATTAAATAGTATAGTATAAACAGTAGCAAGATGACTTGATTTTTTAATCTCAATTATAATTGGACATTATGCGAAAATTCTCGAAGGTGTCGTTCAGTGATAGGTTTACAATATAAAGTAACATAATAATCAAGCAAAAACCATTGAAATCTAACCGTTTATTAGGCAAAGAATGCGTTTGGTAAACTGTTTTGAAGTGGACGAGAACTTTTAATGCTCTAAAAGAAACAAGAGTAAAATAGTGTGCTTACATATGTAACGGTTAAAACTTAGTGTGTATGGGTGCATGGAGATTCTATATTGCTTTATTAAATGGTTGGGTAAATATTGTAAACTCTACTGGTTATTCATGATGTAGCCCTGTGCATTCAATCAAGGGGACATTGTGTCTGTTTAAATGGATACAAGGTCATTACTAAGAATTACAAAAAGTAAACGAAAGAGTACTCAAGTTAGGTCGACCCACTCATCAGAATTTTAGAACATCGTCTCCAGAAGATTTGGTTTTATGCCAGAACTTTGCTTGAGGATACATGTATTTTTCATAAAAAAGAAGGGGGAGAGAGAGAGAGGGAGAGAGAGGTCATCACTTCTGATCTTTCCTAATCCCAAGTTTTATATCTACTCAAATCACTTGGACCTAGACATGTATATAACAGGTTTCACGCCAGCCTTTTTTTCTCTTTTAGGTTTTAGTAAGTTGATTAATCTCTTTGCGGATTGCAGTTGTAGAATAATGTATACAAAAAAAAAATTTCAGTTATATTCAATATTTACCATTCAGTTTTTCTCTTTAATGCTGCAAGACAGCTTACTTTGTTATGACTGTTACCATTCAGTTCATGCATGTCAATTTCCCATCTGGTTCTCTTTCAACCATTTAATTTAATTCTATCGAGTTTAAAACAATACTGTTGTCATTAAATTATTAGTTATTAAAAAGGTTGGACGTACCGAGAATTAACATTCTTTCTATAAGATAATTAGTAAAATTCGTTCATATAATTCAGTTTTTATAAAACATCCTTATTTCACCATATTGATTATCTTTATTCTGATTAAAACTATTTGTCATGAGGTTTGGTAATAAATTGTCAATAATTGCACTCGCTAAGCACCAAATTTGATGTCTACTATGCCTAATAAAACAACAATATGGTTGGTCAATTTGGCCAACTATATCTTCATATCTTCAATCAAAGAGAAGAATAGCAGAACAAAGAAAGAGAGACAGGAGGTGAGAGAGAAAAAAAAGAGACAAAAATATTCTGTGTATTTTTGTGGGTCTAGTTTTTTTCTCCTTGTAATTCTCTAATTTTTTTAGTAGTAAAATTCTTCTATCCTTGCCCGTAATTTTTATCCTAATTTAGGAGTTTTCCACGTAAAATTTGTGTGGCTATTTTATCTTCAATATTTTAGTTTCATTTTAGCTACGACTCAACTCTATCCAAGTCCTAATTGTTCCTAACAAGTGATATCATAGCAAGCCTTGGGTGTATATATCTACTTATTGTATGCTTTGTAGTTACCACTAAGAGTAGATCATCCACATCAAAAGGTAAGTTATAATATTATTTACCCCATCAAAGGCACTATTCATAAAGCGGTTGTGATAGAAGTAATGGCAGCAAAGTACGACATTGAAAAATTCAACGAGAGTAATTTCTCAGTGTAGAAGCTGAAGATAAAGGCAATCTTGGGGAAAGGTAATTGTCTAGCGGCTATTAGTGAACGGTCAACTGGAGTCACAGATGAAAAGTGGAACGAGATGGATGGGAATGCTGTAGCTAATCTTCACCTAGCTTTAGCTGATGGAGTATTATCCAATATAGAGGAAAAGAAGAATGCGAAGGAAATATGAGATCACCTCACAAAATTATACGAGGCCAAATCATTCAACAACAAAATTTTTCTGAACAAAAAACTATACATTTTATGTATGACAGAATCCACTTCAGTGATGGAGTACTTAAACACTTTGAATACTCTATTTTCACAACTCACATCATTGGGGCACACAATAGAAATAAGTGAACGTGCGAAACTTCTACTTCAAAGTCTACTAGATTCATATGATCAACTCATCATAAATTTAACAACCAATATAGACACTTTAGTCTTCGATGACATTGCAGCTGCTATTCTGGAAGAAGAGAGCCGGCACAAGAGCACAGAAGACAGGTTGGCAAGTTCGCAACAAGCGGAAGCCTTGGTAGTGATGAGAGGTAGGTCAATGGAACGTAGTCTAAATGAGAGTCACAATCATGGTAGATCAAAATCTAGGAGTAAGAAGAACTATAAATGATACATTGTAGCAAGAAAGGTTACCTGAAAAAGGATTGCTGGAATCTAGACAAGAAAGATTATGTTCCTCAAGAAACAAGAACTTCAAATGATGGAAGCGCAATGTTTGTGAAGCAGCAATAACTATTGGAGGAAAAAAAAGATTTGCTGATGTCTAGTTGTTTGATTTAGCAGCTACTTTTCATATGACCTCTCAAAGAGAATGGTTCCATTAGTATGAATCTATCTCTAGAAGATCTGTGTACAGCTGTAATGATCAAGCTCTGAAGATCATTGGTATCGATACCATCAAGTTAAAGATGTATGATTGGACAACTTAGACTATTGAAAAAGTGCGACATATGGAGGGCCTGAAAAAGAACTTGTTGTCTGTAGTACAACTAGATAATCTCAGTTTCAGATTTGAGATTCAAAACAAGATAATGAAAGTGATTAAAGGAGCGCTAATATTTATGAAAGTAGAGAATATTGTTGTAAATTTGTACATGTTGAAGGGAGTAACTTTGTAAGAAGGAGAGGCATCCGTTGCGGTGACTAGTCCAGATGACAAATCTGCAATGACGTGGTATAAAAAGCTTGGACATGTGTTAGAATAAGGAATGAAGATACTTGCAGAGAAGAATCTACTGCCAGGTCTTGCAAAGGTATCACTACCCTTCTATGAGCATTGCATTGTGAGTAATCAGCATCGATTGAAGTTAAACACATCAAAGTTTAGAAGCAAAGAAATTCTAGAATTGATTTACTTTGATGTATGGCAAGCACCAGTTATGTCTCTAGGAGGAGCAAATTTTTTGTATCATTTACTGATGATTATTTGAGGAGATGTTGGGTGTTTCCTATCAAGAGGAAGGAAGACGTGTTTCCAACTTTCAAATTTTATAAAATGTGAGTGGAACTTGAATTTGGTAAGAAAATCAAGTGTTTACGTTCAGATAATAGAGGCGAATATACTAGTAAAGAATTTGATGAATTCTGCAAGCAAGAAGGCATCAAAAGGCAGTTCACGACGACATACACTCCTCAACAAAATGGAGTAGTAGAGCAGATGAATAGAACTCTATTGGAAGGAACAAGAGCAATGTTGAGAACTGCAAGCTTAGATAAGAAATTCTGGTTAGAAGTAGTCAATACTGCCTGTTATATGATGAATCGAGCTCCATCAACTGCAATTGAGTTGAAGACACCGATAGAGATGTCGACTAGTAAACTAGTGGATTATTTCAACCTCCATATATTTTGGAAGTCCTGTCTATGTGATGTCCAATGCCTAAGAAACTACGAAGTTAGATTCGAAATTCAGAAGATGTATTATCTTGGGATATGATGAAGGAGTAAAGGGGTTATCGTCTGTGGGATCCCACTGCTCATAAGATTGTTATTAGCAGAGATGTTATTTTCTTAGAAGATAATGATCAAGAGCAAACAGAAGATGTTAGCACTTCAAAAGAGAATTTAGAGACCACAACAGTACAGGTGAAAAGGGAATTTGAACAAAATGATTCTTCTAAAGCTTCACCAGAGCACGATGATTAAGAACCAGTCGAATATGATGTTTCAAATACTCGAAGATCAACGCACACAAAAAGAGCACTGAGTTGGCACTTAGATTATATTATAGAGAGCAATATTGCATACTGTCTTTTAACTGAGGACAGAGAGCCATCAAATCTTCAAGAAGCAATGAATAGTTCAAATGCATCTTAGTGGATGGCAGTAATGCAGGAAGAAATTGAAGCTCTGTATAAGAATAAGAAATGGGAGTTAGTATCACTACTACAAGGAAAAAAACCTATTGGCAATAAATGGGTTTACAAGATCAAGCAAAGTGGTGAGGATTAAGTAGAGCGATAACGTGCTATATTGGTGGTAAAAGGATATGTTCAAAAGGAAGGAATTGACTTCTATGACATATTTTCTCCTGTAGTTTGACTCACTATAGTTCGAGTAGTCTTGGCGATGTATGCTACATTTGACTTACATCTTGAGCAGTTAGATGTGAAAACTGAATTTCTTCATGGAGATTTTAAAGAAGAAATTTATATGCTCTAGCTAGAAGGTTTTGAAGAAAAAGGGAAAGGGAACTTGATTTGCAGGTTGAACAAATCTCTGTATGGTTTAAAGAAAGCAACGAGGTATTGGTATAAGAGATTTGATTCCTTCATCATGAGCCTTGGATACAGCAGACTGAATGTAGATGATTTTATAGTCTTGTTGTTGTATGTAGACGACATGTTGGTAGCACACCCTAACAATAATCATATCAATGAATTGAAGGCACAATTGGCTAGGGAGTTTGAAATGAAGGATTTGGGACCAACAAATAAGATTTTAGGGATGCAAATTCACCGAGACAGAAATAATAGGAAGATTTAGCTTTCTGAGAAGAATTATTTGAAGAAGATCTTGCTGCGATTCAATATGCTAGATTGTAAGCCAATTTATATCCCTTTTTGTTAATTTCAAGTTATCCTCAGGTATGAGTCCTAACAATGAAGAAGAGAGGATAGAGATGTCTCGAGTACCGTATGCATCAGTAGTGAGAAGCTTAATGTCTGCTATGTTTTGTATAAGATCTGACATTGCACATGCAGTGAGAGTAGTTAGTCGATGCATGGCGAATCCTGGTCGAGAGCATTGGAATACAGTTAAGAGGATTCTTAGATATATCAAGGGAACCTCTAATGTTGCATTATGTTATGGAGGATAAGATTTTACTGTCAGAGGATATGTTTGATGCTTGTTATGCAAATGATCTTGATAAAAGTAAATCTACTACAGGATATGTATTTACACTAGCTAGAGGAGCTATGAGCTAGGTTTCAAAACTGTAGTCAGTTGTGGCTACGTCAACAACATAAGTAGAATATGTAGCAGCTATACAAGCTAGTAAAGAAATAGTGTGGTTGAAGATGTTGTTGGAAGAACTTGGGTGTAAGCAAGAGAATATTACTCTGTATTGTGACAGTCAAAGTGCTTTGCATCTCGCAAAGAATCCAACATTTCATTCAAAGACAAAGTATATTCGAGTTTAGTATCACTTCGTTCGTGAGAAAGTGGAAGAAGGAACGGTGGACGTGTAGAAAATTCATACAATGGATAACCTGACAAATTTTATGACAAAAGCAATCAATACTGACAAGTTTATGTGGTGTTAATCCTCATGTGACCTAACGGAAACATAAGCAACATAAAGCGGCAAGGTAGAAAAGAATGGTGTGAAGATATGATTGATTATCAATCAAATCTTCAAGTGGGAGAATTGTCAATAATTGAGGCTGGTATGCACCAAATTCGATGCCTACCATGCCTAATAAAACAACAATATGGTTCGTCAATTTGGCCAACCATATCTGCATATCTTCAAATCTCCTGCCTATAAATAGGTAGGAGATAAACAAAGAGAGGAAGGGCAGAACAAAGAAAGAGAGACTTGAGGTGAGAGACAAAAATATTCTGTGTATTTTTATGAGTATAGTTTTTTTCCTCCTTATAATTATCCAATTTTTTTAGTAGTAAAATTCTTTTATCTTTGCCTGTAATTTTTACCCTGATTTAGGAGTTTTCCACATAAAACTTGTGTGTCTATTTTATCTTTAATATTTTAGTTTCGTTTTAGCTGCGACTCAACTCTATCCAAATCCTAATTGTTCCTAACATAAATGTCTTATCAATTTTCATTCTATTAGTAAAAGAAGCCAATCAAAATAAATCAATTAAAGTCATTTGTCTGAAATGTATATATTGAACATAAAAATAAAACTGATGAAACAATTGAACATAATTCAATGTTGGAATCCAATACCAATTGTAGCAAACTAGAAAATAAAACAAAGGCGTACGTGTTTATATATTTTCATTTATATTTTTACTCCACTTTTGATATATGTTTCGTTACACGTACCTCTCATTTTCTTTAGTTCAGTTCTTTGTTTTAAACCGTAATTTTTAATAGAATGGAATGATTTATAGTAGAATGGAACGTAAATTAATGTAATATTAGAAAATTATTGTTTAGGAGGGATGAAATAGTTCATAATGTAATATTATGAAATGTTATTTGGAAGAAGGGTTTATAATGTAATATAGTAAAAAGTTATTTATTATTTTATATTCCATAATAAACTCTCCAAGTCAGAGGTATATTATTTTTACTGTTTAGGATGAAATGAGATGTGATATGAAACTTTTGTCTTCTATCACATTCTATTATAGTCTATTATAAACCCTCGTCTTAAATAATGGAACAATATTACATTCTATTTCATTTTATTAAAAAATCCCATCCAAATATAAAATAAAGAGAAGCCCCACATTAACCTTGGCGGCCTTTCTATATAAAGGTCTATAGTATATTCCGAAACGTCATCCAGGACACCTCTAGTAATGCCTTCAAATTTTTTCGGTGAAGGACAAAAGAGTGTTCAAGTTTGTACTTAGAGGTGTTGTCATCAAACTTGGATAGGCACACGGTAAAGTTGCAAATACCGTATCGAACTCGGTACCGGATTAAGTTCTTGTACGGTACTGTACCGATACCGGTCAATACTGGGTACCGTTTCGGTTAATTTTTTATATTTATAAAATAGTCCCTGAAAATTTTAAAATTTGCAAAATAATCCACTGATATATTGTAGAGTTATATACTGTATACTTTACAGGTTTACATCAATCCTGTTTCCAAAAATCATAATAATAAATAATAATCACAATTAATAATTTAATATAAAATGACAATAATTTTTAAATATT
>JANZXP010000004.1:14537883-14552272 GCA_027576715.1 Erythroxylum flavicans | reverse complement strand
AAAATGTAAATTGGCCCTGTAATAGAAATTACTTTTTCTTCAATAAGTTTGTTTCTTTGAGATGCAAGCATTGAAAGGTTCTTTTCGTTTCAATTTAAAGCATGCACCTACAAACTTCTATTACTTTTTGTTTCCATTACAATTAACCACAATACATTGCAATATATAATTTTAAATTTTCATGAACCAAACAATTAACAAATGAACCAAATACCAAATACCAAATTTCATTACCAAATACCAATACCAAACTCATTTTCATTACCAAATACAAACTCATTTTCATTACCAAATATCAACCCATTTTCATTACCAAACCCATTTTCATTACTAAATACCAATACCAAACTCATTTTTATTACCAAATTATACCAACTCATTACCAAACCCATTTTAAAATTTTAATTACCAAATCTCATCTAACCAAACCAATACCAAACACAAATTTTATGATTCAATTTTTCATTACCAATGCAAAACCATAATCCAAGTTCCAACTGAACCAATAACCAACCATAAATTTCACTTTTTTTTAACCATTAACCAACTTCCTCTGATACAACCAATTTACTAGAAATCAGTCTCAAGTCTCAACTCAATTCTCAAACACAAGCTTGATCACACTTTCATCAACTTCAAACCATCTCAATTATAAACAACTTCAAAATTCAAATCCTTCACAATCTCATCAATTTCATTCCTCATTCACAACTCACAAGACACAAGTCACAACACAAACACAAAGTCACAATTAATCATCAGAAATATTATACCACAAATTCATAAAAAACCCACCCAATAATTATCAGAAATATTGACAATATCGGGTCTCGTTCAATCACAAAACTTGGGTGCAGATCTGGGCGGTGTAGGTGCCTTGGTGGTTGTCGGAGATGGAGGCGTGACCAGCGACAGGTGGAGGCGCGACCAGTGACTAGCGACCAGCGACAGGTGGAGGTGTCGAGCCGCGGAGGAGGTGTGGATCGGGCGAGGTGTGACGTCGCGTGGTGGAGGAGCAGCGGAGGACCACCGGAGAGCGCTACGAACCGTCGGGAGTCGGTGACAATAGGCGAGGACCACCGGAGGAGCGACGAAGTGAGAGAGAGAGTGAGAGAGAAAATGAGAGCTGAGGTGCGGAGAAGAGAAGAGAAGCCAAATCGGTCGTTTTGTATAGTTTTTTTTCATTTTAATCCTCAAAGTTTTGAGGATTTACGATATCGGCCCGGTACCGGCCAATACAGACCGATAAGGCGGTACCGACCGGTACCCAAGGCCGATACCGTAAAGCAGGGTACCGTTTCGATTTTCGGCCGCTACGGGACGATACCCAATACGTTGGCACACGGAACAACTGCTGCAAAGAGCAGCTGAATAGATATAATTTACTTAAATTAATGAAGTTTCTTCAAAGAATATATTTTTTAATTTAATATTTAGTAAATGAATATAAAAGGATGCTTTTCAAGAAAAGTTAGGGAAAAATTTCATTGCTATTTCAAAAGAAATATCTTTTATCTCATTTGTTAATATTGTTTTTAAACGTCTGAAAAAATAAAATAATATCTTTTCAGATAACAAACGATACACCGATGTTATTTCTAGAATATGTTCGGATTGATAGGTCAAAAAGGGTAGACTTCCAATCTCCAATATAGTCTGACTTGACAGGTCTTGTCAATCATACATACAACTTAATTTCCCCTCATCAAAATTTTGTAAGCTTCTATAAGTATCCCACTAGGCTAGGTGCTACATAGTCCCCGATATATGCCATATCTTAATCTTAAGAGCACATAATTGGAGCCTTTTACTCCAGTAATGTTCAAGATCTTTACCCCTTTTTCTTTTTCCTTTGGCATTCTATTGAACGCTTCTTCTGAAAATTTCCCCGATACATTTTTTATGCACCCTAAAAAAGAATTTACAAGTTAAAGCAGAATGGAAAAACTATTCTGTTGAAGAGTCTCCATTATTTTTGTTCAGAGAAAACTAAATTATCTTCATCAAGTAAGTTAACTACTCCAGTAACTAGGTTCGCCTAAGTAGCAAGTAATAATTGTGACACATAAAATAGTAATAGATATGGCATTAATTTATATAAATCAATGTGCAGAGGCGTTCAGAGAGAGAGGGAGAGGGAAACGTTTTCTTTGGATCAGAAGCAGATTACGGAAACTCATTACATCAAACTAGCTTTCAAAACTTTTTTTCTTAATTAGTTATTGGGTGGATATACATCATTGAAGCACACAAAAGGAACATGGTGATGTCTAGTTAGTTTCTCATCATCCTAAGTGCTAGTGCCTGAAGCTCACCCAACTCAGGATTGTACGATCTCTTCTTGGCACAAGACTGGAATGCAAATTCCTCTCTGCTTCGGATATGATCTTGACAGTTCACCCCCTCACTGCTGTGTTCCACAGATTCCATGGAGCTTTGCGGAGAGAATGGATTCATGTAAGATGGATATCCGTGAAATGATGACATCCCAGGAGCATTTCCTTGCCATTGATTTTCTACAGTACTTCGTGACGAATCGAGTAGATTTTGAGCTAGTTGAGCCTTTAATTGCATCAATTGTGCTTGGAGACATGCTACCTATTTTTCAATTAAAAACTAGTTAGGAATAAAGATACTTTATTTTCATCTGTAGTGCTTGGACATTGGAATGTTCATAAAAAAGTGGAAGATAATTGTGTGAACAAATTGTGGGTACCTGTTGTTGTAACGCGAAGATATGTGCAACACAGCCATATACAGGGTCCCTAATCCTTGCTTGAGCTTCGTAGGCTATGGTGACAACAGCCTCGCAGCGGTCAGCGACTGGGACATGCAACAACAATTTGGACACGTTACTAGCACCGAACACTTTGTGAATGGCAGCAAATCTAGCAGGCCCTTGGTCAGAGCAGAAATAAGGAGCAAATATACAGTCTGAAGCACATTTGCGCCTGAGGAACTTGCATGCTCCGCAAGGAGACCCAGTGCCAGTCCCTGCTCCTGACGATGCCATGTTGGATGTAGTAAAGAAGGTAGAGAAAGAAAACAAAGAACCAGATAGACACTTAAAATTATATGAAGCACACGAGCACACTAGGAAATGGTGCAAAAATTAGGGTAAAGTGTAAATAGGGTTGGCTAAAGGAGTGTGAAGGTGGTGGTGGGGTGATTTGGGATTCGATCAAGGAGCATAAAGGGCTGGAGGTCTTATAAGGGAAATAAATGGGGGACATGAAAGGCCTTCATGTAGGGTTCTAAGGGGACATTTATTAATGGTCTTGTAGTATGAGGCTTGTATTTTATTGCCAAAGAGACCACTTTCGTATGATTTAGACTATTATGCTAGCTCTTGTGTAATCGTGGCTTAGAACCCAAAAACAAATTGATCTTAATACTGATTAGTGACTTGACTTTGTCCTTTTAAAATTTCCACACTCACTTTGATTTTTGAGAGTTTAGTAACATTTTCTTTTCTTTTTTCCGCCGATCGCCGTACCTGGGAACTGCTGCTTTCTGTCGCTTTGTGGGTTTTTTAAAATTCTTCTTTTGAAAATAATTGTTAGTCTACCGACAACCACTCTGCCAAATTAAGACATCTTCATTGTTACGGTTTAGTATTTTACTAAATTGCTAATTGTGTTGTGAAGCAAATGATATAGACTTTTTATTTCCACGGAAGCTGTAGGCGATCATGGAATGAACTGAACACTACCTAAGGACTAAGGGGTGTTTTTTCGTGTGTTGTCCTCGTGTTGTGTGCGTTGCGACTTAAAAGGTTCAAGCGGTCTATCGCACACTTTTTCTGTCTTTCCAAACAGCCTTGTCTTGAGAATATGTAATTAAGATTTTTATGAAAAGTCTGATTGAAATGTGCCTCTTATTCGTTAAGCTACGTATTGGGGGGTCCTTGTTACCAAACATGATAAGCAATAACTAGATGCGATAATTAGAAGTAATTAGTACATGAGCACACGTGAAAAGGCCGGAAAAAGAATAAAACGAGAAGTCCAAGAATAACAGCCGGAGAGAGATGGGTAAGATGGGTGTGGAATACCTTAAGAGGAAGGGTGTGGGACTATGGAGAAAGAGTAAAGTAAAGCTGCAGTTACAGGTACAAGGGCATGAACATAGTTCGTCACTACGAACAGAGGAAAATGGCTGTTTGCAGCCATAAAGAAAGCTTTTCGTCACACTCATGACTCTTTATCACATCTTTCTTGCCACTGCCCACAATAAACACCAAAATGTTGAACCATTAATTTACTTTGGAACTCCAATTACGACGTCATCCATAGCACATGGCACGCATGCACACCCATCTTCTAAAAGAAGAGACGATATTGATTCCAATCTTGTTAATTCTACGTGAATCTCTTATTACTTTCTTGTTTACAAAATACAAGTACTATTAACTTAAAAGAGTCCTATTTTAACTTCTACTTTTTAAAATATTAAAAATAATTATGTTAACTAATTATATGAAATACAGTCAAATGTTGTATAAATGACTTGGTATGCTAACCCTTCGTAAGGTCTTTTGGGGGGTTTAATGACCACACCGGGGACCCTGAAGGGCACATAGGAAAAGTACGACAACCAACTAGCTAAAACAACACCTTTGAGAGGACCATCGACTAACAAAAATCAGAAAGTAGGCTACTGCACTGTTTGGTAGATTATTATGGAATAATATGAGAACCTTGTGACTATTAGTAAGTTCCAGGTATGATGGACGAGACAACAAAGCCCTTCTCTCTACGGGCATATAACTCTCATCTTTTCTCTTAGGAACCTTACACTCTTCACAATTGTTCTTTCCCTTTTGAAACGATAATCGCAATAGTACCTACACTCTTTCCCTATTAAACTCTAATCTCGCAAGATCATAAATTGTCTTATGCAGTCATAAATTGTCTTCTTAGAATTTCTGATACACAAGATCCTTAAAAGAGGTGAGTGTAGAGCATAATTGTCTCTGTATAATGACAGATAGTAACATGCACTCAAGACTTAAGTTTTCAGGAGAGGGAGGACTTGGAGAGAATGGAAACCACTCAAACAAACATTCATTGAAATCAAAATAATGTCTATGCAAGTTTAAGCATGCCTACAACGAAGGAGAAACCTTGCTTTTATAGGCGAAACAAAGGTATAAAAGTAAAGTTCTCAAGAAACACACTCATTACAGCTTTAAAAAATAAAGCTACTTTAAGTACAATCATCACACCTTTGACAAAGGTATTTTGAAAAAGCAAACAACTTTAAAAAAGCAAACAGTATGACGATAAGGGGAACATATCTGCTGTACCCAATAACCCAGTTCCACTTGTTCCCAAATGATCCCAGCCATCTAATAGATATGGGTCCCATTTATTAGATGGTTGGGATCATTTGGGAACAGGGGGAACTGGGTTATTAGGTTCAGCAGATTTAATGTCGATGATAAGAAGGAATCTTATATAGTGGGTTGTGGGCCACAAGGATTCTCTTTTCATCAAAAGATTCAAAAGTAAATTCCTTAAAAGACGAGTCTCACTTTGAAGTGCTAAAGTGAGGTTATGATCATGTTCAAAGTTATCTATCAAGGCTATGTTATTGTAAATCTGTTCAAGGATGTGACTGATATCAGTTGCAGTCCATGTAGAATGTCCTGGGCTAAAAGGAGAAATGGGCTTTTGGATAGGGCTAAATGGTCTGCTTGAAACTGCAGAGTGTCGATATGTAGGACAAGAAACTTCACTAGCAAGAATGTTGATAACATTAGAAGGAGCCACTGACGTCTAATATTCAAATGGTGGAGGGAAAATTGGTGCAAGAAGAGCATTATCTCTAAAATATGGACCAAGGGATGTACAAATATCAGAAGGAAGTAAGCTCGGGAAGTGGTTGAGTTGATCCAAGAAAGAATGTAAATTTTGATCTAAGAAAGAATGTAAATTATCCATTAACTGTGTGCACTCTGTAGACCAATCAAGGGTGGTTCGCCAATGCTGAAGGTGATTTAGTGTGCACAGATGTCCAGAAGTACTCATATAGTAGGGACGATGTTTGATATAAATAACATAAACTTTGCAATCAGTTAGAGCAGTTTCCCGTAAGCGATGATGAGTTAAGATTTGAGACATGTCTACATGCCATTTGGAAAGGGGTTGAAACCATTCTAAGAAAGTCCACAAAAGAGAATTGGCATTGGTAGGATCAGAGAGGTGACAATAAACATGGAGGGGCGATAATGATATAGAACAAGCATATAGGGCAGACAAGGCCCAGATATGCCATAAGGTAGTATCATGGAGAGTATTATAGAGATGATACATGAGTTTGTAAGGAGTAAAAGTGACCAGGAGTGGGTAAAATATCAAAGTTGAGAAGTGTGAGATGTAGATAGTAAAAAAGACTTTGATGAAGAAGAGGGAACAGTTCTGCAACATTGGTTGGAGGAGTAGAAAACAAAGGGGGAAAATAGTTTTTATATCTTGCAAACTTAGGAAACTCTATCAGCCAAAAAAGAGGGATAAAATGATTCAGATAGGCTAAAAGAAGTAAGATAGGTTTAGTAGGTTGAGAGAGGAAATAAGTAAGTGTATTATGGTGACCTTTGATATGGTGGATGGAGAATTTATAGTGAGAAAAAGCATCTGAAGGCCATGGTGGATTCTGTCTGAGCAAAGTGGATAAGTATGAAGTATAAGCTGCCACGTATAGATGTTTATCAAGAAAATGTAACAGCTTTTGTGCAATTTGTGGACTAGACTGATCAATTATCAATCTCTTTTTACCACGCTTTTGTTCTAAATGTTTAGTGACATAGAAGGCCTGGCAAGCCCAATTTGACTTTGTGGGCTCAATGAGTCTTTACTTCAGAAGGATATTACACTCATCTTGTGCGAGCTTTAGGTCATCAGGGTTCATCCCTAGATGTATGGCTTTTGTAGGATTGATATCCTCATTCTTTTCGAAAGGTAGACTTATGAAAAAGTCAACATTTTTCCAAAGAGGATATGGATGAGTAAACTGTGCATGTGATTCAGGACAATATTCAGGGCAATATTCCAACTGTTTATCTCGCAGTAATTTATATGGTGTAGGAACTTGAGAAAGTTCAAACACATTTTTGATTTTAGTGTATCTGTGCCAGGTAGATTACTTCCAAGTACTTTAGTCCAAACTGTACACTGTGTAAAGAATCGAATTTCGATCTTTCTTTGTGTAATAAACTCGATCTTGAATGAATTACCATCTGCACCTGTAAAGTATTCATCATATGAGGTCCATGCCTCAGAAGGTAAAATGTTGGGCTTCATAATTATACGGCTGGATCTAGTATCCATAAACCCAATAACTTTGATGGGTCAATCATATTTGTCTTATCAGAAGAGTTGGATCTGGACATATAGTTGTTGGGCTATAGTACAATCTAATTTCATGCAGGTCTGTTGTGACATGTATAGAGAATCATCTGAGGATTCTTCTTCAGAGGTCGTAATAGAAACAACAAACTTTGTATCTTCATCTTCAGTGGTTTATTCCTCAATAAGATCTTCAAAGTTATTGGAAGAAAATAGGCAAAATGGATTGCATTTGCTTAAATAACTTGATATCTTTATTACTTTTGTGAGGATAGGTTCGTGTAAAATGTCCTAGTTATCCACAGAGAAAACATCATTTAGCTTTTTGAGAATGATGGGATTTCTTCTTGCAGAATCGAACAAACTTTCTTTTTGTTCCATCTTTTTTCACATAAGTTTTTCTTAAAGGCTTGTAGCCTTCCATTTGTCTGTGGAACTTTCTTTGATGATAAACATGTTTGTGATGAGATTTCTTCTTGTTGCTACAATCACAGTTCTTATGATCTTGGCACTTAATCTGAAGGTAAGGCTTCTTACAAGTTTATTTAAAAAGTGGACCACCTTTAAAGATGTTTTTGAATAAGGTATGTTGATTACACAACTTATCAAGAGAAGTTAGAGAAAGCTGGTAGATTTCTCCAAGATATATATTAGCCATATCTCGTTGTAAAGAAACTATAATCCCTTGTAACTTCGGTTACAGTTGATTTGAAAGGGATGAGATAAAAGTATATCGAAGATTAACATTATTCCATCCATTCAAAAGATAGTACCTTTTCGTCATACTTTGATAATGCTTCTGTATATCACGCTTGTCAAGTGAACAACATTTCATTGCAAAATACTCCTGACGGATCTGCTTATCTATAAGATGAAAATCACCAATGAATTCTTTATGAATTATTCTAAGAAGAGCTCCGACTGTAGTGATTTGGATATACTGAAGTCTTCGATATAGTCTTCTATACGTTGCCAACATTCTCGTAAAGAACCAGTGAAATAAGAAGTGAATTCAAACAAAATATCTTGTAAAGGATTATTTGGTCGAGTCATTTGAAGATCTATCCATGCACTAAATTCATACAAGTGATCTCTCCATTTCTTTGGGGGAAGATTGTCAAAAGTAAACCAAGGTCCTGAAGTAGGCTTGGTCTGTGCAGTTGGCTGAGCTGGTTTTGCCTGTGGTTCTGGTTCAAGTATGAAAGGTTCAGTACCTGTAGATTCTGCTTCACTTATTTCTGGTTCAACTTCAGTAGGTTCAGGCATAGTCATTAAAACTTGTGCTAAGTCTGATAGATCAGTCAGTTGGGCTGAGGAATCAGTAGAAGGTTCAGAGATCTGTTTAGATGATGACTCAGAAATTATTGCAGAGACTTCAGATGATGAGACAGAGGCTTCAGAACAAGCTTCTGACTTTTCCATTTGAGAAGAGAAATCTTCTGTAGTAGGTGTAGGCACAAGAGTTGCTATGAACTCTGTTAGAGGCACTTTATCCTTCCTAATAGAGGTGGAAGGTTGAACCTTTGGTAAAGAAGTAGGAGGTGTATTTATCCTTAACGGTTTACTCCACTGATTCAAGTTTTGTATATGAAGGTGATGGCTTAGGAACTTTTTCAAGCTTGGGCTTTTTAGGTTTTGCTTGAGCTGCTTGAGGATGAATATGCTATCTGATCAAAGGATAGTTAAATTTGAAAACCTTTGAATAGTCAGCTTCTTGTAGATATGTCTGATACAGAGGAGGTGGATATACTGGTTGTGTATTTGGAAATATTGAAGAGGATGAACCATATACAACCTTAGACAGTGCATATTGCATATCAGCTTCTATACGTTGCATAATTCCTTGTATCTTCCTGAGTTCTCTTGTTTTAATGTCAAAGTCAAGTCTAAAATATTGCATAGCAATGTAATGTCGAAGATTAGCATCAAGTTGCTTAATTTGAGCTTTATACGAGTGGTACAGTTGTTGGATCTACTTAGAGACGACGTCTAATTTATGATGAGTAGCATGACTCTGTTGACTGATTCCATCAAGCTTAGAATCAATTCTTCTAAGAACTTTGTTTTGTGTTACTGCATTCGATGTCTGCCAGTTAAGAACTTCATCAGAAGGATTAGACATAAGTGTTCCTTGTGAAGTAATGCCTGTGGCTCGAATATAAGGGCTAGAGATAACCCTAGTTGTTTCATTAGTATTTCTTTGTAAAGAAGGAAAGTCCTCTTCATATGTCGCTACCATCATGCATAGAATAGGAGTAAGAATAATAACAGGAATTGTTGGCTTTGTTTGACAAGTTGAAGATTTCAGCATCTCACGAAGAGATCTAAGTCTGAATCTTTCTATAGTTAGACCATTAGATTTTCCGGAATCATCTGGATCAGAATCATTTTTGGGTGGATGATATTGTTGCAAAGGCATACAATGAGGTTTAGAATTTTTCTCCCTCCTTCGTCTTCTAGTATAACGCTCATCATCATCCTCACTATCTAACTCATGGTTAAGACAGACTTCACAATCAGGTTCGCGCATAGATGGGTCAACATCCCATATAGAATGTCCACGTTGATGGTTAACATAAATTGGATCTCCGTTAGATTTGAAAAAATGAATAGGAGGACCAGATTTACCTTCCGTATATGAAAATACAGGTTGAATTAGAAAAATAGCCCCAAAGGTAGAAGTTTCATCTGGACCTTGATTGGGCTTTGTATAGATGGACTTTATTGTTCCATCCTTTAATGTCTTCAGAATCAGAGGAGTTGTTGCATGAAAAGAATGTCGATGAGGTACGTAGAACACCCTTTGGTAGTTGGTGATCCATTCAGTAGGCATCAACTTTTCAAGCTACAAAGCTGGTAGTTGCTTTGGTAATTGGAGAATAGTAGTCTGATCAATAGAACGATCAACAACCATGTAAAGAGCATCCAAAGTAGAGTTTGGAAAATTAAGGTCCAAAGTATGATTCTGCAAATGATAGATCATCTGGTGATGTAAAGTACATGATGCCTGTAGGATCTTAATCTACTTTAGTGATCTAGATCTGAACTTGCAGTCTTTCAGATAAAATTGGATCATCCAACCTAAATCAGGTGCTATCGTCAGAATGACACTTGCATTATTGAAAGTAGTCAGTAAGGTACCAATTAAGGCATTTTGGTATATTGTATGGGCAGTGTCTAGAAGAGATATCTTAGCTGTAAGAGGTATTCCCTTTCTTCCATGAAGTGTAAGAATAAGGTGTACAGCTCCTATATGAAGATGTGTATAGTTTTGTTCTCTCTAAAGAGAGATCATCTCCTTTGGTATTTCGAGCTTCACGTATTGTTCTGCTGTTATAGATTTGAGGCCACACTGTTCCAATCTAGAACTCTAGATGATTTCCTTGACTTTAGGCGAGATGCAGATAAAATAGTACGTATACTTCTGATCCATGAACGATCGAATATGTATTGTACAGACTCAACAAAGGTAAAGAAGAGTCACAAACACTTTTTTCTATAGGAACATGAGTAATTTCTACTAAAGTTTCTATACGATTAGATAAAATAGGCTTGACATTAGAAGGTAAACTAGACAAAGATAAAGTTGAAGACAAATGAATAGGGTCATTTGGTAGTGTTTCCATATCATATGGGCTCTCTTCCTACTCACTCTTATCAAGAGACAATGTTACCGCTTGTCAAGACACTACTACTTCAAAAGCTTTGAAGCTCACCACCTATGCTTATCTTATTAAGACTATAGAATAAATTATAATAAGCAATTAAGTACAGTATGATCTTGGAATGAATATTTTCAAGTGCACTCCAAATTCTGTACATAGCCAATGATCGCCCTCAAAGCATAGACTACAATATACAACATAATATACATTAGAAAGTCCTCAACAACATACCTATGCTTGCGGACTCTACTTTGTACCTACCAAAACTCTCTTCTGCACTTCAATCCCTTGTGTATTTCAAGGAAAGCACGTTGACATTAATCGTACGCATTCAATTCACTTGAAACAATGCCAAAACCATGCTTCTTATCTCATCATCTCTTGTGATGGCACCTCACGCTTCAATAGAATTTACATCCTGTGCTCATTATATGGGCAATTATATACTGAAAGGTAAATCTCTGAGAATATTTCACTCCAACAGCAGATAATAAATAATTAAGTTAGGACTCACAATGAGCTATTATAGTGAGGAGTAGGGCAAAGGTGACATTGGAGCTAAAAAAATTCTCATCTCTTTCCAAATATTATATCTATTCAAAGTTCTGATTAAAAGAATTTCTAGTCAGAAGTTGCAGGCATTATTTTAAGAATGGTTTAAAAAACCAAAGTTCAATGTAGATCACTGGGCGCCAGCTCGAAGTTATTATTGCTAGTTGGAAGAGTAAGGCAGATGATTAGAAAATTCCATGTTGAATGAGATTATGTAACTACTAAAGCAGTCGATATGATATGTTATTGATAGGATAATAATCCACAGCACGTATTTACACACAAAAATATGTGTACACTCCCTCAAGATTCCTAAAGGACCATTAATCCTACTGGATTTTTCTTAACAGTAAAGCAATACAGATGACTCGTATTGACTAGGTCAGTAAAGTAAATCCCTTTAGATAATTGTAACACAGAAGTAAGTAAGCATCAGCCTTGCAGACCAGTATGTATGTATTTATGTTAAGAGGTAAATATCTATTAAGACAAACATGATACTTAGGGTGACAGAGAGAAAGCATAGAGGTAGTAGTTGAGAGCTTCGCAAGGAGCTATTCTCACACCTTGGGCTAATCATTCCTACTAGAGAACCTGAAGTACATTTTCCAGTACACTGGCAACACAATTTCTCCAAGCTGAAGCCCCATCTTGTTTCTTTGGAATCAATTTTTTACAGAGCACTGTGTAGTAGAATCCTACCATGGCAGAGTAGCATTTTCTTCTTGAGCTTATGTGAGAACCTATTAAATTCTGCTTCCTCTCCAATAAGAAAAGTTCCAACAGTTCGGACTCTAACACTAGGATTATCATCATGCACCAATATATTACAAATAAAAAAGACAATAAAGAAAGGATTGAAATGTCCACCACAATTTGTCAAGAACAGATAATGTCCAATGCTTAAAGTGCCATGAAATGTAACCTACTGCCTCAGGAGTCGGAATAGATTCTCTATTCCCATTAACCTGTTCTATTAATTTTTATTCACACATTTATGTAGGATCCACATAAATGTATGGATAAATATCAATGACACAGCTTTGGAATAAGCTAAATGGCATAGGTGATCCCGTACCCCTCATGAGTACCACTAAAGTGCTTCCAAATCAATAATCTTAACTATAATTGTAAAGTGGATTAATACCATAACAAAGTTTTTCGTAGTTATCATCCATGGTTCATCAATGTTGAGATCAAAACCTACCAATCCACATGCTATCTCAATACTTTGAATAAAATTTATCATTTTCACCTATAATAAAGTGAAAACAAATTTTCTGAGTAGTTACTCAGATGAAAACATTGCTAATTATGATTAACTCTAATTTTCAACAATTAACATGCAATGTTAATGATATAAGTCAAACTTCTTCACTTCATTTAATGTTAATAACTTTTGAAATCCATATAGTAGTTAAGATGTATACAAAATTCTTAATTTATCTTTAACACGATACCTTGCCAACGATTTCTCAAAACAATACAAATCGAGAATAACAAAACATTCTTAATTACTTAAAGATAATAAATTTTATCTTGATCACTCAGTTACCTCCATATAGTTCATGCTACATCCAATGATTACCAAATAAGTTATCTGTGATTAGAATAGATCATAAGTATTCAAACATAAGAATCCCTATATAAGATAACTTTGGAGACCTCAAGTCAAAGGATCACTTATACAATCATCACAATTAGAATTTTCATAGACATATAAGTAATGTTGGATTTATCATAGAACTTGTTCTCTAACAAACACCCACATGCTTGTTTAAATATCTCTATACTTTTGTCTATAAGATTGATTATTTCCTACATAATATGTGGTAGCTTTTTTCCATTCTATTAATTTCTAGTCTTAATAAAAAAATGGTTTGGATTAATTTAGGGATAATATATAAATGTAATATAAATCTCATAATTATCATAATTTCATTTGCAATGTATAATTATCTCATGAGCTTTATTATATGCATCTAAGCATGTACAAGATAAATAATAATTTTAAATTATTTTGCAATTAATCTATTAGATGTAGGGCATAAACCAACATCAACCCCACCGGAAAGACCAAAATAAAAGGAAAAGAAAGAAACTTTTGGGAAGTACCAATGTTGAGTTTTGCAAGAAACAAACCTCAAGCGAAAAAAGTCACCACTTTTACATTTTCTCTCTCTTGGTCACTTTGTCAAAACACCTGCAAGACAAAGATGATTCAATAAAGTACAAATAAGAAGCATCTACATTCCAATGGTCGTCGTGTTTGAATTGCATTTTAAATAAAATTAAATAGGAATTCTATGTTTCTAATTCACCTTTGAAAGCCTAATTAAATTAATTCCAAGAAGCGTCCTTGTCTTTAGTTAATCTTTTGAAATAGGGGATCATTTGTCTTTTTGTTTCATGTTTGGTGCTTTGGATAAGTGACCTGTTTATTGTAACACCCCAGTATCCTAGGGTACGCACCGGGACGCCCTTAGATCATTCCGATACATATCCTAAAATAAGGGAGCGCTACGTGCGATCACTACAGATTTCCACATGGCATCACATACATTAAATAATAAAACCAGTAATTGGAAATCACAAGATTTTTAAAACAAAAATCTTCCTCTTTTCATTACTCAAACTCAACAGTTTTATACATCAAATGTACAGTCTGTACATACAGAAATACTAATACAGATGCTATGAAAGAGGAAGAAATACAACAACTCCTAACTAGGTCATCCCAAAAATTTGAAGTCCCAGCTGACCCACCTGTGTGCCATGACCTCTCTCGCCAATCTGGTCTACACAGTCTCAGAGAAGTCCCTC
>JANZXP010000004.1:14512902-14537783 GCA_027576715.1 Erythroxylum flavicans | reverse complement strand
AATGCATGTACAAACATTTACATGTGCAAAAATTCACTATTTGCTACTTATGTGCATATATGAATGCATGAATATAGAAAAACACTTTAAATAATCCTAACCCATTCCAAATTGACCAAAATACCCTTCCCAATAAGTGAGGGAATGTTACATTTATGCTAGTAAAATAGGAATAAGGAAAAGGAGTTTAGTAAATCTTGCTTGTTTCTTTCTTTAAAAGAGATTATGAATTATGAACAGTTCTTAAACACTTGGTAAAGACAACATGCATATTCAATATGGATACAGCTTATTATGATGGTCACTGCTCGCTATGATGGGAATCCTCATAAGTTTAAGATGTAACAGATTATGACTTTTTAACACATTTTGGTTATCTTGCTAAAAGCCAATCCATTCAATCGCTGTGAAAAGTGAAAACTTCCGATGATATTTTTGCCTTCCAAATTAAGCTAGGGATTGATTACTTCTACACCATGCTTTTGGGATAACTTTTCTATGATTTTTTGAGAAACTTTCTTATATTTTTGTTACAAAAGTATAACTTTGTAAAACAAATTTATACAGATGCCACTGACTAAACTAATTACATTAGTCAAATTTCCCACTTATTTATAACTAACTAAACTATTTGTAACTTAATTAACTAGTTTAATTTCCCCCTTTTAAGTGAAAGGTTGTCCAATGTTGAAAAAATCTAATTTCAAATAAATGCAATGTCATAATGTGTCAATGATGCAAAGAAACTCTCCAAGAATATAAAACATTCTAGGGGCTCACTGTCACGAAGATGTCTTACTCTTTATGCCTTCCATTTGTTTTAGACATCCTTCTATGGAGGCCATAATATTGATTATTTGTTTTGTCTGTTATTACCTTCTTGCTGTTTAGTGCTTTATTTATCTTGTTCCTCCTTTCTCAACCCCTGATTACCTTACTTAACCTTCCCCTCCTTTTTGATGTTTCACTCGACTATGTTTTATTTTTGCAATTAAACTACTTAAGATGCTTCACTCAACTATCTTTTATTTTGGGAATTGAACTACTTAAGGGTAGTTTAGGAAATTATAACCAAATATCTTTTTGCCTTTTCTTTATTTCCTTTTTTAGTAATAGACTTTTAAACATTTACATGTCCCACATTGCTTTTTTTTCCTTCTCTTGTGTTATGGCTGTCAGAAGTACATAGACAAGTTTAGAGAGCTTAATCCAATTACCTTTTCACCCTTTCCTGCAGTTATGACAAGGATGAGAGAAGCCTTAGGTAAGAAAATAATGGAGAATCAGGGTCTAAAGCTCTCAGCTAGCTTATATGCCTATCAATTCGAGAAAAGTTGTAGAGGAAATGTTAAATACTACACTACATTACTACCTCTGAAGTACCTTAGAAGGTAGAATCATTACAGTACCAGATTTGAAAGTCTTAAGGGAGGAAGCAAAAACCTGGAACACCACATTAGTTGCCTTCTCCCTCGATAGAAGACCTCCCTTCCAAATAACCAATAATTGGGTATAGAAGGTGTGGGAGAGTAAGGGACTACAAGAGGTGTTGAATTTAAAAGGCAACCATGCTTTTTTTAGATTCACGATAGAAGTTGAAGCTAGAGGAATGGTAGAGGCTAGTCCATGGTATATATACAATTTCCCCTTATTCCAACAAGTGTGGAGGCTAGAAATCAGCTGAGGAAAGATAAAAAATGAAAACATACCTCTATAGGTGAACATATATAATATAACATTGGAGTAATAATCAGCTAAGGGGCTAAGCTCTCTAGCTAGCTACATTAGAAATACAATTAACTAGAAAAGAATTGGTTTTGCTATGATTTATGTTAGTATGAAGCTAGACATGATGCTTCCTTAATCAATTTTACTATTAAGATTTGGTAAGGCTGGAAAGCTAATTGAGGATTTTGTGATGGTATCCTATCATTGGAAGCCATTACTAAGACAATAGGCGAACTCGTGGAAGGATATGGGAAGGACATTAGCAATAGGTGACTATGAGGAGCTTATAGGGTTGAAAGCTAGTTAGAAGGAAAATAAGTGTGGTATAGAACAAGTAGAGAATATAGATGAGGCTTAAGTTTAAAAGACCTTGAAGGTAGAGGAGTCTTCAAAGAACATAAAAGAGGATAATGCAAGTGGGAAAAACATTGATCTCACAATAGGAAAGAATCCTAGAGAAAGTGAAAATATCCTGGTGAATTCTAGCTTCAATGAATCAATTATGGAGAGTTAATGATAGATGCATATTTGACTATAATTATACACCTATATTGGATGTATTTTGCTTAATATTTTATAATTTTGTTCTATTTTTAGTACTTATTTCTCTTTTAGTTCATTTATAGGTTATAATTGCCTTCATGAACCAAAAGGAGATAAATTCAAATGAAATAGTAGGATACAACAAAGATTTGAAGCATCTTGGACATTTACAACAACGTATGTGACCGTGCAAGTCATTGTGAACATGTAAAGGGATTATTTTAGGGGTTTTTGGAGCTACATGTACACCTACACAACTGTGTAAGTGACCGTGTATGTCCTTATAACCCTAGTTTTCATAATAAAAGGATATGAATGGAGGAAAATAGGGGAGAGTTGACTTTTGCAGTAGATTGTAGTCGTGAAGAACATAAGGAAGGGATGATTTTGATCAAGGAACATGGAGAATGTAAAGAACTCATCAAGAGATCCAATATATTACAACATCAAACCTCAAACTTGCAAGAATAGTAAATAGAAGCGAAAGAGAGATTTAAAATTATGATTCCTTTGTTTTCTATTCGTTTTTCTTCCTGTTTATCTTTGATTTTTTCTATTATGAGTAACTAAACATGTTTAGTGTCTAGGTGTGATGAAACCTAGTTGGGATAACAATATCTCTTGATTATTTTATTTAATGCAATTATTTTGATTGATCTATTGTGATTTAATTACTTGTTTTATGCATATTCTAATAGATCTGAAATATTAGTGCATGATTTGATTTCATATCATTGAGATTGAGAAATCCTTTATATGAATATATCTACCTTAATTGAAAAGGAGTTGATTGCAAGCCTAGAGATAGCTTGACATAAATCCTTTAGATTAGGTTCAAACTTAATAGCGGAACTCATAAATCGATAATGCAATTCTAGGCACTTTAACTAGAAAGATTTTAGTTAATCACCCTATGTATTAGTTGTTATTAGTCTCAAAAGAGTTATTAACATAAGATAGGAATTTATACGGTCTAATAGTCTATAAAATAATTACATGATAAAAGATTAATTATTTAATGGTTTTTAGACAGATTAATCACCTAGACACTAATCTTTGTTATTAAATTTTCTAAGTACTTTCCTCTATTCTTTGTTTATTATTGTTTCATTTTTTACATATTATTTTTAATTAAAAATGAAAAATCCAATTCATAGGCTAGATAATGAGGTAACTATTTACAAATTACTATCTTCGTGGGATTGACCCATACTCACCTATGCTAGCTACAGCTACGCTGTGCACATGCGATTATTTCAATATTGATAAATTGTCAATCAGTAAACAAATTAAAGAAGAAGATCCAAGCAAGAGAGTAATGTCTGATGAAGTAGTGTAATAAGGAGTAGGTGAGTTTTAAAGTAGTACCAAGAGGAAATTTGTTAAGAAAAACAAGTATAAGGGCTCCAAGACCTTAATTATTAGTCGATGTCGATTGTACTTTAGAAATTAGTAACTTTGAAAGATTTTGTTTTCTAAGTAAAGCCAATTTTGATAGGAATATTAGAAACAAAGTTTAAGCAAGAGAATATAAGCAAAATTACGACATTTTTTAAAATGACATCATTTTTATGTTTTTAATTAAAAAGTATTTAAGGTTGGGTTGATTTGGGTTTAGGCTAGATCGAGTTATGTTTGGGTTCGGGCCAGACTACCTCGGGCCTAGTCAGGCTCAGGCTCAGGCTCAATCGGGTTTAGGCTCAAGCCCCATACTTTAGGCTTGAGTTATAGCAGCAATGGTCTGGCCGAGTCTGACCCATTGCCATTTATAAATATGGAGAACATATTGAGGAGAAAAATTCCATTCAAATTCAATAACTTTCTAGTAAAGGAAGACGGATTCAATTAGGAAATTTTTATGGGCCTGATTTAGTGATCAAGGGATGTATAACTTATGTATGTGTAATAAAACTTAAATTGATTAAGAAGGAACTAAAGAAACTAAAACTTGAATTGATCAAGAAGGAACTAAAGAAACTCAATGTAAAAAGGACTTAACACGCTAGGAAGAACGTTGAAGTAGCTAAAAGTAGAATGATCTTTGCACAGGAAGCTTTATACCGACATCATATAGATCATAACTTAAGTGAAGAGGAGAAGAAGGTAGTGAATGAGTACAGAATAGTTATAATCCATAACTCTATTATGAATTAAAAAGCTCATATTACTAGATCAAAAAAGGGGATAAGAATATAAAAATCTTTTGTAATTTAGTAAAATCTAAAAGCATCACTAACAGGATATGCTCTTTGATCAAACTAAATGGAGAACATGCTAGTTCCTAGGCGAAGGTCAAAGAAGAAACTTACATATTCTTTAAAGAAATCATTGGAGTTTAAGCTTTAATAGATCTTATTACCATTATTAAGCTCCTTCATTAGTTGTTAGGAATGGAGGAAGTCTTACACAGGCCATTCATTACTCAGGAAGTGGAGAGATTGTTCTTTAAACTAAACCCATATAAAGCTCTAGGCTAAGATGGTCTTAATGGGTTTTTCTTCTTTAAAGCTTGGCTTTTAATAAAAAACTTGGTTATTGATGTCATTTTAGAGTTCTTTGAGAATGGTAAGATGCCATAGGAGCTTAATAAGACTTTTATATATTTAATACCAAAGTACTATAATCCAGTTTCTCTTAGTATTCATAGACCAATATCATGTTGCAACTTTTTTGAATAAAGTCATATCAAAATTACTTATTGTAAGGACGAGGAAGGTTTTGTACCAATTGATAAGTGATTCACAAAGGGCATTTTGGAGTGAAATATGATTAGAGCCAATAATAGTTATTTAGAGGTTATTTGAGAAAGATTTCACCTAAAAATTTGCGCCTTAAAAATGAACTTCAACAGGGCTTATGATCCAAATAGTTGGGATTATCAAATGAATACTTTAAGTTTTTCTTTTTCTAAGTTAGTTTAGGAACTATATTAAGAAATTCATTACTTGAATTTCATTTAGCATATTTGTAAATGTGAAACCTACAAGAATCTTTAGAGAGGAAAGGTCTAAGACAAAGGGATCCAATCTCCCCCTACCTATTTATTTTGTTCATAGAAGCCTTGTTTAAATTGGTAAGGCACAACATCTTCTTAAATCCATGTTTTGGTTACTATAGTAAGCGTAAGAAGGTTGGATTATTTAAATTGCATTTTGTAGACTATCTCTTACTCTTTTTAAGGTACATGATAAGTTATTCCACACACTTTAACTTCCTTACATATATTTAAGGAGTTATTTGGTTTGGAAGTAAAATATAGTAAAATCCATTTGTTTCTCTCCTTCAGTTCAATGAATGATTAGTTATAAAAAATTTCAGGATTTCAAATTATGAACCCCTATTTATCTATGTTAGATTACTTGTGTCTACAAAAAGACTTTAATATAGAGAATGTATTTTTAACGGAGAAGATACAAAGAAGTCTAAGTAATTGGTGTAATAAAGATCTATATTATACTGGTAGATTGATGTTGGCTTATTTTAAGCTCTTTGCATATGTATTGGTCTGTGTATATATTCCTCTCCAAAGGCATAATTAGATTAATTGAAAGTATGATGAGATCATTCCTATGGGGAGGCATGAAATAAGGAATAATTATGGCTAAAGTAAGTAGAAAGGGGTTTGTAAGTTAATATATGAGAGATGTCTAGGAATCTCCCCTATCAGTCTAAGTAACAAGGTTTTGATTATAAAAAGGCTATATAGATTACTAAGGAAATGGCACTCTGTGGATTAGATGGATTCATACTTACTTCTTTAAGGCAGGAGCTTATAGAAGATGCATCCTAAACTATAATTCTTTTTATTTTTATTTCATAATTAATGAAACTAAGAGAGGCTTTATCAGATACATTAAAGTGTAAAATAGGGAATAGGAAAAGAGCTTCTTTATACTATGACAATTGGACCAAGGAAAGGCCTCTGCACCAATCCAATCTCTGAGTTTATATGCTCAACAAGTTCCCTAAGGATGCTAAAGGGAAGGGATGGATAATAAGGTACTAATGGATTAATTACCTCATGAACTTGTAAGTTTAGATGAAGGGATGAAGGATAACTACTTATGGATTTGACATTTTATTGGTAAATTCACTAACAAGTGTTGTAAGGAATTTTAAAGAGGAGTTAGAGATAAAGTGTACTAGCATAAGGTAATTTGGAATAAGAAGTTAGCCTCAAAAGTATCTTTCTTAATTTGGTTAACCATCAATCATAATTTAACCATAAAGGATATGTTAAGCTTTCTTAATAACCAAGATCATTGTATGCTTTGCAAGGCTAAAAGAGAGATGATTACACACTGATTGACTTATTTTGTGTTAGTCAATATTGTGATAATCGCATGAGCATGGCATAGCTGTAGCTAGTACCTGCAAGTGCAGCTCGATCCCACAAAGATGATGAACACTAGTAATTACCCTTCCTCTATTATCTAGCCTAAGGATTTATTTTAGATTTTTAATAAAAAGAAACTAAAACTAAGCAAATAAAATAGAATAGGAAATGATAATGAATGTAAAGACAGTGAAATTCACTTAGAAAACTATCGTTATCAGAAATTAATATCTAGGTTCTCTTTTATCATATAATTGCTTTGTTGATGTATTAGGCCATGGAGACTCTTATAGTATGCTAATAGCTGAACTTGAGTCTATTAACAACTAATCCTAAGGTTTTTAATCGAATTACTCAGGTTAAAGTTTATATGATTGCTTTACCGATTTATGAGTCCCTCTATTAGGTTTGACTCTAATATGGAAGATTTATGTCATCTTATCTCTAGGGTTGCAATCAACTCCTTCCAATTATGGTAGATCTATTCAAATCTAGGATTTCTCAATCTCTACGTATGAAATTAGATTATGATCTAATATTCTCGGGTTTATTAGAACATAAATAAAATATGTAAAATAAAAGAATCAAATCATATCAAAGTATTAACATAGGGTTCATTTAACCAAAATACTAATATGACGTTTAGTTACACATAATTGAATAAGAAATTAGGCATACATTGAAAGAAAAACGAATTGAAAAAAATGGGTTCATAATTCGAAATCTCTCTTATTGTCTTCTATCGAGTATTATTGCAATATGGAGGGTTAATCTTATATTCTGATGGATCTGTCGATGATTTCTTTATGTTTTCTGCTTCTTTGGACCAAAACCACCCTTTGAGAACAAACTCTACATCTGGAATCGCCTCCTTATGTTTGCTCCCCTCTTAAGTATCTGTTCACATCTTTATATATAGCATTCTAGGGTTTTAGATGATCTATGGTCTTGTGCATTAGATTGTGCATCATCAAATTCTTTGAAAATCGCAAAATTGCACAGCCTGGGAGCATGGGTAGATGTAAGGTCATACATCTTTTTTGTGTGTCAAATATTCGTTTTATGTCGTATTTTCATCCCAATTCTTCTCCTTTAAGTCCATGAAGGCTATAACCTATAAACACACTTGGAGAAAATTAAGTATCAATTATACGATAAAACTATAAAACATCAAGCAAGATATATCAAATATGGATGTAAAAATATAGTTAAATATCCATATTGCAAACATCCCCACACTTAAGCTTTTGCTTATCCTCAAGCAAACCATAATCAAAATTATAAAATTTACAACATCAATCTCAATTTATCCACTCATACTATATATCATCATATCCTATTGAATCAAATTAATATACAAGCATAATCAAATTATCCTAAAATTAACTTTCTCAACAACATTAATAGTAATCACATCAATAATCGCATTGAAATAAAAAGATATATCTTTACATCTTTACCATGATTTCACTCAATGCACTTAGGTGTTTAGGGTAAAAAGTATCAAAACTCTCAATCAATGCGTAATATAATTCTTACCATATGTTTGCAATAAAATCACATCTCCACCACTTATGTATAAACTAGAAAAAAAATCAAAAGGTCTTTATATGGTTGTAATGGGGCGTAGGTAAGGTATGACTGGGTTAATAAAAAGGAGGGTTAAATTGAAGAAAATTTACTACACAATATATTTCAAGACTCATTTACCGATACACATAGGTCCTTTCAATGCAACTCTATTAGCACCATAAACTTATTCTTTTTTTCTCTTATTTATTTATTATTATTATTTTCTTTCCTTCTTTTTCTTTTATGTTTCTTTTTTTCACAATATTCTAATTAGTACCACAATTCAACAAATATCGGACCTTTCACAAATTTGAAGTCTGAACAAGTAAATAATGTAAATAACCTTTAAGGTTTAGAATAATAAAAAGGTCTTAAAAAAAAAAGGATGAAGATTTAAAATTTGTTTTAATCAATGAAAAAGGTTAAGGCTCAACTCCGTTATTCCTAAAGGTAATTTTAGGGTATGGTGATTTCAAATAAATAGGCTAAGCAAGTTGGTGAATATGAGAACCTTTGTCATTCCAATGCTTCTAATTTAACAAATATGGTCTCAATATGTATAATTATGGATGGCAATAATCACTTGGCCCGCCTGACCTATTTTTGGCCCAGGTTGGTGGGGCCACAGGCCGGTTATGAGCCTACCATAGTAGGCCCATTTTTTTGAAATGGCGTTGTTTTGTCCAAAATGACGTCGTTTTGAAAATTTTTTTCTTTAAAAAATAAATGGCCAAACCAGTCAGTCCAGGCCCGACTCGATCTATTGACATGCCTGTGTATAATAAAAGCAAGTTCTAGAATTATCCTACTATATATGATAGCTCACACGAAAGAATAATAAGAGCTTTAAAAATTTTAAAAATTTTGCTCTTAGGCTCAAAAGCTTATAAAAATTAGGTTTATATGTGTGTAAATAATATGCAAATTTCATTCAAATTGAAAATTTCAATGATTACAAAAAATATGACTTATAAAACTAATTTTATTCTAACCATAATCTTTTTGCATGCCAATTCAATCAATATTCAACAAGGAAATATAGTATTCTTAGATATATTCAACCAATTCAAGATATCAGTTACTACAATTTATAATCAGGATTATAATAAGCTTGAAGAAATTAGTTAAAAATTCATTAAGTCAATCCCCATACTTAAAGTTGTACATTTTCCTCAATGTATAAAATACAAACATGTTTAATGAGTGAGAGGGTTGAGTTGGTACTTTGTTGAATATGACAATTTCTTGATTTGGATCCATCCAATATGAGACTAACATCCTTGCAAAATATAAAGAAAAGGACAAAAAGAAATAAAAAAATAACATAACATAACATAAAATAAAATCCTATACTAACATAAAAGTAAAAACAAAATAATATAAAACTTGAAATAAAATTAAAACCAACTTATAGGATGCCTCCTATACAACGCTTCGTCAATGTTGTTAGTTCGACGTAACCTGCATGTTTCCATCATCCAGGAACTATGATTAATGACTTACTTCCACCCTTTTCTTCACAAAATAGTTTCATAGCCTGTAAGTAAGCCAACTATTGCAAGATAATTATTAAGACATAATTTAGAAATTAATCAATCTAATCACATGCATTAATGTCCTTTTTAATGACAAATTTTTAATAAAATAACGGATAAAAGAATTCCTTGAATCATCGGCTATCTAGAACAGTTTGTCTTTGAGAAAGTGGAAACTCCTTCATACTTAAGGTCATTATAAACACTTCATAAGTAGTTTCCATATTTGGTTCCTCTTCCAGTTCTTCCCTAACCTCCTCTGTCCTTTCTTCTTCAAAGGCTTCTAGTTCATCTTCTTCAATTATCTCTACTTCTTCTACTTAGATGGAGACTTCTTCTTCTTTCGGAAGCTCTTTTTGGAATATCACTCTAGTTATGAAGCCAACCCTTGCTTTGTCTTCACTTTGCTGTGTTAATAGACTCAAATAGTATTCTGTGCTATGCTCAAGATATTCAGGTGAAGAAAGTCTTTCTTCGAATTCGTGTCAGCTAGCTTTAAATTCTGTAAGGTATTCCATTGTGTTATCTGTAATGATTCCCTTTTCTTTTTCTTCTTCTTTAGGTAGCTCTTTTTAGAATATCCCTCATTCATGAAACCAACCTTTGTCTTACTTTACTCTCAAATTCACGTCGGTAATCTTTCATTCAATAAGGATTTCCAATAGTTTATCTCTAAGAGTTGCTTCCTCTTCTTCTTCTTCTTCTTCTTCTTTGTCTTATTCTAGAAGTTTGTCTTGACTCTTGAGAGTGATTGCCATTCCATGTTCTTTAACATCTGTTTCAATATAACTAGGCACACTCCTTTGGATCTCGTCAAATAATATTGTCACCAACTAGTCCATCTAATTCACCAAATTGTGTATGCAAGCCTCTATTTCTTAATGCTTTATGATTGATTCTTGAATGAAATCAACCATCACATCTTCCAGAGTTGGCTGGTTAATTGGGGGGTGCTTGGTCCTATATATATTCAGCTAGAGTGTAATCATTCCATTTATAAGTACAAGAGTTGCTCTATTATGAATTGTAGCTATTCTCGCATAGTGCACCTTGAGGTTGACTATAAATGCTCGGTCACTCCCTTATATGTGTTGGTATTAGACACCTATGATTGTAGTCAAAACTCCCACTAGTGTTGTGATACAGCCTGAATATCAATTGAACTTCCAAAAACATGTGTGAATGCCTCACTCTCCCACATGATGATGTCATAGTTTGCGAAGACATATTTTGGCTTCTATACAAGTATTATCCACTCCATCCTTCCATTGAGAGATGTGACTATGACAATGAATCGTAACTCCGTCAATAAACCACAAACTTAAGATCAAGTAGAGCAATGAATCGTAACTCCATCAATAAACCACAAACTTAAGATTTAGTAGAGAAATTCAAAAGATAGTTAATTAATAAGGCACATGAATATAGTAAGATACAATAAAATATAATAAATAAAATAAAATAAAACAAATACAAAAGTAAAATTAAAATAAAAGAAAATTGACAAAAATAAAACAAAATTACTTGACGTAACTCAAATATTTTATAACATATTTGTTATTCAAAGTCCTTAAAATAAATTGGATAAACTCATTACTACTTCTAAGTAACACCACATCATTAACATATATCAATAATATAAAATAATCAATTGCATTTTTTCTAGTAAACTAAGTAGTACTCAGTTTTGGTTTGAATAAAATCCAATATTTATGTAAATTCCAAAATCCATTGTCTTAAAGCTTATAGTAAGCCATAAAGAATATTTTTAAAAGGTAAACTCGATCTTTAAATGCCTTCGTATAACCCTCAAGTGCCAATATATATACTTCCTCTTCTAAAAACCCATTTTCAAATCAAATGAGATTTATTCCATAATTTTGATATTAACAAAATATGTTAGTTATTGTAACTTTATATTTGGTAATATTAATAAAGTAATTTGTTAAGGATTCAATCAATATGTGAAAGATTAAGTTCAATATAAATGAAAAGTAATCAAGTAGCCAATAAAATGAATTACGTAATCAAAGAATAATAAAATGAGTAATGTTGAGCACATATACAATTTATGAGAGTTTTCAGGCAATCTAAGTTAAATGGACTAAGAATATAAAATATCAGAGCCTTTTTTTGTGTAACAATGGTTATAATCTTTCTTGTCATCTTATTTCATTCATTTTAATGAATAAAGGACTCAATCATGGTTTTCCTATAGTTAACTAAAACACAAAATTATGTCATTTCTATTATGGAATATTTATCGAATCATTAGTTAGAATATGATTTCAAGTCAACAGTTGAGATCATTCATATATAGGACATAATGCATATGTACTTTTATATAAGAGTGTGGAGCCAAACCATTATAGTGATTAAGGAATATAATTGTATTGGTATGACATGTTATTATAGGATATTATAAAAAGATTCTCTAAGTTATTTTGACCTTTAACTAGATTGACTAGAAAAGTGTGAAATTTTAGTAGACAATAAAGTGTGAGGAGAGCTTCCAAGATTTAAAGAGGAGATAGATGTTTCTTACAATTCCATATAATAATGGTATTTTCACTATATTTAGTGATGCCTCGAAGAAAGGGCTTTATATGCTTTGATACAATTAACAAATATGATGGATTATTCTTATGGATAATAAAATTTCCTATTCAACATATAGTTTGGAGCTTGAAATAATAATTTTTAACTAAGATTTAGAGGCATTATTTATATGATATTAAATGAGAGGTATATATGAATAATAAAGTTCTGAACTAAATCTTCCTACATAATGAGTTGAATATGAGACAAAGTAGATGGTTAAGGTTATTTAAAGATTATAACTTGATGATTTATTATCACCTGAGTAAGGCTAACATAATGGTATACGCTTTAAGTCAGAAGGATAATGGTAATCTAGCCATATTGATAACTTCACAGTAAGAGCTACATAAAAAGTTAAGGGGACCTGAGATAAAGGTAGTGATGTAAGGCTTTAGAGTATAGTTGATCATTTAAGGTTATAATCAACTTTATTTAATAGGATAAAGAGGTCCAATAAGGTGGAGTGCCATGTTTTAAATATAAGTTATGTGTTCTAAGAGATCCAGGATTAAAGAGGGAGTTTGTGAAGGAGGCTTAATCTTTAGATTGTTTTATCCACTTAAGTAAGACTATGATGTGTGCAAGGTCATACTTAAGATCTTTTAAAATGTCCCTTAATTCATAAAGCTAACCCTTATCTTTTCTTTACTCTCAAATACACATTGGTTAGCTTTCATTTTAGCAGGTTTTTCCAATAATTTATCTTCTAGAGTTGGCTCGTTACATGGAGATGTTTGATGCTGTAAATATCGTTCCATCCATAAGTATAAGAGTTGCTCCACTATAAATTGTAGCTGTTTAGTTATACTGCATCATGAGGTTGATTATGGTATGTTGCTCCCATCTATGTGTTGATGCTCGACATTTATGATTGTACTAATATCAATGTCCTTACACGGCCTAAATATTAATTAAGCTTTCAAAAACATATGTGAACACCTCACTCTCTTATATGGTGATGTCATAGATCGCGAAGGCATTCTCTAGCTCCTACAAGATTCTCGTTTACTCCATTATTCCATTGCAAACTACAGCTATGATAATGAATCATAATTCCTATAATAAACCATAAACTTAAGATCAAGTAAAGAAATTCAAAAGATAATTAAATTAATAATCCACAAGTACAATAAGATACAATAAAATAAAATAAATAACTAAGATAAAAGAAAATAGATAAAAAATAAAATAAAATAAAAACAAAGATAAAACAAAAATGAAAATGGCTAGAGTAATAGCATTTAGGCTTTCCTAAAATCAAAGTCCCCGACAACAGTGTCAAAAACTTGACTGACCTATTTTGTGTTACTCAATATTGTAATAAAATGTAAGTGCACGACGTAGCTGTAGCTAGTACTGGTAAGTACGAGTTGATCCTACAAATACTATGAATATTAGTACTTAGCCTTCCCCTATTATCTAGCCTAGGCATTGATTTTAGATTTTTAATACAAAGAAATAAAAACCAAAAAATTAAAGAAATAGGAAACGATAATGAATGCAAAGATAGTGGAATTCTCTTAGAAAGCTATCGTTATCAGAAATTCAAATCCCTTTAAACCCTTGACAGATTGATCTTTTATCAAACATTTGTTTTATTGATGTATTGGACTGTAGTGATTCCTATGGTATGCTAATAGCTGACCTTGAGTTTACTAACAACTAATCCTAAGGTCTCTAATTGAATTAATTTAAGTTAAATATTATAGGACTGTGTTACCAATTTATGAGTCAGTTTGACCCTAATATGAATGATTTATGTCATCCTATCTCTAGGGTTGTAATCAACTCCTTCTAATTACAATAGATCTATTCATACTAGGATTTCTCAATCTCTATGTATATCAGATTATGATATAATATTCTCAAGTTATTATAATGTAAACTAAAGGTTTAATCATATCACAATATATCAAACAACCAGTTGCATTAATAAAAGAATCAAATCATATCAAAGCATTAACATAAGGTTCATCTATCCAAAATACTAACTTGACGTTCAATTACACATGATTAAATACAAAATCAAATATACATAAATAGAAATACGAATCGAAAATAAAAAGTTCATAACTCTAAATCTCTTTAATTGTCTTTTGTCGAATGTTCTTACAATGTAGAGGCTTGATATTGTATTTCGATTGATCTTTTGATGATTTCTTCGTGTTTTTCACATCTTTGGACCAAAATCGCACCTATAGAACAAGTTCCATGTCTGGAATCACCTCCCCCACGTCTCCTCCTTTCAATTGCCTCTGAAATGTTTCCTTTCTATAAAATTCTAGGTTTTTGGTCGATGCACGATCTTGTGCACAGTCATGCACCAGACCATGCATAATTGGAATTCGCTAGTTATCTCAAAAGTGCATGGCCATAAGAAAGTGCATGGTTACGATGCATGGCTGTGCATTCCTTTAGATTTGTCGATTCTTTATTTTACGTCATGTTTTCATCTAAATTCCTCTCCTTTAAGTCAATAAAGGCAATTATCACGTGCAAACACACTTGAAGCACATTAAGTACCAAATATATAACAAAAGTATAAAATATCAAGCAAAATACATCACATATGGGCTAAAAAGTATTATCAATTATGCATCTATTAATGTGTAAGGATCTAAATGGAAAATTATCTATGGAATAACATGAAGAGGGTGATAACAAGATTTGTGGCATAGTGCTTGACTTATTAATTGGTCAAGACAAAGAACTAGAGGTCAATAGGGGAGTTCCAATATCTACTCATTCCAGAGTAAAAGTGGAAACATGTCATTATGAATTTTATTTTAGAAAATTTTGAGCATAGTGAATAATCTTAGGTGATTGTGGACATTTTCCAATTAAAATTATTTCTTACCTATTTAGATGGTTTATTAGCTGGATAGATTGATGAGATTACATATATATGGGATAATGAGAATTAGAATCCATTTTTCATTATATGAGATTGAGATGCTAGGTTTATAACCAAATTATAGAGGAGTGTGCACAATGCTTTAAGGACTAATTTGAGTTTTAAAACAACTTTTCATCTCTAGACTGATGGGGAATCAGAGAGACGTATACAATTTTAAATGATATATTCAGATCTTGTGTCCTATATTTAAGAGGGGTGTGAAATGAGTACTTAGTATGATTAGAATTTGTTTAAAATAGCAATTATAAATCTAACAATTAGATGACATCTTTTTTGGCATTATATATGGAAAAGTATAGGTCCCCTAATTATTAGGATGAAGTGGGTGATAAGAGATTATTGAGGCTTGATAAAACTCAAGATTCTCTAAAAATAGTTATGTTGATACAGAGGAGGGTGGATATTTCCTAAGGTAGATAAAATATCTATGCTAATAAGACGAGATGAACTTTAAAATTTCAAATGTGACCATATTTTTACTAAGGTACTTCCTAAAGGAGGGATTCATTTTTTTAGAGTTAAGAGGGAAGTTAAGTCTTTGTTTTTTAGTTCTTTTTAAGATATTAGAGAAAGTGAGGGAATCAAATTTGTTTTATGACAAATATTGATAAGACATATAGGTCAAACTCTCTTGATGATAATGATTGTGATGATTAGATGATTTTTACTATGAAGAATTTGTTCAACACTTATACATAATGAGTTTAAAAAGGAAGATATTATCTTTCAATAGGTCCAAAACTCTTAGATACAAGCATGATTGAGAATGAGAAACTGAAATGTGATATGCATGAGATAATTGAATCTAAGAGTGTGGCTGTTACTAATGATAAGGAAACGTGATTTTTTGCATGAGAATAAGATATTTGAAAAGGAGATCAACGTTTTGAAAGATTCATTATCTAAGTTCACTTTAGGGAGTGAAAATTTGAATTCTTAGAACCAAAAAGATCTTTAATAATAAGCGTGAAATTGGATCCATTTATAAAAGTGCACCATCCGTTGCTAAAAATTTTTTGTAATGCACAAGCATTTATATGATAAGCATACGCCTAAATCATTACTTAAGCATATATCATCTAACTCTAGGTATGAAAACTTCAATGTTTATGCATCATCTTTTAGGTCTCAAGTTAAAAATGAATTTCATATATTTATGCATTTTTCAACTTCTAAACCTAAAGGACATGGCTCTATATTATTTAAAAGATACTACTGCATAATACAACAAATACCACTTCACACTAAATGTATACCTGATTATTTACAACAATCAAACACATCCATTATTAATAGATATATAAATCACCAAAATTGACAACCACCATTATATTAGTTTTACTCACTCCAACTAAACAAATGATAAGAGACGTTTATTAGTGATATAATAAGATGATGAATAATAATTAGAATTACATCAATAACTAAATCATCAATGAAATTAAACTGAAAGATAAAGGTTTTGTTAAGATATAATTAAATGATAATACCTTAAGAAATACTTCACTTTTTGACTTCTTTATGATGGAATTATTGGATATCTTTAAGACATGTATAAGTAAAATAAAAATAATATATATTCCACTCCCATGACGAGTGAGTAGAGAGCGAAGAAGGACTATTGATATCTATAGAAATAACCCATTCATTTGAAGTTTGTTGACCTATCCTTTCATACTAACAAGTTTATCAATAATATTTAATGCCCAACACTTTAAGCTAAGCATTTAATTCTCATCATTCCAAACTCTTTATCATAGACTACAAGTCTAAAATTCTAAGAAGTAGAAAAATGTTTCATCAACCTTTACCTGTATATTTTTAGGTAAAGAGGAACAAAAAGCAACGAGAGGTTAATAGTAAAACATTTGAACTTCATACAATCTAAGTATTCTTTCACTTATCTCTTAACTTCATTTAAAAAAAATAATTTTAGTATCGAAGTGCTATCACTAGAATAATCTTTCAAATTGTTAAGTAAACTTCAATTGATAAACATAACAAGCTTAAATACTAAAAGACTTGAGAGAGGTAAACTGAATAACAATTATATAATTATAGTACAAGGTTTGAAGGAAAAGTAAACTATAAGTTCCTACAACTAATGTAACAACTCTTACTCCATTGCCAATTTACAAGTCCACTTCTTCTTTCCTTAATATTCTAACCTTTGTTCTTATTTACATGTTATTACAAATATAAGAACCACATCCAATATCTAATAACCAACAATGAGGAACAACAGTGAAAAGATTGACCTTAAGTATAAACATACTTGAATATGGAGCTTTCTTAAGCTTTTTATCTATCAAGCTACAAAGTTAAGCTTTGTAGTTTATCTTCCATTGTCCATCAAATTCACAGTGAAAACATGTACCTTTATCATTCTTTAAGATAAGCTTTGTAGTTCTCTTCTATTGTCTATCGACTCTATAATGAAAACATGTGTCATTATCATTCTTCTTCTTCTTGACAACACCATTTGACTTCATTACTTTTCCAGAAGCCTTCTATTTCTTATTCTTATTCTGCTTAAAGCTCTTTCTCTTTCTTTTAGAAGAAAATGTAATAAGAATAAAACTCGATTCCTTTTTAAGGAATCCCTCTATAGTCTTGAGCATATTCAGTAGCTCAGGTGATGACACATCCATTTGGTTCTTATGGAAGTTTATAAGGAACTGTTTAAAGTTTAAAGGAAGAGACTAAAATGCAAAATCAATACTTAAATCATAGTCCATATCAAAACCAAATTGGCATAATTTTTTTTAATATAGCTAATCATCTTCAATATATGCAACTCTATTAAAGATCCTTATGTTATCTTGCATTGATGTATTGCATCAAAAGTATGATGTCTCTCGACCATACTTTATAAAACAACTCTTTGAAATGTAAAATTATAGTAGGAACATCTTTATTCTCATCATACTTCTAAAGCTTAAGAGATATATTAACCAACATTATACACGTTACTTACTCAACATTATTAATATAATACTAATATCTCTCCCAAACTTCACCTATTATATCTAGACTAGGATTTAGTGGAATTTTAGTGCCAAAACATATAGATTCTTTTCTTGTTTAAGAATAATTCTTAATTTATGAAGCCAGTATAAGAAATTAGGTTTAATAAACTTGTTAGCATTTATGATGCTCCTTAGGAGATAGATGCTAACCAAAAAGATATAAAAGAGCAAGCATTAGTTTGCACCATAAAACTAAATAAAATAAGGAATTTAATAAATATTTGGTTACTCTTACTATTTTAAACAAAATAATAGACCTCATTATTAAATCTAGAAATCATCTTACAATTTCCTAGTTGGCTAAAATCCCTTTAAAACTAAGTTAATATTGAATTACTGAGAAATGTTAAATATACTATATTTCTAATCACATATTTAGTGTATTTTGTTTGCTTATTTGAGGGTTTCTTTTTGTTTTGGGTACTTAATTCGTTTATATAATGTTTTTAGGTCCTAATTACCTTAATTGGTTAAAAAGAACATAAATTGAACAAAAATTGTCACACATTCAATAATTTTGTCATAATAAAATAAGGTACTATTATTACTTTACTCGTCACTACTTTATATTATTTGTGTCAACAAATATGTCATAGATATGTAAAGTTATTGTGACCATATAGTATTGTCACACATTCCATAGTTTTTAGTGTTGGTACTTTTGTCACAAAAGTGTTTCATAATTGTGATCATTATCTTAAATTAGTCACTATTTCAATAGTGACAGAGGTATTTGTAGTGGGACGTGATGACTTCAAAAAATTGGACAATATTAATAGTAGTGATTAATATTACTACTTTTAGTGACAACTTTTGTTTTCACTAAAAATACAATTTCTTGTAGTGGAAAAATCTTTTCAAATATCAATTTACACTGGCCAAAAAATTCCTTAAATCACTACTAATAAAAAATAGTGAAACATTCTCTATAATTATTTTAGAGTGATGATTTTTTTTGACTTACTCAACTACATTTATATAGCTCATACTGTTTTTAAGTTCTACCAAGTAAGCTGTCCTAAATAGAATAGGTCATAAATAGCATCAAAACATAATAGTTCCCACATGAAATACTTTGCTAATATCAAATCCAATAATCAATTATACAACCATCATAAGAAAGAAATCCACATAAACAAAAATAATATTCTATTTAAGATCCTTATAATTGGGTCAGTTTAGTGGATTTATTCTCTCATAAGCACCTATATATTTGTTTAAGTATTTCCATAATTTAATTTCATGAGTTCAATTACTTTCTTCTTAAGAAAAAATATAATGGGTGCTAGTTTTACCATTGCATCAATATCTCATGTTGATGTAACTTTATAACAAATTAATTATTGTAATTTCAATTGTATAGAAACTTTCCTAGGGATTTTACCTTTAGTTTTAAAACATCAAATATAATTAAAAAATACAAAAAGATAAAGAGTGTTTTCATTAATTAAAACAATAATATCATACGTTAAAGATTGATTCCAAGGGTATAAACTAGCAATAATAATCAACTGCTCTTTTGTTTACCCTTTTCTACAATTGAGTTAGGTAGAAAATCTTAATTTAATGCTTTGTAATAGATAGAATTCATTATCATCCCATATCCTTTTTTCATTAAATGTTAAATGGTTGTTCTATTAATGAAAAAGTTAACATGTGAAACTTGCAACTCTAATTTCATTACTAAAAATTAGAAAAAATAAATTTCATTTTAGAGAAACAGATTGATAACTTTTTAAGGGTAACTTATTGATTAATTTCCAACATTATTGGTGCACAAAGTCTAACATATAGTCCTTTATTTCAATGGAGGGTTTTCTTAAGGGAAGAAACATTATTAGGGAAAACAAGAAAACATCAAGTAAGAAGGAAATGAAATCTAATTCTATAGAGAAATAATCTTTTTCAGAGTTACTCTTAAATCTTTGTGTATATATGTAAATCATATGGTAATCACTTAGTCCAAAGTTTCATTTAATTATACAATATAATTAAAACTACCATCCACCATTTTCATTATAATTGATGTATAATAATTGCCTGTGATGTAAATAGAATCAAGGTCTCAAATATTTAGTCTATGAATCAAATTATTTAGCTCTCAATAAACTTGCCTAAGAGAGGATTGAGTTTTTTTCCCTACTGCTTTATATAAGTCCAATTATGCATTCCAATGAAATTCCTTATAGGAAAAACTCATAGATATCCATTATTCTATTGAATCTCTATAAATTATTCTAAGTGACTTTTATAGTGCTTCCCTGTAATCTAAATATGAAGGGAACATATTTTAAAAGTAATTCAACGAAAATTTAGGAATTGTTTTAATCACATTGAAGCTACTGATTTGAAGCATGAAGAAAATTTTTGTACCCAGAGGAATAAAAAAAATGGAAATTAGTATATAAGAAAAAATCTTAATAGGATTTTAGCCAATAATGACCAGTTGGATGAATTTCTAGAAATCAAAACAATCCTTAGTGGCCCTCTTTTCTTAGATCATTATCTAATTATCATTCAAAACCTAACCACAAGTTAGTATGGGAAAGCTCCTTTTCACTTCATTGACTATCTATCAGAAGTTGAAGGATTCCAAGACGTAGTAATCAGAGGTATTTTTCAGATTTTCATGGTTGTATATCATTTATCTGTACAAGAAAGCTTTAAATGGTGAAAAATAATCTTAAAGAGCTAAATGAAAAGTATTTTACAAACCTCAAATTATAATTATAGATGTTAGAAAAAAAACTCATTCATATTTAAGAAGAGCTTTACCTAAATCTAGGAGACTCTACTAAGAAAATGTGAGAATACACTAGAGCTCTGGAGGTTTATAATTTATTTCTTAGGAAAAACTTAATACTCAGATGGCTTAGAGAAGGAGATAAGAACACTAAGTTCTTCCATAAGACTATTCTCTCTAGGAGGAACATTAATACAATATCAATATTGGACAAACAAAATGGAAGATTAGTTCAAACTTAGGATAAGATAAAGTAAGAGGCTTATAAATACTTTCAAAATGCACTTGGATCAAAAACTGATAGGTGCTTATTTATATGGGTACTAAAATCATTTATAACAATTCAAATTATATTATAGGAAGAACATGCTCTAAAAAATCCTTTTAGTGTTATTGATGTGGAGAAAGATGTGTTTAAACTCAATCCTAGAAAAGCATATGGTCTTAAAGGGTTAAATGCCCTTTTCTTTTAAAAATCTTGGAAACATTTCAAGGTGTAAGTAATTGATTTAGTAATGGAGTTCTTTGAGAATGGAAAAATGATTTGGGAGATTAATTTAACGTTTATCAGTCTTATCATTAAAATTCTCAATCCAAGTTTACTTAAATACTTCAAGCTATTTCTTATTGTAACATATTTTTTAAAGTCTAACATCAATGTATCCTAGGGTGCTTTTATTCAAGGCAAGAAAATTGGTGATAACATCTTATTTTCTAATAATTATTTAAGAATTACAAGAAGAAATACTCATTCAAGAGTTTTGTTATTAAAATTGATGTTTATAAGGAGTTTGTTTAAATAAATTAGGAATTTATTTTGTACATAATGGATGCCCTTAGTTTCTTTAATGAATTCATAACATGGATTAAGTAATGAATCTCTACTATTTGTTATATCTTGATAAATGGAAAACTAACCAACATAATAAGAAGGGGAGAAAGGTTAAGACAAAGAAATCCATTCTCTCTTTATTTGTTCACATTATGCATTGAGACCTAGTTAGCACCGATTTGAGGCATTCAACTAGTAGCTTCGTTATAACCTTATAAACGGTGATGTAGCAGGAAATAGGTCAGAAATTAAGCATGGTATGACGCTAATGCTTTTTTGGAACAAGGAAAACATACGTATGGTTTATTTCCTGAAGAAGCTTACACGATTCTAAAAACTCAAGGATAACTTGACTAAATACCTCACCAGTGATAATCTATATTTTCTAGAAGAATAATGCACTAAACCCGTCCATACCAGGTGATTTTCAGAGGTGAAGGCTGATTAGGATTTTATGTATGTCATTTGTAGAGAATGGAGTGATTAGCATCACCTTGATAGTGTGATCAACAATATTCAGTTCAAAAAACAAACAACATTGATACTAAGAGAAACAATAGTGTCAATACCCTTAACGTTTAAGCAGTGGTCTGTAGCTAACTGGAGTAATCGGTGTTGCTCAATGTATTCTTAACCATCAATATCATGCAGTATGGAGATTTTATTTGTATTATGTTAAGTTAACATGGATGAGTGAAATTAGTTTGTATTTGCATCTTCATCATGCAACCAATTCAGGATTGCCTTCTTCTTGAGAATCAATTCGTGGAAAATAAAAGCATCACGATAATCCCAAAGACATTGTCTCCCTACTTTTCTACATGAATCAATATGTGGATATTCATAACAGTTTTGTTGTGCAGGCAGTAACTTATTCTTGAGAGTTTGATTATTATTATTTTTTCTAGTTTAAATTTTTTTAAGAGCATCCTTTAAACACCTCAGGTTCATCATGAGTTGATAGCCCTTAAAACTAACCACTTTAGTATCCCAGCATTCACAAACTAGTTCAGTAAAACTATGTTATTATAACATTTGGATCAACATAGAGGAAGGATCAAGCATAAGGTTATCACCAAAGTGGATAAAAGCGTTAGGGAACTAGACTAGTCATAAAGAGTTAACGAGAGAACGATCAAGTTTCTTATGATCCAAGAGATTACCTTGTTGGTTGTTTGACCATGTGAGCATTCTACTAGTGCTTTTAAGATTAATAAAATCAACATTTAACAAACAATTAAAAAGTTCTTTTGTATGTTGTTGTGAATATTGCCTGTCACCCTCAATTTTTGCTAAATTCAAAGGGCAATTAAAATCACCGGTCATAAGCCAAAGGGAGGAAATGTTTAGCTACTAGTTTTGCAAATCCAATCAAAGTTTTTCATGTTAAAATCTAAAATTAGAGGCATATACGAGCGTAACTACAAATTTGGAGTTAGTATTGCAAATTTGACATAGAAGCTGTAAAAATTGATAAAATTCAGCAATGACATGAACCTCAATCCAATCAGCATTATAGAAACAAAAAATCTTACCATTGTAGTACGAGCTATGATTAGAATATAGCTCCCAGTTTTTTCCCAAAAAATGATCTCCAGAAAGTGTAAGAGGATCCTTTATTTTGGTTTCAAGTTGAGCAACTATCCTTAATCACCTCTTTCACCACAAATTTATTTTAAGGTCATTGAGCCCTCGAGTTTTTCTAAACTAGGGTGGACATAGATGGGGGAGTTTCCCCTATGTTTGTCATTTTGTCTTTCCTTCTAGCTGAACACCTTAATGCCTTAATAGTAGGCATTTTGAAATCATCCATATTAGAAGATTTTGTGACAGGATCAAGTCAATTGGTAGTTGTGGAGATGAGATTCATATCAGTATCCTTTTTTGACAATTCATCAGCATAAGAATCAGAGAGTTGTTACGTTGGGCCATTTGGAATAGTCATTGCTTTTAAATTACGAGTATCTTCTGGGACATATTTAATAGGCATTAAGATGGGATTTGGTTTTAATCCCTCTTACCTATTTATTTCAACAGAGGGATTCCTTACATCAGATTGTGTTGCTTTTACTGGGCTAATCATTGCATTGGATTGCACATGAGTAGTTGCTACCATATCTTGTTTCTTAGAATCAAGATGAGCTGTATCCATGATAAGATTCATTAATTCTTCTTGTAAACCCATCTTGAACTACTTCCCAATTGGAATCCATTTTTTAGCAGAATGGTTCCACTTTTATAGGTAGGATAAATGGATCTCCATTTTTTCCATCGTACTAGAGTCACCCTAAGTGAGAACAGATAAACTATCTAGTTACTCAGCTACATCAAATTCTCAATTAGCTACTAGCTTTATTAATAACCTGAAGGTCAGCGAAATAGTTATATGATTTACACTTTTTTAACTACCTTATTTCTTTAGTTAATTTTTCTTATGAAAAGGCACTAATGACACTACTGATTCTATTGGCCTAAAGTTATAAATGAATGTGACAAATTCCTAGGGTAAATAAACTAACATCATATCCTAATTAACATGTATAATTAACTAAAGTAACCTAGGTCACTAATTTCATGAGCTAATAAATCTTCATTGCTAGTATTGTGCCCTAGGCCAATGGTCATATGTGACTTTTATACTGACATTCTGACTTATTATTTATATATTATGACGTATTCTTTTATATATGCAGGTATATTGTTTATATAACGTGATTTACATTCTATGAATAGTATTAGGCTTATGCCATCAAGTATGTGACTTGATAGTAAAACCATAAGCATTATAATAATATTATAAACTGTCCCTGGTCGATCATTATTAGTGGAACAATAATAAATTAAGGCTAGTATATGTTTTGATTGATGATCACATTTTACTGATCATAGATATGAGTTATCAAATCAGATACATAGATATATGTTAGAGAACACAAATTGGACCGACCCAAAGAGAGAACATTACATGGTTTCATGTCATTAGTGATTCTCAATATAGTTTGACTTTAGTCCTTTGACCTGAAGTCATCATGGTTCCCTACATGA
>JANZXP010000004.1:14468573-14495294 GCA_027576715.1 Erythroxylum flavicans | reverse complement strand
CAGGTCTCTTACAAAGTATTCTTTCACTATCTTAGCCTCTCCAGGCTATCAGCCTTTTCTTTCTCTCACTAGAAAAAAATTGTGATCTTTTGTTACAGTAATGTTAGCTCTATTTTAAGTAAGCACAGTAAGACTTTTCTCTCAGATTATTTAGCTTTCTAACTTGTCTCAGTTTTTCTCTGTCTCTAATCATCATTCTTTTACTTCTTTGACTGCGACTAATATTTATAGTCTTCGTCTCTAACTGCTTCTTTGTTCTTGATAACGGCTTCTTGATTCTTAATAACCGCTTCTAGGTAATCGTCATTTAGTTTAGTTCTATAACTAACTCTTGACTAAATAACTGTCTGACATGCTAGTGTATCTTCGTGGTATGGTCTATGTCTTCTTTTCTTCTATTTTGCCTTTGCGTCTGCGTCTGTGTCTGCGTCTGCATTGTCTTTGTGTCTGCTTACTTAACACACTTGTTAAAGACATTCTTTTGTTTTTAACATTATTGTTATTTGATTGTCGTCAAAATTAGTCATCGTAAAGTCCTCTTGACTTAACACTTTCCTTAACCACTATGTTTTGATCACTAATGTATTAAAGTTTTACTCTTTAATGGAAGTGTGATTATGAATCACCCTTTGAGGTTCAATAATCATCTTTGTGAGACCACTATATTTGAAGAGCCTGTGACTAAGGGATTTACTCATGAATGTGCAAGTTTTAAATAATACAGATACACTAAAGCAATCTAGGCTATAAGGAATAAGCTCAAATCCCTAAATAGAGAAGCCATTGGTAACACTCAAGAGGGACAAATGGATCATAGAAGGTGGTAGAAACACCTCCTATTCAGAGGAGAGTAGCATTTAGGAAATCCATAAATAAAATTATGTCCAAAGAAAAAGGGAATGAGTTGATTATGAGACAGGAAGAATTACTTGAAGAAGCATTCTCCTTATTTTCTTACTCTATTTGAAGCCCTTCTAATGCCAATTCATATGTCAATCTCCTAAAACATATAGTTCAAGACTAATTATCTAATAATGAGATAAAGGAATAGGCTAAACATGTTACCATAATGGAGATTGAAAGGGAGGTGAAGAAGATGAACTCCATCAAGGCTCCTACACCTGATGAGATGAATGCACTATTCTTCCAAAAAAACTAGAATTTAAGAAGCAAAATCGTAGTGGAAGCTTTTTTAGAATTCTTCAATTAGATGAAACTAATAATAGAGCTCAACAGGATATTTTTCACCTCAATGCGTAAAAGGGAGTAATAGCATAATTGGAATGACTACAAATATATTGCTTGCTATAACATAATTTATAAAATTTTAACTGATAATTAGGAAGGTTTTGCCTCTTCATATAGGGTGTCAGCAAACTGTACATATCTTTGGAAGATATAGTGATGATAATATGTTAATCATACATGAATTGTTAGGAAACTATCTCGAGAGTAGATGTAACAAAAGCTATGCTATCAAAACTGATTTTAAAATATGATTCATTAGACTACAGCTTCATCTTAAACTGTATTAAGGCATACGGTTTTCCAAGGATTATTTTTTAGTGGGTAAAACAATGTATTTCAAGAACTTTTTGTAACTTCTGAATTAATAGAGAGGCTAATAAGACAATTAGGGGAAGGAAAAGATTGAAACAAGGTGACCATATGTCACCCTATCTCTTTTTCATTAGCAATGGAAGTCCTAAATAAAGCATTGACCAAAATTAACGAGAGAGTTGGACATTTTAAATTCCACTCCAAATGTAGGAAGTGCATCATTATATCTTTAAACTATACAGATGATCTATTCCTCTTTTCAAAAGCTGATAACCATTAAGTCATGAACCTGATGAATGGTATGAGAATTTTCTGTAACATATTTGGATAGTAGATTAACATATAAAAGAGTAGACTTTAACTCTCTACTAGTGCACAAGATGCCAATCGGTTTTCATACATCACTAGACTCAAGACTCTCTAATTACCTCTCATTTATCTAGGCATTCCTATTTCCTCCTTTAGGTTTTCTTAAATTGACTTCAAACCTCTAATGGAGAAGGTTGAGAATATAATATCTTGGTGTTTTTAAGTCATTATCTATATTTGAAGAAGCCTAAAAAATCGAAGGCTGAGTTGTAGGTCACGTGACCTGCACCGAGTTGGTGGCTGACTAGGCTTTTTCCTGGATCAAAGCAGACCCGCTCACCTTCTTGTTATCAAAAAGTTGGTCGAATCGGGCGAGCCCATCATATCAAAAGGGGTGTAAGCTAATCTTATTTGTACTAAAAGCAGTAACCCTATACTAGGCCTCACACCTAGCTCTGCCTTCCAGGATCATTAAAATAATAGAAAAATGTTCAAAAATTTTGTATGGGCAGGAAAAATGGAGAAAAAGGTACAGGATAGGGTCAAGTAGAAAAAAGTTTACCTCCTAAAGAAGTAAGGTGGTGTAGGTCTCATTCCATTAAAGATGATAAATCTGACTTCCCTATCCAAAAGATTATGGAGGCTGATTCTTAGAGACTTCCTTACTCTAAAACAATTGGATTCAAAGTCATCCCTTAAAGGGACAAAGTTTATATACAATAAAGGGTACTAAAACTGCATCTATACAATATAAAGGGTGTTGGATTAAGATAAACCCTGAGACAACATATTACTCATTTAATAGGAGATATCTTTGAAACTTGCTTTTAGTGTGAGAATTAATCACTCTATAGTCATTTGGATTGTTTTCCAACTTTAACATAAATAAAAAGCCAATTCTAATAAAAAATTACTGTCAAAGAAGCACTTCATAGGAAAGAAATACTCACTAGTTCTATCCAAGATAGTAATCTACTGAATTTCCTATTGAAGACCCTACTCTTTCCTAAAAGAATGGATAGGCCCCTATAGAGGGACACTAAGAATGAAAAATTCTCAAATAGGACAACTAGACTACTATGGTAGGGACTAAAACCTAAGGTTGATTTGCATAGGATGATTTGGTCTAATCACATTAAACCAAGGTCATCGATAAACATGTCACTAATAATGAAGAGAGGGCTCCTTACAAATGACAGAATCCAAAACATCCTATGTATTCCTGATCATTGCTATCTATATAAGTCTAGTGAAGAATCGATTGAACATTTGTTCTCTCAATGCCCATATTCCTATAGGGCTTTGAAAGAAATATGACAAAAATGTATCAATGAAAATACCCAAGATGAATTCATGTAGATGGTAACACCACAAAAGCATGCTATACAAATCTAGTAAAGCGAAGCAGTTATTCCAAATAGGAATCTCTTACCTGATAATGATGATCTAGGATGAATGAAATGGAAGAGCATTTAGGAATCAAGAGTGGTCATCTATCATCTTTTGTAATAGCCCAGACCACCCACTCACAGATATTGTCTGTTTTGGGCCTTGGCCCAACCAAGCCCTCACAGTTTTGGTCTTCCCACCCTTGGAAAAATGCGTTTGTGAGGGAGAGGTTTCTATAGCCTCTCCAATCGATATAGGAATCTAATATTCCACCCACAGGTCTGGATCTACCCCCTTGGAGGCCTAGCATCCTTGCTGGTACGCAGGCCTGGATCCACCCCCTTGGAGGCCCAGCATCCTTGCTGACATACCGATCTGGATACTGGCTCTGATACCATTTGTAATAGCCCAGACCACCCACTCACAGATATTGTCCGCTTTGGGCCTTGGCCTAGCCAAGCCCTCACGGTTTTGCTCTTCCCACCCTTAGGAAAACGCGTCTATAAGGGAGAGGTTTCTATAGCCTTATAAGGCCTACTTCGTTCCCCCCTCCAATAGATATGGTAATTTTCCTCACTAGCCCATAGGCCTGGATGCACCCCCTTGGAGGCCCATCATCCTTGCTGGCACACAGGCCTGTATCCACCCCCTTAGAGGCCCAGCATCCTTGCTGACATACTGATTTGGGTACTGGCTCTGATATTATTTGTAATAGCCCGGACTACCCGCTCATAGAAATTATCCGCTTTGGGCCTTGACCTAGCCAATCTCTCATAATTTTGCTCTTCCTACCCTTGGGAAAACACATTTATGAGGGAGAGGTTTCCATAGTCTTATAAGGCCTACTTCGTTCCCCTCTCCAATTGATATGGGAATCTAACATCTTTATCCAAAACCTCATGGATTAAATTAGAATCCACCTTCAAGCACACATGCAAATCGTCTCCCTCAGTCACTAAATAAAAAACACCTGGAACATCGAATGAGAAAGACTAAATAGCATACCCACGTATGTTTTAATTATTCGTAAGTAATAAAGAGATATGGTGTTAGCCCCTTAACATATAAAGGCATTTCACAACTAGTTGGAGATGGACCTTGGGTAGAAGGTAAGTTAGATCACAGGCATGGCGAAGGCATGCAAAAGTTTTAAGGTGGCTTAGAAAGTTAGATCAAGCATGGTATAAGTTTTAGTAGATTTTTGAACCCTGTACGAGCTAACATGGCTAAGTCTAAGTTCTTGATGGACTAAGGGCTTGGTAGTTGCTCAAATGGATGAACTATAGCTAATGGACTTGACATAGGTAAGCATTGGATCAGACCAATGTTCTATGACTAGCTTTGTCTTGGATGACTCATCATCAATAGATAGAGATCGTAGGGAGATCTTGGATGATGTGGCAGATAAGATCTCAAAGGATAAACATCAACTCTAAAGGATAAATACCACGTGGGAGGATCATCTGAAGATAGTGGACATCTTCGTGGATGGGGATAGATCATGTGTAATCTTTTATCTTGTTAGTTGGGATGTAGATAGACCTTATTGGATAGAGTTATATTTAGATGGGGATGTTATCTTATAGGATAATGATGTAATCTGATAGGATAAGATGTCATCTTGGGTAGTAGAGTTCTGTTAGGATTCTAACTTGACCCTCAAGCCTTGATGCCTATATATAGCTCATTTGTGCCTTGCTCCTCACACAAAGAGAGATAGTGAGACACTCTGAGATTAAAAGAGCATCCTTTGTATACTTTGAATGAAGTAATAAAGGTTGGCATTATTGTTGTATCTCTTTTTTGCTTTGTTGTTACCTTTAAATATTCTACTGCTTCCATAGTTTTTTTTTTAGTGTGAGAGTTAAACATTATGAGGGTTGTGAGGCATTCAAGAACAAGATTGTTAATCGACGATCACATAGGAGGATTGAATCTTGCTTAAACAATCCTAAGTAAGATTATCATGCAAAGAAGTAGGCGTGACTTATGGATAAGTTCGATGCTTAAGAAGACATTTATAACACATGGGATCATTTGTGGGATTACTTATATAACATGTATTTTGCTTCCTTTTGTGAATAAGGCGTGGCAAGGAAATGTATTCCTATGTCATTGTTGTATCACCTTGTATTACCTTAGATAATTGATTCATTATTATCCAAATTCATTTAAGGATATGAGATATAACTTAGCTTATATCATATGAAATCCACCAGAAAATGGATTCGTCTGTCAAGAAAATCATACATTTCTAACAAATGTATAACAATAAACTCTCATAATATGTTGTTTATAAAGATTATGGGACAAGTATGAGCATTACAACATTCTAATCAATTAATCACATTATATGTTAGGAAGAGATACAAAAAAAAGGATTAGGTCATCCACGAGGTGATAATCTACATTAAACTAATAAACTTATACTAAAAAATTTTAGGTTATTGTTGTTGATAGTTTCATTTTAAAAATATAATAATTTGGACAATTTTTGAAATGAGCTGACAACATAATAAAAGGGAAATTTTAAGAGAGAAACTCTTAAAATGATACTATAGAGAGAAACTCTTAAAATGATACTATGGAAAAGAGAACTTTTCCTTTAGCCTCTAAATAATAACAATAATTCGTAACTAATCAAGTGTAACTGTATGATGCAATCTTATTAGTTTCTCTATATATTAAGTACATGCCTTTAAAACTTCAAACATATGTGATACCAATGTTTTAAACCTCAACTATGAGTAGTTTGCTTTTAGAAAGAATTGATATTCAATTGCAATAATTAAAAGTTTTGCTCTAGAGCTAACAGCTCTCTTGTCCCGTACTTAGAGTTGGATTTATGCTTGATACGATACCAATCAATAAACTCACCTGTATTACCACTTAAAGCATTAATGATGAGGTGCGTGGAATTAACATCGACTTCTATGTGTTAAAAAGATCGTAATTGTGGACCTCTGCGGCCATTTTTGAGAGTCAGCTGCAGAACTCCAGTGGCTCTGAAAAAAAGTCCCAAAGATCATGAGTAATTTAAACTTTCCAATATGCTTTCTTCCATTTCTCTGATTCAAAGCGAACAACCACACTTAAAGGTTTAAGGGGAAAGCGTTTCCACCAAGATTAACTATCATCACCACCTGCAAACAGTGATCAAAGGTAAAACACAAGTGATTCGGTAAGAATTAAAAAGAAAATAAATACAGAGCTCCATCACTATCGTTGATGTCGCCCTGTCCTTGGTAATTGTCCATGTCTCTCGGCCTAGCCCTTCTCCTTTATCATTTTCGTTGGTATATATATACCAAGTCGTGTTCGTCACAATTTAATATATTAAAGCCCATTTCTCCTACCCTTTGACTATGTCATTTTAAATCCGGTGATGCACTTCAAGACAAAGCCTTAGATAACAAAATTGGTCTATGCAAGTGATTTATGTGTCATGTCTATTTGTGAACTTTTGAACCACTATCACACTATGTGCGTTTCCATCTCGTAAAGAACAGAAAGGAAATTACAATCTTTTGTTAAATTTAATCAATGTGAAATGGAGATTGAGCTGTGATTATCTTCTAATCCCACAATGAAATAGACCTTTTGCCTACTGAAATGAGATGTGTCGTTAGGAGTGGCATGTTTCTCACATGGGTTCAAAAGGGCTTGCAATTAGAGTCAATCAAAGATAATATTAATATTGTATTGGCTGTAATTGTAATAAGGAGTTGGAGGGAAAAATTTGTCCGCCTTTTTGGGCTTTAATCCTGACAAATATGTAAAACAAGTGACGTGTCATATATGTAGTGATGTTGCACGAGTCTCAGTGCTGCCATTTTCCGTGAAACCTTCAATTTCCACCTCCCTAATGAACAAAAACAATATTGTTGGCCTGCATAGACCATCCGTTCCTGGCGTATGTATCCTTACTCGATATATTTAATTGATAAGTATCTTTATTCAATATCAGTGAAGAAAATTTAGGAATACAATTAAGAATTTTAGACTATACCCAAAACTCGAATTCGCATCATTAGCCAGATTAACGTAATTATAAATGGAAATTTTTCAGCTAGGAGGAGCTATAAGCAGAATTTTGTTTCATCAAAAAATCGTATTCTAACCGTAGTTGATGATCAATGCTTAGAGGGGAAATTATATCTAATTAGCGCAATTTTTAAACAGAAAAAAATCTTTTATTGATGGCAAAAGCAGCCTATAGTCAATTGTCGTAACTCTTTATCCCGGCCAAAATTCAAAAGTTTCGGAACACCTGATAATATCCTGACAATAAATTCCTTGAAAATGATTGTGGTAGCATTAACGGTGATGTGTTTTCCTTTAGTGGAGCTAAAAGACGATATTAAAGACAAGCAGAAGCTACAAAAAGGACCTGTTTCAAGCTCATGATGTCAGGTAGGAAGGTTCCAACACCTTTCCTCAGCAATGTCATAGCCAAGCTCCTGGCTTAAGTTCAGCGTTGCTTAATTTATTCATAACTTTATGTAAAGGTAAACGAATGTAATGCGTGTATTTAGTAATTTTTACAATTTTATAAATGGTAAAGAAAACCAACTTCCCTATGTGACAGTGTTCCTGGGATAGAGCCTAAATGGCCTACATTCATATGAGCAAGAGCAAGTTCACCATTCTTTAAAACTGTTTCCAACGACCATTTTATCTGGCTAGTTGAATCAGCAACTCTCCAAACATAATATCCTGATAGAGATGGGATACATGTATGTGTATACATTGCTATTTTACACACAGAAAATCTGATATACAAAACTTTAGGAGATATGTCTGCAATCCCCATGGCTTGGTTGAAACTTAATTTAGACGTGTTTACTCTATTTTTTCTTTTTTTGTACATTGCAAAGTTTCTAATCTTCAAAATAAAAATTTAGTCACGTACGTCACTTATATATATGCATAATGAATTTAGTATAATAAAACACTAACAACAACAAATAGATTCTTAGAAGATCATTACGTATTTATTAAAATAAGATGTTTATATATTAAAGTAAGATTCAAACTTTAATAAAACATTAATATTTTAAATAGTGATTAAAAATATTTTTTTCATTTATTTATAAAGTAGTGCATCAATCAACTTTCTACAGAAAATTTGAAAATTTCTTTGCCTCTATAAATAAAATTATTAATTATAAAATATACCTGTTGAATTACAACTTACTACGTAAGATACTTGAAAGAGCTTAGAGTAATTATTTCTTCTGGGGGGAGAAGAAAACGCAAAAGTAAAAGAAATGTAAGAAATCACTGAGTTTCAAATAGCTGTTCGCATCTTGCCATCTTTATTGTGGTAAAAGAATCAAACTAACTGTAGCCGCCCAAAACGTACATCAATGTGAATAGTCTGCCCGATTATTGAGAGGAAGGATAAAACCAGATCATAGACTAATAATTAGACACAACGTATATATACGTATGTACATAAATAAATGTAGTGGAGAAATATGACAAAATGACAACCGCGTCAAATCAATTAAGAAGACTAACATAGATGGAAAGCAACAAGACGCTGTAATAGGTAGACAAGTTAAAGATAATTATCTCTTAAAATAATTAACTATGTCTGTAGTGTGCCAATTAAACAGGTGCCGGCTAACACACAAGAAAACGTCCAGCACAAATCTAAAAGACAGACTTTTCTTTCTCAAACCTTAAGACACTTACCTACGTAGCCAATGTCTTATGTCTTCTCTTTGTCTCTAGTCTTTTATCCGGTGAAGCTCTTCTTCTGATCTATTTATTATCCCCTCCACGTCTTAGTCTTTTATCCCGTGAAGTTCTTCTTCTGGTCTATATATTATCCCCCCCACCTTTTTAGTATTCTGTCCTAGTATATATCACATAGTTAACATCCAGTCTTTATCAGAGAAATTTCCCATGGAAGCCTCAAAGAGCTCGAGTGAAGAGACTGATCTGTCGGAGCAAATTAATGATGATTCGGCAGGCACGGTTCGGTCCTATGAGTGTGTGTTTTGCAAGAGAGGCTTCACCTCAGCTCAGGCTTTAGGAGGGCATATGAATATTCACCGGAAAGATAGAGCCAAACCAAGCCCTAGCTCAGTTGATTCAATTTCAGGCAAAGTTGACGGCAATTATTCAAGCTTTAGGGCTTACTCTGCAATTCAAAGCTACCCACCCCACTATCCTATGTCACAGCAGGCACATATAAATTATCAAACATACTTTCCTCCACCATCTACATGGGGGGTTAGGTCACAGCATGCCCAACATATAGATGATTTGTGTGTACAAAGCCCTCAGCGTTTGAATCCATTTGGAGAGGATTGGTCGAGAAGTTTAAGCTTAGAGATAGGTCCATCACACGAAGAGGAAAGAGAAGACGGCAGAAAAGATGAACTAGATTTGGAGCTTAGACTTGGTCATCATCATTATTAATATTGTATACGTATATCAGCCCCTCACTACATATAAAAGTATTGGTTTTTTATGTACAGCTATGGTTTTCTTCTACTTGTGTTGCGGCAAAGCAGAGTGAATGGTTATTTATGGAGTTATGCTTGTTCCAGTCAAGCTTAAAAACTTTCGACACCTCTTTCCTGAAATTAACTATAGACATGGCAGGAAAAGAATCTTCTTTGGAATCCGTATGAAGAGGGGAGAAATCAATTTATGATTGATTAGTTTTCGGTGTTAAATTCAGACGAAAAAGGATTATGAAGGGTATTTTTGTTCTCTTTCATCCCCTATGTAACCCTAGATTATGGGTTCTATAAGACGTTTATAATTTGGTCCTTTGTAAGTGATGTCTGTTGCCCTTTTTTGATTCAAGATCCTGGTCAGCTTACATTGATTAAGTGTCGCACAGTTCCTTGTGGTTTTATGAGTGAAGAGGTTATTTTTAGTTTTTTGTATAATTTGCTTTAAAAAAGACAAACCCTAATTGTTTAACCAAGAATCATAAGATATGCACGAAAAGAACACTATGGATTCATTCCATCAACGTCCTATCCATTGCAACAAACTTTGTTAACTGCTGCATGAATATTCTTGTTAGCAAAGTGGGTCTGCTTATTGTCACTTTCCCCTATCTGGATAAGACTGTTTTTCCTATTCAATTGCATAACACTGCAAATAGCCACTGCTCGTCAACTATGCTTCAAAGTTCGAACTTCAAAGAAATTGGAAACGAATACTTTTCCCACTGCAGGAAGGCTGGCAAATTGAATCAGAAACTTATTATTGACAGACCATTTAGATTCAGTTGAACACACAACATCCAATTTTTTAAACAGATTGAATATTAGATAGCACGTCGTTCCCCAATATGTACCTTTTAGAAGTAGTCAATCTATGCTTGCCTAGCCTCTATTTCCTTTCGCTTCCCAGTTTCATTGATCTTTGTGTAAACGCCTAAACTCTCTATGACACTAACTATTAATCATTATTCACTATGAGTGCTACTAATCTAATGCCTTCCATCTGCAAGCGTTCACCGTAATCTGGTAGTTTATAATCACACAAGGTTTTGTATTGCTCTTGAGGGTTGAGATCTTCTAGCATAAATAGTGAACAGTCTTAGTTCAATGTTAAAATTCTGAAGAATGTGCCGGTTGAATTTTGTGATGTTTCTTATCATTTTCATTCTTTATAAAGTAATTAATCACTTAAATCTGATAGAGATACTGATGGTCTTTTCGTGTCCTGCAGATTACTTGAGCCTGCTTATGTTTGTGCTATAAATTGATTGCATCATTGCGTTAATGATATTGCACCATGGCATTAACTTGATGCAAGGTTAGTCTTTCATGCCTACTTTTCTTGATATGAAAAAGGATAAGTTAATCAAGCTACAGTAGTAACACTTGGTGACATATTTCTTAAACATGCACCAAAAATAATCAAGTAACATTTGGTGACATTCCTGGTACTTGAAGGAGTTGCAGACAGTAGGTTTTTGTTTTCTACATCAATCAATGTATTCGTTGGATATCTGTGCTTGTACGCTTAACATAATAAGGATCAAGGTAGTTTCAGGTCCAAAGGTTTAGAAAGCAATTTTGTTTGTTTGCTTTTGGCTTTGTATTGACAAATTTGACACCTTTTCTTGGAATTTCAATCATACTCCATTATTAAAATTTCGTCCTCCATTAATTCGATCTCGTTAATCAAAATGTGTAGAAGAAAACAACCAGCGTTTGGGCAAATTATGTTCATAATGGAGAAGATTGTCTGGTTTTGGGCTTGTGCAAATTCCTATATATAGTGGTCAATATTCCTGAGTTGTTGACAAGATAACATTCATAATATATATCCTTACGACTGGATCGTGCATCTTCATTCCACTCAATGAAAAAGATCTTTCTAGGTTTCAATAAATAGTGGCACTCTAAAACTCAGTTACATGCCTGCAAGCATATTCTCTAATATTGTCGGTCATACGTTTTTATATTAACATGTTTGTAATTAGTTCTCACGATTAATTCCTGCAAGTAAAATATGATGAAGATACAAGAACTCCAATTTCTTGGTTATGCAAATCATGAATAAGACTGCCATCTTATAAAAGATATTTAGAAAGGCAAATACACTTCATTCTCGTTTAGCATAAATAAATAAATAAATATATATATATATATATATAGGGAGTTTACAAAACTGTAGGATAAGTCTAGATAATGTCCATCTTGCAGTATAAGTATCAATCTAGATATAACATAACAAACCAAATAATAGTAGTTACAATAAATATGGACTCTAGTTATCCTTATCACCCTCCCAGAAGTTGAATTGGTCTTAGTAAGACAGTCAACTTGTTCTTTAAATGATGAAAACAATTATTTGATAACAGTTTTCTTAAAACATCGGCCAGTTGATCGGTAGTTGCAATATAAAGTACTTTGCTTAAAACATTGGCCAGTTGAACAGTAGTTGCAATATAAAGTACTTGAAGTTCTTTATTATCAACTTTGTCCCATACATAATGAAATTCAATTTCCAAATGTTTAGATTGTCTATGAAAAATAGGTGTAGTTGTGAGATAAGTAGCACTTAAATTATCACACTACAAAATAAGAGAGAATGTTGAAAGAATACCAATTTCTTGTATAACCAATGGTAATTATTTTAACTTTGCTACAGCAGTAGCAACAACATGATACTTAGCTTCGGTATAAGATTTGGCCATCGTTCTTTATTTCCTTGATCCCTATGATATTAAATTGTTACCTTTACGATCATCAACGTTGCCTCCCCAATTAAGGTCACTGTAAGTTGAGAAATGAAAAGAACTTAAACATCTCAACAAAATTCCATGATCAATAGTGCTAAGAAGATATCTAAGTATTCATTTAACTGTTATCCACTGTTGATCAATAGATGAATGCATGAATTGAGAAACCTTGTTGATTTCATAACAAATATCAAGACGAGTTAAATAGAGGTATTGCAAGCCTCCTACAATACTTTGATAAAGAGTAATGTCCCATAAAGAAGTCTCATCATGAATACTCAATTTACTTTATTAAAAACTGGTGTAGTAAAACTATTTGCATCCTCCATATGAGCTTTGTTCAACAAATCTTTTATATATTTGGACCGAGTGAGTAACAAACCCTCCGAAGTCTAATGTGCCTCTATACCTAAAAAGGAAGAAAGACATCCTAAATCCTTAAGTCCAAAGGATTGTTGGAGAGATTGAATTAGTGACTATATGACTATTGTTTCCTATGATAATAATATCATTAACATATAACCAATAAAAAATTGAACCAAATAATGACGTAGGATGAAGAGAGAGGTATCGATCTTTGAACCCTTGAAACCAAGGTTGATCAATGCATTCGTCAAACACATACAGTATTGTCGAGGTGCTTGTTTCAATCCATAAATAAATTTTTGTAACTTGCAAACGTATTTCAGATATGTAGGATGAACCATGTGCAAACGTATTTTAACCTATTCACATATCACATAGTGTGAATTTAAGACATCTTTCACCAGTAACACTAACTCATAATAATTTTCATACAGACCAATTCATAATAGCTTAACTTATCCTTTCTCCGAATCTGAGCACACCTTGCCAAGGTGGTACTCACAAAAACACTTCATCTTTCCTTTGACAATTCACTTCTCTTCAGTGTTAATGCATTCAACTCTTATGTCCATTTCACTATATTCCCTAAATTCGGTGTTGCTCCACCTAACTCATTTATCTTTCATAAGTTACTTTACTCTTATTTCAGATTCCTCTCACTCACTAACAGTATTCTTGGTTAACCTATTGAAATACGTTTGCAATATAACCAGTTTTGGATATAGTAACCACAGGATGTCGACGAGGTAGTGAGGTAGTATCAGAATTGTATTGAGTTAAGTCAACAACTAAAGGTAATTCAGATCATGTTGCAGAAGAGTTATCTGTTGATATATATGGCATAGGTAAGGAAATTATCAACGATGGGTGTCGTGGTGGGACTAGGTAACGTGGATGGATGGTTTTTAGGTGGTGTATGTGTGTTAGCTAAGGAAATACAAGGGACATCAATAGTGGTATAACTACTTCCAAAATGAAAAATTTTATTTTCACATACCGAATTTCTTGAATAGCCGTAAGCAGTTCCTTAAAGGCTAGGGATGAAAATTATTAAAGGAGCTATCACTGTTTAGTCGTAGAAATAAAAATAAACAAAAATTTAACTGATTTATCTTGGGATTACTTTCCAAGATCGGTAAGGAAGCGTAACAACATTGGGGAGTCTTATTAAACCTTTATTCCATCAAGAAAAGCAAGGCATAATAAAAGCAGGTCTTTAAAAACCAGCCTGAAAGTAGGAAACTATCCTTATAGGCCAACTAGGAGAAAAATCACTTTCTTGGGGTTAAGATGATGTTGATATATTGTGTGGGTAGGGTAGGTGATGTTATCCTTTTATTAAAAGGTGTTATCGGGAAGCTAGAATTGGTTAAGGTGGTCTCATTAGGCAATGACTAAGGTAACGATGCTGAGGTAGAAATGTGAGTGAATCGTGATGGTAAAAAAGTTGTTGTTGTTGAAGATTCCTAAACACTGGAACTTGTCATGGAAGATTTGGAAAAATGAAACTCCTATCATCGAAAACAACATGACTTAAGATAACAAACTTTTTAGATTTAAGATCAAGACAATGTAAACCTTTGTGAATTTTGCTATATCTTATAAAAACACACTCTTTGGAACAAGGTGCTATTTATATCAAGCATAAGCTTATAACCAAGGATAGCAAAACCATCCAACAAAATGCAAATTACTATAGTCAGGACTTTTTTGAAAAAGAATTTGATACGAATTAGAATAAGAAAGACTAGGTGTGGACAACTGATTTATTATGTAAACTGTAGTATCAAAAACATAAGTTAAATAATCTATAGAAATGGAGGGATGTGAAGTAAAGTCAAACCACTCTCTTAATATGTTAGTATTTTCTTTCCACACATCCATTTTGTTATGGAGTTTTAGGACAAGAGTTGCATTGAGTTATTACTTTTTCAAGTAAATATAATTACAAGGCTTTGATATTCCCCTCCCTAATCAGCTTGAAGATTTTTTATTTGTTGACGAAAATATTTTTCAATAATATCACGAAACTTGATAAAAACGCTAAGTACTTCAAATTTATACTTAATAAAATAAATCCAATAATATTTAGAATAATGATTATAAAATAGTACATAATATCAGTTACCATCCATGGAAAGAATAAGAAAACCTTAAAGATTATAACAAACTAAATCAAATGGATTATTAACTTTAAAATAGGAGACTGAAAAAGGTAACTTAGACTCTTACTGACTCTACAAGCATGACAAAGACTCGATTTATTAGGTGAAATAAAAGGAAATTTATTTTGCTGAAGAGCTTACCAAACTGTTTGATAATTTGCATGTCACTACAAGAAATCAGCACATTTTGCAACGTTTAAAGAACATCACAGAATCTTAAAAAACTTCACAAAATACAATTTGCGACGTTTTAAAAAACATTACGAAATGTGGTGTAGGCAAAAGGTTTCTGTGACTTTTTTAGTGAAATGTCACAGAAAACACTGACATTCCGCACCATTTTTAAAAACGTCACTGAAAGATTGGTCTTTCTGTGACGTTTTTTGAAAAGAAACGTTGCAGAAACTGACTTTCTGTGATGTTTTAAAAATGTCGCGGAAAGTCACATTCTGCAACATTTTTTGAACGTCACAAATAAAATTATTTTCTTTTAATTATTATTTTCTCATTTTTTGAAAATAATTTTAATTTAATAATTTTTCAATTTTAATAATTATTTTCTCAATAATTTTTTTAAAAATCTTATTTGTTTAATAACTATTCAATATTTTTTAATTCTTCAATTTTTTAGTATATCATTAATTTTAATAATTATTCATATATCACTTATTTTTAATATATTATTAAATATTATTTTAATAATATTTAATAACTATTCAATATTTTTAGTATATTATTTATTCAATATTAAATAATTTTTTTAGTGTATCATTCAATATTAATAATTAAGATTGTATGAAGATCTATGTATGTTTATCAAGCAGTAATGGTTCTGCTGAGTTCTATATCCAATTCAAAAGTAACCATAAGTTGTTGCACAAGATTAAACTCGAGGTATATTATGTTATATTGTTAACGTGGAGAATGTTGCGAGAACACAGAAGGGAGAAGAAAAGAATTTCAACAAAGCCTAGATTTTCATTGATTCTTTTAGTTGTTACAACAACTAATAAACAATACTTGACCCTTCTAAGACTCGACAAGTGTTCATACTATTTAGTTTGTTATATGCCATTATAGATACGACACATATTACCTATAAACACTGATGCTATTACTACATCGTTCCTTACTGCTTCTTGCTCTTCTGCTTCCTTCTTCGACTTCTTCTTCTTTCTTCTTTCTTCCTTCTACTCTTCGCATGTGCTGCTTTTGCTCGTAACAAGGTAGGAACCATTGGTCACAACAAATGACATCTCAGTTGTTGGGAAACTAGTTCTAGATGCAGGGAATGCGTGTATTTAATGTAAAGTTGAGTTCAGTAACAAAACCAAGAACAGTTCAGGCATGGAAGTTGATGTTCATGAGATAGTTCTATACCTCTTTTGGGAATAAGTTTTCTATGTTCAAATCAGGCCATGGATTTACAGTAGCCTACTTCATCGACAAGAACTGTTCATAGAGGAATTGGGAAATTCTTAAAAGTTGGAAAATGGTACTTAAGAAATGAAGACATATCGAAGAAAGTTACGTCTACTTGTCTTTGAAGATAACAAACATAGTTAATGATCGCATCAAGAATTTTTGCTTTTCCTTTGATCTTATTGCACCCAGGAACCAAATCTTGCAGATACTTCATTCTTTCAGTAATTTTTTCTCTCCTTGCCTTCATACAAGATCAACAAATTCAAGTCTGTTAGAAAAAGTTGCACAAGAAAATCTAGGGAAACAGAAAGAACATTAAACACCAACTCACTCGTTCAGATAAACTGACTATCGGTGGCTTGACCACGACGAGCTCAGACATGGATGTAATATGGCTTTTGAACCTCAGTTACTTTGGAATTGTCCTTTGAAGTGTCAACAGAATTTTCTCTGCTGCTTTTGCTGATATTCTTATCTTTGTTCTTTGATTCTTCTTCTTCTTCTTCACTTCCTTTAACTCTTTTTTCTCTGGTTTCATCTTCTGGAGCAACCTAACATGGCAGAACATAAACTTTCTTTAAGAAATGCATTCAACAAAGATGAAAACTTTCAAAATTAGTTTTCAATGTTCATCAGCAAATAAGGAATTTAAGACAGTTAGATTTTTCATTTGTCAAAATTAGTTCTTTCAAGTTGTCAGAGGTAACAGAGGCAGTGCTGTCCAATACATCAACAACTTTGATCAAAAGCTAAAATTACAAATGAGGTCCAAAGATTTACTATTAGATTTTATATTTTCAAGATAGACTACATGATCCTTAAAATCTCCTAGGAACTATAGGAACTATAAAACAGCAGATGGATAAAAGATAAGGAAATCAAATGCTATTGAAGTCTAACACATACCCGTAAGAAGAAACAGGTCCATTAGGAATTCCAAATTTTTCAAACTCAGTGTATTCAATGCATGACAAACCATATGCCCACTTCCTATTAAGATTCTTTTTCTCAATAAGGACATTGATTCCTTCTATAGCACCTGAGATACGTTTACAAGATGCAAAGCCCAGTTTCTGTTTCATATACAATTCATAGGCAATAGTTTGGAATTTACGTAACCTTTATAAGACAGAGATGATTTTCACTAGTCAAAACAACTGGAATTCAGATCAATATTGACCAAAGTTAGACCTAATCAACATCAGTGCTTCAAACTAAAATCTACTAGATGCTTTGTTCTTTCTCATTCATAAAACTCCCTCAATTCTATGTACATAATTTACCAGAAAGCAGAATGCATAGACTTCAAAATCCAAATAATCCTGTTTAGAATTTAGAAGATAGCCTTCAAAATCCAAAAGAGAAAGAATTTCAAATAACCTGATGTAGCTAACCTGACTTGTCGGACAGTTGCACCCCTCCTTCCATGATCATAAAACCACTTAAGGACAAAAGATGAACAATATAATTGAAAGAAAAAGCAAGTAAATTTACAGTAATAGAATTTGGAAAGGAAAAATACAACAATAAAAGAGAAGTTCAAACTTTCAACAGCGGTTTCCTGAGCCTTGCAAACGATCCGCCCATGACGAGACTGAGACTGAATCGGAGTGGGTGAGCGAATGGAGAAGGAAAGAGAGAGAAGCTTGAGGCCTCTGGGCTTCGGTAATCGGACATATCTGCAGGTGATCGGAGACAGCTTTAGTGTTGGAAAAGCGGTGGTCGGTATTACAAAAGATGACGGCTGCGTTGGCTGTATTGCGAAGAAGAAGAAGAAGAAGGTTCTGGTTAATGAGGTAGAAAGAAGAAAATCAGGTAGTTTCTATCCTCTGATGGGACAAAGGGAAAGGTTAAATTAAAGAGATGTCGTTCGTTTTGTTGTTGAAGGCTTCAGCGACGTTTTATTCAACAAAACGTCGCATATTCTATTTCGTGACTATTTGTTGATAAAATGTCACAAAAAATGTTATAAATTCATGACATTTTCATAAAACGTCGCGAAATATGTAAACTTTTTGTCACGTTTTAAAAACGTCACGAAAAGTATTTACAATATGCGACGTTTTATTAATAAAACGTCGCGAATTATATTAATTTTTTGTAGTGCTAGTTTGGTGCTCAAATCACCCTTATACATTGTTTCTTCATCTTCTTTGCATGTTCTTGGGTAATCAAGGAAAGGTTTGGTATTTGCAACAACCCAAACAAGGAGAAGAAACAAGAAAGGAGGAGAAATCAAAAGGAAAAAATTTTATATTTCATTTTCTTTTACACATCCATGCATGCATGTTTGATTCTGTGATTTTCGGATTATCATGGTGTCAGAATCTAGATTTTGACACTTCCGCTGCATTCACATGCATGTGATACATGCATCCATGGTAAGCCCAACAATGGTTTCATAGCAAGTTTATGCATGTAATAGATGATTTATTGAACATATGCAAAGTGTTTGCTGGGTTATGACTGACATGCATATTGATTTGTAATAATTCGTGTAAATTGTAGATTTTTTTATTTTCTTTCACATAAATGTTTATAAGATGTTATTTCATGTTTCTACCAAATAAAATTGTAATTGAATGTCATTTTATTTTTTTTGAATTAATATCTAGACTATTCATATGTTGATTTCTAGAAATTTATGAAAAACTGAATGCATGTGCTGATTTTGAAAATTTCGTAATAATTCTAGACAAAATTGTTTTTCTATTTTTCTTTCTTTCACATAAATGTTTATAAGGTGTTATATTATGTTTCTATAAAAATAAAATGCAATTGAATGTCATTTACTATTTTATTATGAATTTAGTTTTAGCCTTATGTATGTATGAAGTTCTGGGAAATTCTGGAAATGTGATGAACATGAATGCATGTAAATTCCATATTAATTTTTATAAAAATTGTTTTTATAAATTTTATGCATGAACATGCAAGATGAGATGTTTTTATGTGTATGAGATGCACGACGCTTATTGTTAAAGTGATTATCTTATGCATACATGATGTAATGTTTGACTAGTGTTAGAAGTAATATGACAAGTGTCGTACACATATGATGTGTTGGCTTATTCCTATTTATTAATAAATAATTCCTAAGAATTAGGCTTTAGAATTTTTTATTAGACACAGTTGTAATGTTTATAAGATTTTGGAATTTTTCAGAATTAATTGAATTTTGGTTCAATTATTAAATCAAGTCAAAGTCCACATTGGTCAACTTTTTGAAAGTTGATGGAGTTGACTTATTTAATGACTTATAGTGTATATATTTCAGTTATAAGACCTTAATAAAGTTCTTATATGATAAGAAATGTATTATTTTGATGGTAATAGCATGCTTAATGCATGTGCTTGAAATTAGGGTTCCGAAAAATTTTTGAACATTGAATCAGTCTCTTTATTGTCTAGTAGGTTAACTTATTTATCTTGAAGATTTTGACCGTCAAGATAATTTTGGCTTGTGCTGAAATTGTTTAGATAAATTTGAGATGACCTAGGGATATTATAGATGACTAATTGATGTACGAGAATTTTAGAAACCCTAGAGTTTAATTTAGAATTAATCCAAGTAGAGCATATCATTTCTAGTATGACTAGATAAACTCATATAAACTAGGATTAAAATGTTTAATCTGGCATCAAAATAATTGATTTTTAGGGTTCCTAATCGAATCACATTCATAATTCAAATTATCCAAGACTAACACTAGTGCCTGATTAGGTTCAAGAGTTGAATCGAATCACGAACTTTAGATGCATAGTTAAGTCACAACCTAAATTAAACCTTCTTTGAGGGATACATGCATTAGATGCATTTTAAGGATAGTTATGGACATAGACTCAATTCAATTGAGTTGTCCATAATCAAAATGTATATGTGATATACATAATCAAGATCATCCAAGTATTTATGAGACCAAAGGACAAATCCCTCATCCAAATATTAGGACTTACGCCTTCCATTAATATGGCAAGAATCAGAGTTCTTTTAGAGTTGGGTTGTTGGGCAAACCCCAGCCTACTCTACACGAATATGTTCAAACCATAGAAATTAGATTTCTGGATTAATAGGTTGGTCCTAATTGAAAACATTGATTTGTTAGGCAAACCCAAGGTCAGCGTAGATAGAGACGAAGTTGGGTTATATACCAGATGTATACAAATCAAGATTTAATAACCTAGTGAGTGTGCTAAATAAACAGTTGATGGCACAAGTCGATAGTTGCATAATTGAATGCAATTGGTATGAATGATACCTACCAATTGACCTAAGGTGGCTTGTTGGGCAAACCTAAGGTCATTCTTGGTGATACCGGATATCAATCCATTAAGAAAATTATAAGTTTTTTCGAATTTGTAGTGAGGGCTGTGAATTTGAATAAAAATAATGAGACTTATAATGCATGTGATTAAAGTCCTTATTGATATGCATTAATGTACATTCTAACACTTTCTCTCGTTCTTCTAGGTTATTGAATCGCCACAATGTCTTCTAGTGTGAACCTACCCTCCCTGTTAGATTCCAACAAACTCACGGGACCAAACTTCTTGGATTGGCTACATAATTTGAGAATTGTTCTCAAATCTTAAAAACTAGGATATGTCCTAGATGAACCACTTTCCAATCCCCCTGCTATCAATGCATTTGATGAAGATCAGAAAGCTTACAAGAAGCTATTGGATGATAGTGAGTTGGCTAGCTGTATAATGCTGACCTCTATGTCACTAAAATTGTAAAAGCAGCATGAGGCTATGGATGCTCATACCATAGTCTACTATCTGAGGGAATTGTTTGATGAGCAAATTCAGTTTGAAAGGTTCAAGACCTCAAGGTTGCTTTTTCGTTTTAAAATGGCTGAGGGATCATCTCCAGTGCAGTATAAACTAAAGATGAATAGATACATTGAGAGATTAACTAGTTTAGGCTTCATAATGGATCATGAATTAAATATAGACTTAATTTTGACTAGTTTGATTGATAGTTATTCACAGTTTATGCTGAACTATTGGATGAATCAAATATCCATAACGATACCTAAGCTGATTAATCTGCTCAAAACAACTGAGCAAACTGTCAAGAAGGACAGTAAGGCTGTGATACTGGTGGACTCTGCTTCTAGTTCTCGGAAGAAGAACCAAAAGAAGAAGAAGTTCAAGAAGCCAGTGGGAGGTGCAACCAACAAGAAGGCGAAGGAGACAACACCAAAAAGGATATGCGTCCATTGCGAAAGGACATTGGAAGAAGAATTACAAAGCTTATCTGGAGTCACTGAAGCAAAAGAAGGCATTAGATGCCCCACCGTCTACTTCAGGTATGATATTTGTCATTAAGGTTAATACTATTTCTGATCATAACATTTTGGTATTAGATACCAGATGTGGCTCACACATATGTGTTGATATGCAGGGTCTCAGAGATAGTAAATTGCTCAAGAAGGAAGAGATGGACCTACGTGTGGGAAATAGAGCAAGAGTTGCTGCATTAACCGTAGGGACATATGTTTTATATCTTACTAGTTGGCTAGACTTAGTTTTGAAAAATTGCTATTATGTACCCATTGTAACTAAAAACATTGTATTTGTTTCATGTCTTAATAAAGCGAGATTTCATTTAACTTTTTCAAGCAATGGTTATTCAATTAAGTTGAACGAAATTTGTATGGCACTGCTACATTATGCAATGGAAGTTACTTATTAGATATATCCAATCCAGTTTTAAATATCAATGACAATAAAAGAAAAAACAAGATAACTTAAAATCATCTTACTTATCTCATTATCGACTTGGCCATATAAGTGAGAAACTCATGATTAAGCTACCCAAGAATGGTAGCCTAGGGTCATTTGATTATGAGTCATATGACACATGTGAATCTTGCTTGTTAGGCAAGATGACTAAATTACCTTTTAAAGGAAAAGGTGAATGAACGAATGGTTAAACCTAATACATTTTAATGTATGTGGTCTGATGTCCATTCATGCCAGAGGTGGTTTTGTATACTTCATTTCTTTTATCGATGATTATTCACGACATGGGTATATGTATCTAATGAGATACAAGTCTGAAGCGTTTGAAATGTTCAAACAATTTAGACATGAAGTAGAGAAACAACTTGGTACAAGTATTAAGACACTTCAATCAGATCGAGGTTGTGAATACTTACACGAGGTATTTCTAACTTATCTTAAAGATAATGGGATAGTATCCCAATGGACTCCACCTTATACACCACAATATAATAGTGTGTTTGAAAGGAAAAACCAAATGTTGTTAGAAATGGTAAGGTCAATAATGGGCTTAGCAGATCTACTAAAATCATTTTGGGGTTATGCATTCGAGACTACTGTTTATGTGACAAATAGAGTCCTTTCAAACGCAGTTGAAGTTACTCCATATAAGCTATAGACTAACAAAAGGCTCTATCTTTCTCATATGAAAGTTTGTGGTTTTCTGACTTATATGAAGTGTAGTCAATCAGACAAGCTTGAAGTGAAATCTGATAAATGTCTGTTTATAGGATATCCTAGGGAAACAATTGGATATCAATTATATAATGCTTTAGAGCAAAAAGTGTTTATCTCAAAGCATGCTATCTTTTTAGATAAAGGGCTTGTTCTAAGAGAACACAATGGTAGCAAAGTTGAACTTGATGATTTTATGATGCTCAATTTCCTAAACCTGTAATTATTGTTCATGGAGATGAGACAATAGTTGAACCTTCTGACACATAAAATGTTCATAGGTTAAGTAGGATAAGCAATGTTCCAGAGAGATATGGATTTCTCATAAGCGAACAAAATGACATATTGCTTATAGAGGACGATGAGCCTATAACCTATGAAGAGGCTTTGAAGAGTTCAGAATTTGAAAAATGACTTCAAGCCACGAAGTCTGAAATGAATTCCATGTGCGAAAACCAAGTATGGACTTTTGTTGACCCACCCCAAGGGTTAAAACCCATAGAGTGCAAGTGGATTTTTAAGAAAAAAATCAACATGGAGGTAATGTGATTACCTATAAAGCAAGGCTAGTCACTAAAGGTTATCATCAAAGATAAGGGGTTAACTATGACGAAACATTTAGCCCCATAGTTATGTTTAAATTTATTAGAATACTCTTAGCCATTGCTGCTTATTATGATAATGAAATATGGTAGATGGATGTGAAGAAAACTTTCCTAAATGGAAACCTAGTTGAGTATGTATATATGATACAACTTGAGGGCTTTGTATCCAGAGATGGTAGAAAGGTATGCAAGCTTTAGAAATCCATTTATGGATTGAAGCAAGCATCTAGAAGTTGGAACCTCTGATTTGATGAGACAATCAACGAGTTTGGTTTCTAAAAAAATCCTGATGAACCTTGTGTGAACAAGAAGGATAGTGGAAGTGCTATCATATTCCTTTATTATATATGGATGACATATTATTAATGGAAAATGATGTCTCAAGTTTGTGATCAGTCAAAATTTGGTTATCCCTAAATTTTTCCATGAAAGACCTTAGAGAAGTAACTTATATATTAGGAATAAAGATCTATAGAGATAAATCAAGAAAGTTGCCAAGTCTTTCGTAGTCAAAATACATAGACAAAGTGCTAAATAGTTTTAGCATGGAGTAGTCCAAGAGAGGGTTTCTTCCCATGACTCGTGGGATAAAACTCTCGAAATCTATGTATCCCAAGATGCAAGATGAGAGGGCCAACATGAGTATAATCCCGTATGCTTTAACAATAGGATCAATCATATATGTTATGCAATGTATAAGTCCTAATATATCGTAGACTATAAGTGTTACGAGTAGATATCAATCGGATCCTAATGATGATAATTGGGTCACTGTCAAGAATATCCTAAAGTACTTAAGAAGGACTAAGGATGTATTATAGATCTATGGAAATGGAGATCTTGTAGTGAGCGGGCATACAGATGCTAGTTTTCAATCTGACCAGGATGACTCCAAACCCTAGTCAGGTTATGTTTTCACACTAAATGGTGGAGTAGTCAGTTGGAAGAGTTCCAAACAAGAGACAACTGCAGATTCGATGACCAAGTTAGAGTACATTGTAACTGCGGAAGCGAAAAAAGAAGCTGTTTGGATCAAAAAGTTCATTATGCAACTTGGAGTGGTTCCTAGCATAGTAGACACAATATTGTTGTACTGTGACAACAATGGGGCTATTGCGCAAGCTAAGGAACCAAGGTCTCATCAGAGGTCTAAGAACGTACTCAGGAGATATCATGTGACTAGGGAGATAATTGATAGAGGTGATGTGAAGATAGAGAGAGTGCCTATATATCATAACATCGCTGATCCTTTGACTAAGTCACTTCCTTCAACAAAAATTGATTTTTGTGTACTTGCCTATAGTATTAGATACAAAGGCGATTGGCTTTAGTACAAGTGGGAGATTGTTAGATTAGTGCTCTAAAGGCAATCAACTTTAGCACTTTTGTACAAACTTTATTTTTATTAATAAAGCGAAAGGCATTTTTTATTGATTTGATATTCATTTATATATGAATTGATATTGATCTTAAATCGAATTAATGAAGTCCATAATACAAAAGATGGCATGAAGGAAATCATAATGAGATCATGATAGTGAGATTCCTATCATGTGCAATTATGTTAGTATCTAAATAATCCCTAGTCATAGGATTAATAAGATAGGACATGATTAATCCAGACAGACTAGCACATGTTATACTCTTTGATTTGATCAAGCAGTGGATCTCACAAATTGTAAGCATGAGTTGTTTAAAGTTAACATATAGATGCTTACTAAAAGTAGTAAGTACATCAGATGACCCTCTATAAGATTATCATATAGATGATCTATTGAATTTTAGTGATTAATCTCATAATAGTAATGTGTAAATATCGTTAGACTTGAGGTACTCAAGGATATCTTGGATACGAATCTTATGCTTTGACATCATTCCTTGTTACCTCAAGATGAGGTCACTCTTAAGGTGGTAATTGGGTACAACTATTTGTATTCAAAGGTAATTGGGTAATCAATAAAGGATTCACCACTCCTGATAGAAGGAGATGATACCCACAACCTCTTATCGGGGTCATTACTCTCTGGCCAGAGCAATTATATGTCATAAAGAGAGTCTTCAATGACACATAGAGTAATGAGATCCTAAGATAAGAATTAACATCACTTGGACTAGATGTGATGTAGTAAGTGTAGTGGGAGTTGACACATAGCCCATACTTCGAACTAAGTGGGGTATAGTATGGTGAAAGGATGAATTACACAGTAATGATCTATGGAAAGGTTCATAAGTTGGATAATTAACTATTGAAGAGTTTGTGTATTAATCCACTTATATTCTGGCAAATTGGCATCAAGAAACCCTTCATGATTTGACTGAATTAAGAGTTAATTTAAGTGCCTAAAATAACCGAGAACCTAAAGGTCACATGTATAAAAGATCGCATGAAAAACATAACGTGTATGGCTAATTTTAAACAGGCCACGATCGTGACTCATAAGCCACGATCGTGGCCGTGATAGAGGGCACAAATGGATACATAAATGAGTTCTTCATTTATGTACACGAGGTTTTTTTAATCTTCTTACACACTCAAGTGAGAGGATAGGGGCTCAAAATGAGTTCTAGAGTGAGAGAGAGGAATCCAAAGTCTTGTTCTTGCAATTTATGCAAGAGTTGGATGAATCAAAGTGAAGATTCTTGATCTATCTTTTCATACTGAGCATCTACTAGAACTCATCTAGTTTGGTGCTCAAATCACCCTTATACATTGTTTCTTCTTCTTCTTTGCGTGTTCTTGGGTGATCAAAGAAGGGTTTGGTTCCGAATCATTAGAGATAACATAATATATGTTAAATAATCTGAGCTTGTGTGATTATTGCCTAGATTGATCTATTTTTTTGATCCCTAGTGCGGTTGTCTGGATAAACTTAGAGAGCTTATTATAGGTTTCCCGATAGCTAGGGGTAACTAACGAACGCTTCGTAATTAACTAGGATATAAGAAAAAATTGGGATTAACAGAGCTTGCTGTTAATCTATGACTAATAATTACTAAGAGATAAAAGAATAACAAATCAATGAATTATACTTAATTAGGCTGTAGCTCGAGATTAAACCCTATACCAAATTCCCAATTTTACCATTTTTGGCATATTTTCTTTAATTTTTTTTATTAGTTTTTTCATTGTATTTTCTTATTCCAAAATCCCAACCCCCCCCCTCCCCCCCAATTTTCCCAAACCTCGATTAATTTCATTTTATAAGCTAAC
>JANZXP010000004.1:14443641-14468473 GCA_027576715.1 Erythroxylum flavicans | reverse complement strand
ATCTCAATTTGAGAGAAGAAGAATTCTGCGTGGGGGGGAGGGGAGGGGGCGGAGCGCGAGATAAAGGTCGTGGATTACCGACAGAATGTATCTAGGTTTTCCATCGTCATCACTTGCCGACATTTACCGACGGAATACCAATTCTGTTGCTAAAAAAGCGATAATTATTGGCGGTGAAAACTCAAATACCAACGGAATATACATTCCGTCGATAATCTAGGTTTTCCCTCGTCATCCTTACGACGCAACTTACTGACATTTACTAACGGGACTCCAATTCTGTCGCTAAAAGAGAGGTAATTCTTAGCGGTATAAACTCAAATACTAATGGCACACTGATTCTGTCAGTAATCTAGGATTCATATTGCCGTCTTTAACAAAACTACGACGCAAGTTTCCAACAGTTACCGATAGAAAAGTATTTCCGTTGCTAATGTTCACGTTAAACCGAATAATCACCGATGGCATTCATATTCCATTGATGATTCAATTTTATCTTCTCGTCTTCATCCAAACGACGACGTTTGGTTGACCAAATGGATATCATTTACTGACGGAATATATGCTCCGTCAGTATTTAACAACAGTTTCCTATTGCGACAGAACACCAATTTTGTCGATAAATGATCCTGCATTTATTACCAACAGAAGTCCCTATTTTTGTCGGTATATGTCCGAAGCAATGAATTGCGGGAACGGTTCCTACAATTTTTGCCGTCACCGTAGGCTTTGCCGTCGCTATATGCCGCCAGAGATTTTGCGCCAAATTCCTTCCGTCCAGTTTTACCGACAGATTTATGGTTCCGTCACTATATACTAAAACAACCCTTTATTTACCGACGCAATTTATTTTTTCCACCGGTAAATAGCGTCAGTTTTGTTTCCATCTGTAAGATTTTGCCGCTATTCAATGATTTTCTTATAACGCCCGAAATTTTATCATGTGTGAGTAAACCTCACTGACCTTTCGGGTGAATTGCGAAAACCCCTGTGACTGAACCCTCAACCCAAAACGTCCTATCTTACTACATGCAAACTTAAAATCTTTCAACCCCATTCATTTGTACAACCCAAAAATAAAAATGGATAAAAACCTAGCTACAAACAAACTCTCGAAATCTTAATCTTATTTCCAAAATCGAATACTTTGCAAAAACATAAGGAGAATCATATACAAAACCAACATATATTTCATTAATATCAAAAGTAAGAGTTTTACAACACTTTAGTGGACATTTCGATCCCCCTGACATCATAATCCAAAATACAAAGTTTATAAAAACTAGAATCGCCTAAAATGCGACCAAAACATTGTTTTACAAAATCTAACTTTAAAAAAACTATCAAAACAAAACATGCAAAATGGAGTGATGCCTTGACTCTTGACTCGATCACTCGATAACTCATTCATTGCCTGAAGATGGGAAGGAAGATGGAGGGGGTGAGCTTAAAGCTCGTGGGTAACAATTTTATAACTAGTAACAAGTAAAACCGTTGAAATAGTTTACATTGAAACATAAACACATATTTCTCAATTCTCAAATCATCAAACACTTTATAAGTAATTCAAATCACGCATTCAATAAACTTGTCAACATATAAGCACATCAAAATGGTTTGGGTAGATCCAAAACAGAACACACTACACATTTCCCATAAGGGTCTTGTGTAGCTGTGGATAGAACGTACTATTGCAATTCCACTTAATGGTCATGCGTAGTCGTGAACTTATGGGAGTCCGTGAAGGAGCTCCATGCCACTAGCGGGTAGGTGGGAGAAGCCTTTTGTCAAAGTGCACTTGACTTAACTTAGGGGACCACCACAAACCCACATAATCATGCATTTCACAACTTGTAAACATATGGCCTCAACGGCATTTTTCCGAAACTTGATTTCATAAACCAATGACACAATTCATATACAAGCATGTGGCACATTATCAGAGCATTCAAATAGCCTTAACGGCACATTTATAACACATTTTAAAACATTTTAAAACTTTCTTGGTTTTAAAGAAACATTAGGGGCTTATTACTTAATTATAAAAATGTAACCCGCCTTGAAATCCTTACTTAATCCTTGCTCAAAGATGCCTCTCTTCTTGCTCCTCTGGCCTCTCCCCTTGTTTTCCTTCAATATTGGAAAAATTCCAATTCAATAGGAATCCAAATTGAAAACCCAAAAATCACATTCACTAAAATTGATTTTAGAATACCTAAACCCATACATTTCTTAAGCTCCATAAACCAAAACTCTTCTAACAATCCAAAAGTTTAAAATGGGCTTACCTTGAATCTTCACCCAACAAAGAGATATTTGGCTCAAAAGAAAGCTCTTCCCTTCCTCTTTCTTCTTCCCTTCTTAAACAACCTCAAACTCTCTCTTTAAGGCTCAGAAAAGATGTAACCTAGCCCAAAACTCTATTCTTTCTCAACTTTACCGAAATCTCTCCTCTTTCTTTCTCTCTTTTACGATTTTTCTCTCCTTCTTTCCTTCATTCGCGTTTTTGGTCTTCTAATTTACAAGACAACATTTTCCTTTTCCCATTCTACCATTAATGAGTGGGAAAAGTCCACCTTACCCTTCCTTATAAGCTTATGCTCTTTTATACTTAAGTGACATGCCGAAAATGCCCTCAATTCCTTCTTAATGCATTAATTTCACTAACTAGTGAAATAAAATCATACTAGCATTGTAATAAATAATTTAACTTCCAAAAATAATTCTATCATGACCCCAAAATTATTCTAAGGCAAAAATTCAAGTTCCATGCTTATTCCATAAACTATTATGCTTAATTCAACGAAAAATTTCGGGGGTCAACAAAGATCAGGTAGGTTCTGTCTTCTGACGGAACAAAGGGAAAGGTTAAATTAAGGAGACATTGTTCGATTTGTTGTTGGAGGCTTCAACAACATTTTATTTAACAAAACATCGCATATACTATTTCATGACGTTTTATTGATAAAACGTTGCAAAAAATGTTATAAATTCATGACGTTTTCATAAAATGTCGCGAAATATGTAAACTTTTCATGACGTTTTAAAAACGTCACAAAAAGTATTTACAATCTGCGATGTTTTATTAATAAAACATCGCAGATTGTGTTAGTTTTTTGTAGTGTGTGCCAAATACGAATGCCACTGCTTTAGACTGCAAGTCATTACAGAGATTGGAATATAAGGCTGTCGAATGAGTTTTAAGAGCATAGAGCATAGAACACTATCATTCTTGCATAAATGAAGGAGTTCCTTTATGTGGATATCTTTAATCATGAAACAATTGGAAAAGAATTCAATAGAAATGTTATTGACATTAGTAAATGTAGAAAGAAATAATAAACTCTTATAAGAAGAAGGAACACACAATACGTTATGAAGTTGAAAAGAATTATCCAAAGATTGACAAAAAGATAAATCAATACATTAGATAGGAAGGAATTTGCCATTGCCAATTTTGATTGCTTCAGGACCATAATACTCATTATGAATGGTAAGATTTTCTAAATCAATAGTAAGATTGTGAGTTGATGTAGTATCCATAATCCAAGATAGAGGTTACGTAGTTGATGATGCCAGATTAGAGCTAGTTATCTTAGTTTAAGTTTTATTGTTGTAGGTTGTAGCTCTACGATTTGGTGAGGGACATTGCCTAGATATATGACCGAACCAGTTACAATTATGACATTAAATATTATCCAACGAATTGCCAGTCATGTAAGAATGTGAGGAAGCTCATGTGGAGATCAAAAATTTCCAACAGAAAAGGTACTGACATTTGAACATCCTTTACCACACGTCATCCTTTAGAAACATTTTTAAGTATACCGTCAGAGTTTAATTACTTTAAACTATAATATATTTGTTTCTAAGTAGTATTTATTAAAGAAAAAAACATAAGTTGGTCTTCTAACTTTAGGATCAGGTGCACATAGGTTTTCAATTTTTTATTTATGTTAATTCAATTTTTAATTTCTTAAAATATTCTCTTAAAGCTTTCATTTTACTATCACAATGTATACTATATGCTCCATTATTATGTTATTGGACTAAGTGCAATTAAGAAAGTTGTTGAGCAAGTTTAATCTTTTAAAACCTTCAATATTTTTGCAAGCACACGGGTCTTAGCATAGTGTATAAGATGTCTATCTCACGAGCAATTAGTGAACTAATTAAATCATAATTTGTCAAAGATCTAAAAATGTAATTAAAATGAAAAAAACTAAACAAAAAAATAAACAATCGAATATGGAGTGATTGAAATAAGAATTCTAAAATAATGCAAGAAATCAAATTTGAGCATCACCAATTGACAATTGGGATTCAAACAAGGAAAATTAACAAATTATGAGAAAGGGGATTTATCCTATCATCAATGTTAACTTAGTCACTTTTATGTTAATAAGGTGTCGATTCTAGACTTTAGAAGGGAGGATTAGTCTCTCTTGAGTTGTGATCACCAAGCCCTAAATCATAAACCCTAATTAAATTGAGTTATTGAATATGTAATCTCTCGATTAACAAAATAACCCAGAACCTAATTAGTTCTTAAGCATTCCAATAAACAATTGGGTCCTTACATGAGATCTCTCTCTGTATAATTACTGATTCGATTATTCGCAAGCTCTATTAGATTGTTTAACTCTCATTAACCAACCTAATCATTTTGCTTTCAATTCACTCTCTCGATTTATTACTGAATCAAGTATGAATCCCTAAAAGAAGTTAGAACATCCTTAACCTAAGATTCGTCATCATCAATTCCACCTCATACATTAAATGAACGAAATAAAAGATGAAAAGAAGAAAGGATAACTTAGAGGACTGGAGGTTGAAGCAGTTACACAATTTTAAAGCTTTGAGATTTGAGATCTTCAATATCTGATCTCAAACATTAACAAACACATCAAAGAACTTTAAAAACACAAATTTAAAGCTCAATACCATGCTCTAACCCATATAACGCTCAAAACATAAATATCTAACCAACACACACAATTTAAAACCTAAATATGCATGAATCAATTAATTAACAACTAAAAATATACTAAAATGCCTATTAAAACATCATGTAAGCTACAACTATCACGTCCCCATATTTGAAATTTTACTTGTCCTTAAGCAAAAACAAAACAAACACACACAAACACACTAATAACAACATACATATGCAATAATGCTACAATGGCCTTGAATTTCACGAAACATAATCCTTTAAGTTGTTCTAACTTATTAACTTATGAAATATGTGTCTAAGAACTTTGGACTAAATATACATACTAATCAAGAATTGATGTCACATTCACACGAGTCACATCATGCAAACCTAAACAAAACTAACATATAATATGTAAAATTCAAATTCAAAATAAAACATATAACGCAACCCTCCCCATGCTTGGACAACACGTTGTCCTCAATGTGAGAAGGACAAATAACATACAAGGTGGGAATCAAAATAAATAATAAGACAAAATAAAGATATAATTGAAAAGATAAGGGTTAGAGCATAAGAACCCTTCTGGAGATTGAGGTGGTGATGGCGTTAGAGTCTAAAACCAATTGAGCTAGATGCCTAAGATTGCTGCCTTATCTTATAATTGCTTTTAAAGCAATAAGAGAGTTAGCAATCCAAACCATTACAAATCATTAAAAACTTATTTTCAAAATTCAAAACAAATATAACTACATAAAAATTTCAATCTAAATACCAAATGTGCTAACTTATTTTCAATATCTTGACTTCGTATCCTTCAAAACTCAGCCAAGATTAATTAAAAGTGGTTTGCTTCCACCTGTGTTGCCCAATTTCAACTTCTAGCTTGTAAATAAGCTAAAAATTGCAAGATAATTAGAAAGACAATATTGATAAAATTAAGGAAACTAATTAAGTTCATTATGTCCTTTTTACTAATAAATTGTCAATAAAATAGGGAATAACAAAACTCCATGAATCTTTTATTGAATCTAATAGTTTTTCCTATAAGAGGGTGAGTTGTTCTTATTCTTCCTCAGTCACCCCCGTCTTCTCTTCTTCTTTAATTTCATGAACAGATACTTTTGTATCTTTTTGAACCTCTATGTTCTATATCCTCTATTCTTCGCTTTCTTCTTCTTTAGCTTCTAAAACAAAGACTTCCTTGTATGTTTCAAACTTTATGTTTGTTATCACCTGTTCTTCTTTCTCTCACTCCTTTAATGATTTGACATCATCAATTCTTATAAATGAGCTACCCTCCTTTGGGTTCTTTAACACCTTATTCATGTTGAATTTCACTTGTTCATCTCCAATATGAAGGATAAGGTTGTCTTTGTGGACATCTATTAAAGCTTTTTTGATGGTCAAAAATGGTATACCGAGAATTAGCAGACAATTTTTATCCTCTTCAAAGTCTAGCATGACGAAATCCATAGGAATTATAAACTTTTCCACTTTTACAGGTACATCATCCATCAAGCTAAACATTTTCTTTATCAACTGATCTACCAATGGAATATGCATAGATAATGGTTTCAAATTTGTTAGTCCCAGTTTCTTAAAAATCGACAAAGGCATAAGGTTTGTACTTACACCTAAGTCACATAAACATTTTGAAATCTTTAAATTACTAACTAGACAGGGTATTATAAGGCTTCTCGGATTTGTCAACTGTGAGTGCATATGGTTGGTAATTAAGAAGTTGGAGGTTTCTCATGGCTACTATTTGATTATCATCCCAGGTTCGTTTGGTAGATAATATATCTTTAAGGAACTTTGCACACTTGGGTATACATTTTAATCCCCCAAAAGACAAGTAAATTTGCCATTTCTTTATATTTTCCACTAACTTTGTGAATGGTGCATCCAATTCATTCTTTTGAAGTATTTGTGGAAACGATATTTTCAGTGGATAAGGCAGAAAATGAATGTGTATGGAGGGTCTTCATTCTTGTCTTCACCCTTTTTCTTCTTCTCTTGTTCTTCTACAAAGTAGGTCTTAGCTTGTCTTTCCACTAATTCTTCTAGCTCTTTCCCACTCCCAAATATGATAGCCTTAAATTGCTCTCTTGAGCTTACTTCCATGTTCCTCAAAAAGTTTTCCATACTTCTCTTACAGAATTCCCTGTAAAGCTTTCTCATTTGAACCTCTAAGTTGTGAATAGAAGAGGCCTGATCTTCCATTACTTTCTCAAACTTCCCTTTTAGTCTGTTCTAGGCCTCTTTCATGTTTATGAGCTTGTCCATGAACTTGTCCAATTTAGAATACCATGAACTTGACTCATTTTGTTGAAATCCTAGCTAGCCTTCAAATTTCGATTTGAGTTCTTGCATTATTAAAATTAAAGAAATTCAGGTGGTTCTACCACCTGACTTATAAGTGTTCCAAAAAGGATTATTACTTCCTCGGCTAAATTGTGCCTCATTGAAGTTCACAAGGGTCCTTTGCCCCTTATGATATATTTCCTCCATCATCGTTCTTTCTACCTCTTCTTGGCATTTAACTATCTGGATTCCTCATAGTTACCTTGTGATGTCCAAATTGATATTTCTTCTATCTTTTGACCGAACTCCCTTCTCTTTCATTTTTTAAATTTTTTTGTGATTGGGTACCACAATAAAAAAAAAGGTAATAATTCCTAAAAATAAAGGAATTCAAAAAGTCCTAAACTAATTCCCTAGCAATGATACCAAAAGCTTATTGAACAAGTTAATCTTATAAAACCTTTAATATTTTCGCAAGCGCACAGGTCATAGTGTAGTATATGAGGTGTCGAGCCTATGAAGAATTAGTGAACTAATCGAATCCTAATTTGTCTAAGGCTAAAAAATATAATTAAAATGAAAAAAACTAAACAGTATAGTAAACAATCGAATATGGAGTGATGGAAATGAGAATTCTAAATTAATGCAAGAAATCAAATTTGACCACCACCAATTGAAAATTCAGATTCAAACAAGGAAAATTAACAAATAATGAGTAAGGGGATTTCTCCTATCATCAATGCTAACTTAGTCACTTTTATGTTAATGCAGTGTCAATTATAGACTTTCGAAGGGTGGATTCATCTCTCGAGTTATGATCATCAAGCCTTAAATCGTAAACCCTAATTAAATTGAGTTATTGAGCATGTAATCTCTCGATTAACAACACAGCCGACAACCTAATTAGTTCTTAAGAATTCCAATAACAACTGAGTCCTCACACGATATCTCTCTCCACATAATTATCATTTTGATTATTGACATGGTTTATTAGATTGTTTAACTCTCATTAACCAACCTAATCATTTTGCATTTGGTTCACTCCCTCAATTTATTACTGAAGCATGCAATTATAACAAATAATCACAACACCCAATATAATTAACAACAAAAGCAACCAGGTTAACATTGAATCAAGTATAAATCCCTAAAAGAAGTTAGAACATCCTTAACCCAAGATTCATCATCATCAATTCCATCTCATACATTAAATGAACGAAATAAAAGATGAAAAGAAGAAAGTATAACTTAAAGGACTGGAGGTTGGAGCAGTTGAAGCTCTACCTTCATCTTTCTCTTCTTCTTTCTTATCATTCTTCCTCTTCCTTAGCTTTTTCCCAAAGTGGCAAATGGAGGCTCTCTTTCTAAGTCATTTTTCTTGCCTTATGTAGTCTTTTCTAATTAGGGTAAAAACTAGGTTTTACCCAGGCTCAAATGTCTAAAATAACCCGTAAAAAATTAAGTTATGGAGATCAGTCCATGTCTGTCTATGCGTAGGCCATGACCAAGGCCCCCTAACCACAATCGTGGCCAACTGAAATTGTCATTGTCACAATCGTGGCCCCCCAGTCCATGATTATGGCCTGATGAAAGGGTCTTTGTCACAATCGTGGACTTGGGTCCTCTATCAAACTTCCTTTAAATCTTCTCCATTCTTTGATATCTTATCTCAAACATTACCAAATACATCAAAAAAACCTCAAATACAAAAATCAATTAATGAACAACTAAAAACATACTAAAATGCCTATTAAAACATCATGCAACCTTCAACTACCAAAAGTTATGGGCAATTTCATATTTTTGCTATAAAAAAGTTTAAATTGATCATCTAACTTTGTAGTTGGGCACATATTGGTTGCCAAATTCATTTTTGCTAATTTAATCTTGAACTTTTCAAAATGTTCTTTTAAAACCTTATATTAGTACTTGTAAATATTTTTAAAGTAAAAAGAAATAAGGACTTGCACTAAATGTGAAGTTATTAAGCCACCAGTAACAAAGTAGAATGTCTAATCAATCTAAAAATAGAAAAAAATAAATTTAAGCAACTTAAAATAGAAAGAGTAATCAAATATGGAATATAAAAGACTTACACCAAATATAGACAATAGGGACAACCAAAAATTATGTAAAAGTGTAACAAATATAAAAAATTTTACATTAATTTTGAAATTGATTACTGATGATTATTTTTTTAAAAAAGTTTATATATGCCAAGATTTTCTAGCACCAACATTAGGGAAAAAAATAAAATCAACTTATAAATATTTTGAGAGTCTTTGAGACACAATGCTCTCAATTTTACTTCTCTTCACTCTGTTGAAATCACTGTTCACCTTGCACACTCGAGCTTTATGGCTTCCTTTGTGATTTCATATTTCTTTGTCTGCTGCTTCATACTTTCCTTGCCTTCTCTTACTCCTCTTTGCTTTATTTATCTATATAATTCTCTTTTTATTTTACCTTTCTACTATTCCCTCACTCCTGTTCATTCTCCATCCCTTCACCTTGTTTACTTTAGGATTGATATTCTTGTTACTCCACTTTTCTATAAGCTCACTCATATTTCTTCTTAACCGTCTCCTTATGCTTTGTCCATCATTCATTACCCTCCCTCCATAGTTGATATTGGTTTCCTACCTTTAATTGTTACTTCTGAACCTTCCCCCTCGGCCTGCTTCAGCTAAAAATAATGTTCCCCCATCAAGAGGTCCTAGGTTTAAGTTGCAGGCGAGTCTATACCTAAGATAAGGCTTAACTTCTGCCCTTCAAATGAATCCTTGGATAGCAAAATTGTTTATACTATTTTGTAAGTTCTCAAGCCAGGTGTTACCAAATGGGATTCCCTTCTACTTGGATTCTTCCTCGATAAGAAAATGACTTTTCCAATGATGAAATAATGGGCCATGAATAATCGAAAGGTTCATAAACTTCAGGATATGCTAATAAATAGTGATAACATGTTCTTGTTCATATTTTGAATCCAGATGACACAAAGAAGTTGTTGCAAGTAGGTTCATGGAATATTAATAACAAACCTCTACTACTATAGATTTAAAGGCTTGGAATGAAAATGGATGACATTAAATAGGATCACATACCCATATAGATTTTCATATATGGAGTTTCCCTTGAGTACTAGATGACTACTGGGCTTAGTCACATTGCAAGCTTTATTGCTAAGCCTATATGTATGGATTAAGCAACAATTGAGGTGAAGAGGGTTCAATTTTGCTGGAATTTTTATACTTGTCATATCCATGACTAATCTTCACGAAAGAATTCCTATAATTTGACTATATGAGAAATTGGAGCCTTTTGAAGATCAAATAAAGGTCTAATATTCCTGGAAACCACAATTTATATCTAAAAAGATTTGTAAACCAAATGGGAAAATCTTCAAAAATGGATAGTATCAGGAAGTAATAAGGTTAAACACAACTAATGATATCCAAGTTCTATCTCCTACATCTGTAAGGGAGAAAAGTAATCAACATAAAGAAATAGTAAAAATGAATATTAGCAAGTCTCCAAATGAGGTACATAATTCTCTTGAAGAAGAGCAAACTAGTTTGGATATTGGAACTCTAAGTAGACCCATAGATCACAATGAGTTATCTCATAGGAACTTGAACTTGTCATCAAGAGGAGATCAAAATGAAAGAAAAAATCTCCATCAATGGAGTTAAAATTATGACGATACTAATATGGAACATTATTGGGGCTAATGCTCCTCACAAAAAGCTTTTGGTTAGGAGTTTGATAACTCATAATAAAGCATTCATTGTAGGGATTTTGGAAACTTAGCATGAAAGAGCCTAATTGCAACCTTTTTAAGATTTTGCTAGGGAATTGGAATCAAATCTCCAATCATACTCAACACACCCAATGGTAGAATTTTGTTTGTGTATAACACCTCTCTTATCAATATCTTTATCAAATTCACTTTTAATCAATTGATGTATCTTAAGGTATTTATGAAGAATTCAGGTGATTCTTTGTAATCTCTTTTATCTATGCTCATAATAGTGCTTACTAAAGAACCTTTCTACAGAATCAAATATTAGTTCAAATACTTCCTCTCTTTCCCGACTTATAGTTGGGGATTTCAATGCCTTTCTTAAACTAGAATAAGCAGATGGAATTAGATCCATTGCCAACCTTTGTTCAGATCTAAGATGATACTTATCTAATATTTAAGTTACTGATTTTTCATTTGGAGGCAACTATTTCACTTAGTGCAACAAGCAAAATGGAGATAGTTTCATTAAAAAGAAACTTGACATAAGTTTAGGAAATCATTTATGGTTTATTACTACTTATCAAAATAGCCTCTCCACATTCATAAATTAAAGTCTTTTAGATCACTATTCTATTTTGACTCACTATGCTTCTGGTTGTTCTTTATACACCTTTAGATTCAATAACTTTCTAATTGATTATCATGTTTCGAGGACTGTATCTTGAATTCTTTGAATACTAACATTAGGGGTTCTAAATAGTTCATTTATGCTAAGAAAATTAGGCCTATTAAAAAGGATTTGAAAGTTCTATTTCAAACCAATATAGGCAATACTCACCATCCTCAATACTGCTAGAATTGCTCTTGACATAATTCAACTTGATCTTTATAATGACCACTCCTCAACTATCCTTCAACATAAGGATAAACTAACTATGGGGCATCTCTCCAAAGCCCTCATCTATGACTTCTCACTTATGAAAAAAGGACATGAGTAGAATGGATGAAATCTGGGGACAGAAATACTTCTTTCTTCCATTGAGTCATGGTTTCTAGGAAAAACAACAATAGAATTGTCTCTTTGAATATGAATAGTTAAGAATTAAACTCTCAATCTTTATTACTTTGAGGAGCCTTTAAATACATCTCAAACATCCTTAGAGCTCCCACTAATGCTAGCTCAACTTGCTCACTTTTGAAAGAAATCATGTAAGAGTGTATTACTCCATAAGAAGCTAAAACCTTATACAGGTCCATTACCACTTAAGAGATTGAAAACTCATTAAAATCTCTGAATCCCAACAAGGCTCCTAGTCTTCATGGCTTCAACCCTTATTTCTTCAATAAGTCTTGAAGTCTAACTACATATATGGTGAGTGATGTAGCCCTAAAATTCTTCAATAAAGGAAATCTGTAATCTGAGATCATCAACACTTTTGTTACACCCATTCCTAATAATGGTCAGCAGTCCTCTTTCTCTAATTTTTGACCTATTGCATGTTAGAACATTGTGTATAAGATTATTGTAAAGATTATGGCTCAAAGATTGAAAATATTCCTATATAAATACATTGATCTCTAACAAGGGGCCTATATATTTTGAAGCATTATGGGGGATAACATCCTATTACTTCAAGAACTGGTAAGAACTTATTCGAGAAGAAGAAGTAGCAAGAATTGCATTCTTAAAGTTGATTTGAAGAAAGATATAATAGTGTGGATTAGAATTTCATCTTATACACTTTGCAAGCTTTAGAATTCCTGTAAGTTTTTAGTCAATGGATTTCATAATATATAACTACTCTTTTTAAAATTTTAGTGAATGGATAGCCTTACAAATCTTTCAAAAGTTGTAAAGGAATTTGTCAAAGTGATCCCATCTCACCTTATCTCTTTTGTCTTATAATGGAGATTTTCAACAAAACTCTTAAAAGATTTATAGAGAGAATTGGAAAGTTTAAATTTCACTTTAGGTGTAACAAACTGAAGATCATCAACTTGTGTTTTGCATATGATCTAATTATTCTTTCAAACGCTAATAGCCTTCTATTTTACCTCTTTTAAAAGCTCTAAAGATCTTTAATAAGCTCTCAGGTCTAAAAATTGATTGTCTTAAAAGTGGTTTATATTTATCCAAAGATGTTACGAGAAGAGAACAAATTGTGAATTGTATTTCAAAATGCAGTTACTATGTCTCGACTCGGAACGACATCGGACATATGACAACTGTCGCATACCTGGGCTAAGGATACTCTCAGTACCCTTAACCTGACTATGCAAGGCTAATTGGACATCTTTAAAAACATTTCAGCAGCACAACTGCTGTAATTTGAAAATCCCAAAATTAAAAAAAACATTTATAAATCAGTTTCAAACGTAATTCTATATTCACATTAAAACTTTACCACAACTTCTAGATTTGAAGTCCACTCAAGAGCAATCTCAACAATAGTACAAAATACTCATACATAAAGTCATTTACAAACCACAAGACAAGAGTTAATTTACATAATTATAAAACATGTTAATATAATCATGAGCCACTATACAACAAAATTACAAAATAGAGACTAACCACATGCGGTAATGCCCCGAATATGTCAAAAGACTGCACAAACACTCATAGCTTCAAACTCACAAATTTAACCTACATGGTTGGAAAGCAGAAGGGAGGAGTACACTATATACTAAATGAGCAGAAAAAAAACATGTATCGCAAACAGAACCCAGTTCATACAAAAATGGTCAAAATAATCTAAGGAATGTTTGACACGTCTAATATACATATAACCACCTATGAAGTGAATATGTATGTCATAGAAACCCATAGACCTAATCTATGACTCATCCTATATTGTTTAGGAACCACATAGGCCTAGCGTATTAATCACTCATTTCATGAACATAGGTTCCAGTTCTAGTATATAAGAGTAGAAAAGCATCACATATAAAAATCAAATCTCGTCTTAAAGCTAAAATAGATATGTATGTCACCATTAGTCAGCCAAACTATTGTGCACACCCACCAAATCTTAGTGTTTACTCGACTTTTATATATGGTGAGTCCAGACTATGATAGATAAGAGCGTCATGACCCTAGGTGATGACCTTGTCAGTGACCAGACCTTTAGGTGTGCAATCACCCGCAATTCCTGTAGAATGGTGTCGTTACAAGGACTCGATTTTTATGTACTAGCGTCAAGGGTACAGGGTCGCTTAATCTATTGTGCCTAGCAAACAATTGGCCAATCGTTACCTCACCAATTATAAACAAAAATCATATACAAATATTTAGTACTAAAATCAAGTAAGGTACCATGCCTTTATTTATCAGTCCAACTGACAAAATGGAACCTTACTATAGCTCTAAGCCAAAAGAGAATACATACGTGCAGTATACATAACTCGGTTATGCATATATAAGTTCCAAAACATTATTTCATACTATGAAAGTCCTCTTTTGTACTCAAGTGCAAAGTTATTCAAAATAATGTCTTTTATTAAATATATAAGTATACTAGCATCAATTTAAAATTCAATTCTACTATGCATTGCCTAGGCTCAAAATTCATATACAAGTCATTATGCATGTCTTGGGTTGTCCTAGTCCCATTTGAGAGACATGTTTTTCCCAACTCACTTTAAAATAACGTGTACACTTCTTTGACTTCAACAATCCTCTATATAAGCTCCTTGATCCACAGCTCCTGAGCCTTTATACATACAAATGTATTGTATTTACTACTCAAACATATAACTCATATTTATACACCATCACATAAGTGTATAAAATATAATATCGTTATTTTTTTAAAGCTATAGGATTCGGTCATTAAGCTTCTCACATGGTTACTTCCCTTATTATTCACATAAACTTTCTTTTGCATTTTCCAAGGCATTTAATGCCTTGATCCAATACTTAGACATTTCAAAGCATAACTAAGCACATTAGCCAACTACTCATTAATCTAAGCAATAATTCAAGTTTACTCTAAGTAAACATGAAAGCTTTTTTCCAATGCACACCATCAAAATCCTTAAATCCTAAGCCAACTTCACTTAGCCATTTTATCAAACACCTAAAGGCATAAACTTGAAAGCCTCCTTCCAATGTATGTCTTCCTCATTTTTCATCATCAATTCACATTATATATACGCAACTAACTTCATACAGTTCATTTAAACCATCAATTTCAAAAGATATTTAAAATTTCACAAACTTTCACCAAAGTTAGGGCATTTTGGTTTTGGCTTAAGGAAGCTTCTCCATGACTCATTTCATTCATCTAAACTTTGTTTCATGCATATTCAAGCATCTGGAATAACATATCTTAATACCAAACTTAAAATCATAATGTAGAGAGACATGAGACAAAATTTACCTAAATTTTCCTTTGGTGATATCTTAAAATCCTTTGATAATTTCTCAAATCTAATGATATATTTGAGTTCCTTGATCTTCAATTAACTTAGAACACCTTGGTTTGGGTTGGAGAATCAAAAACTTGGTGAAGATTAAGTTATGGCTGAAACTTCCTCTTCTCCTCCTCTCTAATCCTTTCTTTTAATTAAAACAAAGTGTTTTAATGCCAAATAATAGGGTGCACGGCCGCATACAAGAAAAAGGGTCTAGAATTTTGACTCTTTTTTGACCAAACATGGTGAATTTACCTTTTTTGCCCTTAGTTTATATGAAATTACCATTATACCCTTTAAACGTTTCCTAAATTTGCAATTAAGCCCAAAATTTGAGAATGAACAAAACTTTTACTTTCATTTTAGTCCTCGAACTTTTGTAAATTATAATTAAGCTCCTTAGCCTTATAAAATTACATATTGGTCTCCAAGAATTGAAAAATTACATTTAATTCCCTTAACTTTTAACAGGTTATAAATAAGCCCTTATGTACATCAACTTTTCAAATTACGATTTCTAAGTGTCCAATAAGTCTATAAGTCATATCTATTACCTTTAAGGCATTAGAACACATTTAACTCATCCACCATGGCCATATCGATCCAGTGTAATCATTTTTACACACTTAGAAGCTTATATGTCAGAAATCTCTAAGATTTCGCATACCGATGAACTCTAAGTTAATATAAGGGCATATAACATTATATATCACTGGCACATATACCGAAAGGATTCGAACACATTTTTGAACTCATATACAGCCATGTAGATATAAATATACAATGATATCTCCGAGTACAGGCTAATACAAAAGGGCTCAAAGAGTAGGGCGTTACATACTACCTATGCTTTACTTAGGCATTCCTATCTCCACTTCTAATTTGTCCTACAGAGATTTGATCATTCTTCTAGAAAAAATCAATAGCATAATATCTTTTTGGAGTGCTAATTCTCTTTCTATAGTTGGAAGAGCTCAATTAATCACTTATGTTCTTAACTCTATCGATGTGTTTCAGGTTGCCCATATTGCCCTTCCCAGGTAAATCATTAAGGCAATTGACATGATCTATAGCAAGTTTCTTTGGAGTGGGAATGATGTTTCTTTCAATAGGATTAATATGTAATGGAACTCAGTTTGCGTGCCTAAGGATAAAGGAGGGCTTGGGATCATTTCCCTCAAAATAATGAATGCTTTCTGCTTTTAAAGAAGTTATAGAGACTAATGATAGATAAACAACCTTATGATTCAATTGGATTCATGACTTCCATGTAAAGAATAGAAGTATATGGAATTTAAAGATTAATTTTTATTTTTCTACCTCTTTGAAAGCAACACTAAAAATTAGGAATTATATGAAGAATGAGTTTATTCATTTGATTGGAAATAGGAAATCAACTTATTTTTGGTTTGATAATTGGCCTTTGTGTGGACCTTTACACCTCTTGTAAGAAGTGGAAATCCTCAAGCTTGTCATTAATCAGAGTCTAAATATTACTAAGCTTTGGTTAAAAAATAGATTTTTAGATATTATTCCATTTCAAGTTTTATTACTACATAAATCATAAAAAACTTGCTTAAGTGTTGTAGAGGATAGAGGTATATGGAAGCATACCAATAATGGGAAATTCACAAATCAATCTTGTAAGATGTCTCTCTAAGGTCAATTAAGTAATATACCTTGGACTAAGATTACCTGGTGTAAACATTTTCATATTCGAGCTTCCTTTATACTATGGTTGGCCATAAAAGATAGATTGCGAACTATTGACAAGTTAAAGTTTCTTAACGTTCCTAACAGATGCACTTTTTGTACAATAGATGAAGAAAGCAATAACCATATATTTTTTCAATGTCAATTTGTCTCTAATATTTGAAGATCCTTAATTCAAAAATGCTATATTCAACAATCTCCAGGTGATTGTAATTCTACCAAAAGGTGTTGTACCATTATTAATCATACTAACAACACAATTAAGTAGTGTTGCTTCCTAGCTATATAGTCAAAGCCATTTGGGACGAAAGGAATGCTTGTATTTTTTATAACAAAATTCAAACTTTACAACAATTCAATGATAGAATTCTTTAGCAGATTAGGGACTATATTAGTTTATCCCAATTCATACGTCAGAACTCTGATTATTGCACTAGAATATGGAATGTATAAGATTTTACTCTCTTTACTTCGAAGAAGGTTGATATTGGAACCTTCCATTAAGATATCCTTTTGTAAAATCTTGTACAGCTCTTTGTAGCTCTTGTACAATTGATTGCCTTTAATGGCTAAATTTTTTATCTTTTTATCAAAAAATTAAGATATAAAAACAAAGGCCGATTTAACCTTATTTTGGAAATGTTTATAAATGTGGGTGAAAAATGAAGGTCAGAAGATAATATTTTAAATTTCAAGGTTAACTTCCTAAAAAAATATTTGAAGACCTTTGTAGACCTAACCTTAAAGTAAAAAATTTATTTAGAATTTTTTATAGACAAAAATATGAAATCATCTTTAATTTTAGATGTACTCAATTCAATAACACAATAATAGAGCATATAGTACAAACTAATTGTGTTGGTGAAATAAAAATCTTAAGAAAATATTTCAAAAACTTCATTAATTAAATTAACAAAAATAAACGTTTGAAAACTTATATGTATTTAACCTTAAGATTAAAGGACTAATTTAATTTTTTCTTTTTATTTATAAGGAAAAAATTATATAATTGATAATTAATATCACTAGCATAAAAAATAAAGAAATTTTTTTAAATAAAATTTTTTATTCAACTATCAGTGAAGATTGTTGTTAGCTATGTAATTGGTCTCTATTTGGAATGGAAATTTCATCCATCGTTAGAACATTATTAAACATTAAAACATCATCATTCTTTATTTGTTTGTCTTCTTTTCTTCATTGTCTTTGTGCCTCTTGGGATACTTGTCATTGTCTAAATAAAATTACACAACCCTATAATTGCTTTTTTTAATTAACTTGTGCTAATCATATCAATATCAAACCTCAAATTTTTAATGTCATCTTTAAATGACTCTTATGGGAACTTAGATTTCCATTCTCATATTAGTTCTCTGTATCATAATTGCTCCTTAGTAGCTATAAAATCAATTATAATATTGATATATTTGACCTAAAGTCTCTTCAACTCCTTTAATGAAAAACCAATAAAAAGAGAGTTTAGTTATATTTTATTAGTTATAGATTTTTGAATTCTAAATTTGAATAATAAATCTTTCTTTATTATAATTTAAATTACAATAATACATAATCAAATTTATATTGATTACCAAATTTTTTATCTTTTCTCTTTAGTATTTAATTCTTTAAATTTGTTAATTAATTGTTTAAACATTTAAAAAATTAGACAACTCAATTTACTTATTTTTATTAATATTTTGTGGAGAACATTTGAAAATTTTTATTGTTTGCATATGTTTCTACCTTCACTAACCTCTCTTTATTGGTCTCATTATTCTTTCTTTTTTCTTCCCGTTCAATACGCCTTCCCCACTCTCCAGTAAGATTTTGTTTTGCCTACTTTGTGCTTCCTTCTCTCATCCCTTTTCTTCTTAGTGCTTTTTCCTCGTAATGTTTTTAGACCTTCTCTTTCTTTTTAGTCATTCTATTTATGATTTGCCCTTTGTCCCCTATTTTGGTTCAAAATTTGTCTCTGTTTTCCCCTTGAGTCCTAGTTAACTACATTTGGTTCTAAGATCTGAAATTATCTCTTGGTTTTTTTAAAACATTCAATTATTATCATTTTTAGTTATGGTATCTTATAAACTTTTTCCCTCTTTCCTTCTTTTAACTATTTTTAGAAATGTCCTTGCTGGAAATTTACAAGTGGAGTCATCTCACATTAGAAAGAGACATAAAGATAAAGTGAGTTATATACAATGACAGGACTCATAACCCATTGCCTTAAGGTTTTAGGTTGAGATATGATGTCCTAGTTGTATATAGGCTCCCTTGCATCCGATCAAATTTCTCCCTAGGCTCCCTTAAAACCCTTCATTGGTATCAAAGCTGGGTTGGCAAAGTTTGATTAATAGAGATTCATGGATTTAGATTAGAGTGACTCAAATGGCTTCGCATAAGTTATGGATTAAAGGGGAACTAGTCCAATATGAATAGTTCCATTTGTGAAGGTGAGATGTTAGAAATTCACAAGTGGAGTAATCCCACATTAGAAAGAAACATAAATATAAAGTGAGTTATATCTAATGATAGGACTCATAACTCATTTCCTTAAAGTTTAGGTTGAGATATGATGTTTTAGTTATATATGGGCTTGCTTGGATCTAATCCAATTTCTCCCCAGGCTCTCTCAACCCTTCACTCCTCCATCCCATAATTAAACCATTTCTCTCCTTAAGATTGCACTTCTTTCCCTTCTATTTAGTCTAGGTCTCTTAGCCACTTTATAGCCTCACTACTCCACCCTAAAACAATGGTGATATTTCTTCCTCACCAAGGGAGAATGCTTTACCTACAACTTCTTGAAAAGAACTTGGAGTCAAGTTCTAAACGATGCTATTGGTGCTACCTCCCTCTAATATTTCCCCATAGCTTTGATTAAAGGCCATTTTGTAGTGGCACCTCCTTTGAACATGCCATAGGCTAGAGGTACTAAGTGGCAATCATCTTTGATTGATTTTTCTTAGAGAAAATACTTATTTATCCTCCCTCAAATCTTGGGCATATAGGAGCTATAATTATTATTGTTTACTAGAAGTTCTTATTTCATAGGATGATAATTTTATCTTTAAATTCAACTCACAATGAAGCTCAAAAAGTTCTTGACAATAAGCCTTGGCATTTTAATGATAAAGGCATTTAGGTGTTGTTCCTTCAAACCTTAAGAGTATGAGAATTCATTTAGGACTGAGCTACATTGTGAGTTTTATTAGTAAACCTATAACTATGAACGAAGCCACAACCATAATGAAAAGGACAAGCTATGATAGGATTTTGATATTGGTGGAATTAAATCAATCCCTTCCTCAATTCATCCTAATTATAAGATTGAAAGAAAATGTAGAAATATATGACGAACTCATACTAGTCTTATAATAGTGGAGGCCTCATTTTTCAAACCAAGCTTAGATATGGAAACCTACATATAGAAAATTTAGGACAGGAGGGTATGATGAACTTGTAGACATTATTAAAGAGCCTACTAAAGCCATTAACTCTACTTCTGCTCCAACAAAAACAATTATATGACAAAATGGTCTAAAGAGTGAGTTGGACAAGAGTTATGAGTAAAAAAAGGCTCAAATGTCCTGGGTTTTAAGATATAAGGAATTCCCATCAAAGCAAAAGATAAATATGCAAGGCACTACCTCAGTTAAATTTAGTGGAATAAAATTCTATCTAGGAGAAAGAGGATAACAATATATACTTTCCTTAAGTCTTTAAATCTCTAGAGGAAATATAGTCCAATGGAAACAAATCCACTTAGAAGGAGATTGCAATAGATGAAGGATAGGAATTCACTCCTATTGTTAAGCATAGTTTAAATAGAAAGACTAAGGGCTCTTACTCCAAGTGTTTTAGAAAATCAATTAACTATAATGGAATGTTAAAGGAATTAATTACCCCTTTGAATAATTATTATTTAAAGACAATATTCAATCAATGAAACACTTTGTTAGGTGTTTTGGAAACCAAACTTAACAAAAAAAGGTTTAGGAAAACAATATTTCTTGAAGAATTATTGGTGCATTCTCTCTAATCATATAACTCATTACTATGAAAGAATTGTGATAGCCTATAATACTTAAAAGTTATGAGAAAATTTTCATTGACTAATTAATTCATCTAAGTTGTTTTTATTATAGTCCAGGCTAATTATCTGTGCTTCCTTCATTTATACCTCAAGTCATGCCTTCGGAAAAAAATGTAGAATAAATCACATGATATCTATGAGGATGTTCATATTCTCTAGTTGGTAATAATAGACTTCAACTATTTCCTAAGCCTATTAGAAGTGGAAGCAATGTTTGTGTTAGAAACTTATCGAACAAGCTGGCTAAGTGTGGTTCAAATATTAAGCTGATAAAATTGAAATTTGAAGGTAATATATTTTCTTATAAGAAAAACAACAAAATTAATAGTTCTAAAGAAAGAAACTAGTCAAGGCTATGGTGAATTCAAGTTAGCTCTCTTCTTTCCCTAAATATAAGCCTATCTTCTAAAATCCATACTTATTAGGTCCCTTGCCTGTTTACATTAAAAACTTGAAACTGGGTTTTAAACCTTATTTTCCATTCAAATTAGATAGCTTACTAAATTTGGATTAATGGTTTGAAGTAGTAATAAAAAGAGGCTTTAAGGTGAATATAAACAATTCACTACTATTCATTTGTAATAAAAAGCTAAAAAGAATCAAAAATGAACTTAAGCTATTAAATCTGACTAGATATAGAAGCATTCATAATTCAGTGAAGGACTCCTTTGACAAGCTCTAAAGCAGTCAATATTTGTTATATAATGATTGCTTTATTTTATTTCATCATAGTAAGGAGAAAGAAGATATAGTTACTCATACTAAGGCATTGGAGATTCAATACTCTTTACTGAAACAAAGATCAAGAATTCCATGGCTAAAGGATGGTGATAGGAATATAATTTTTTTCTTAAATTTTCTCAAGCTAGGAAAAATCAAAATATAACCACTTCTCTATAATTGGAAGATGGAACAAAAGTCACCTCCTAAAAGGATATCTCAAAGAAGCCTTTGTTTATTTCAGTAACTCTCTAGGTTCTAAAGATGATATAGTTTTTTCAACATCTCTCCTCAACTCCATTGTTTTGGACAGATCATTAGAGGATGATACATCTTTAGTCCTTCCTTTCATTAAAAGCCTATTTTCAATATTAATCCTAACAAATCCATTAGTCCTGATGGTCTTAATGGAGTTTTCTTTTAGAAATCATAGTATTTGATCAAGGATGTGTTTGCACATATTATCTTAGGGTTCTTTAATTGAGGTCATTTATTAAAGGAGTTTAACAAGACATTCGTATGTCTCATTCCAAAGGTCCATAACCTTACATCCTTAGGAGATTTTAGACTTATTAGTTGCTTTAACCTTACCAACAAGGTCATTTCAACACTTCTTTCTATTAAGTATAATGAAGCATAAACTCAGGTTGCTTGTATTGAGGGTAAGGATATTTCTATAACATTCTTCTTGTGTAAAAGATTTTTAAGAACTAAAAGAGTAAGAATTCTATTAAATCTTATCCTATCAATGTTGATTTTAAAAATGCTTTTAATTCTCTAAGTTTGTGTTTTACTATAAATGCTATTTAGGACTTTGGATTTCTAACTATATTCTTGGGATGGATCTGACAATGCCTCATAACCCTACAGTATATTGGTGAATGGAATGCCTACTCCTATTCTCAAAAGGGAAAAGCATATCAGGAAAGGGTAATCTCTCTCCCTATATCTTTCTAAACTAAGAATGAATGTTCTTTCTGGACTAATCAAGCATTGCACTCATCTTAAGCATTCATTTAAATTTCCTAAAAAATGTCAAAGATTAGGTATTTATAGTCTAGCATTTACAAGTGACTTATTTCTCTTCTTAAAGGTAGATGTTGATTCATTATAGGATCGAATTAATTTCTATGGAGATATTCAGGAAGATATCTGACCTTACTATAAGTAAATAATAAAGCTACTTCTTCATTTCAACTTCTAATTAACACTTATCAAATTGATTTAAATCAGAGACAATTGACATTTACTAGGTTAGGAATTCCAATATCCTATAAAAGGCCTACATTCACTAATTTTCTGCCACTAATCACTAAAGTTAAGACAAGGATTCATGATTGGTTCAATAAGTCACTCTCATTTATAGAAAGGCTCCAAACCATCAATTTAGTATTAAATTCTTTCAATATTCAATTGTTTGCTCACATTTCTCTTCCTACTTCAATAATCAAGACCATTAAGAAGTGTCTTAGGAATTTCCTTTAGGTAGGAGCATTTACTCACTACATGTAGCTAAGATGGTTAGGAAAATTATTTATCTTCTTAAGATAGGGGGCTTAAAGTTACTCCTTTAGAGCTTACAAATAAAATATTATTAATTAAACATATTTGGAGGTTACTCACAAATAAGGAGTCCTTATAAGTGAGATGGATATACTAACATTACTTAAGACAATATGAATTTTATTCATGTCAAGTTAAAAGATATTCCTTATAAAAATGAAGAGTATTTTCAAGCTTAACAATCAAGATACCCGTTGGTTCATAACTAAGCTAGATGATGGTTCTAATGCACCTTTTAGTCAAATAATTAGAGTTTAATGGTTTTATTAATAGATAATAGCTACTTTTCTCATTTAAAGGCAACAATCCCTTATTAAACCATAATAAAGCAAGTAATTCAGAATAATCAATTTAATTTAGAACCTACAATTAGAATAAAATTATTGGAGATTTTACTTGGACTGTTAGGTAATTTAATTAATGGAGACCAAATATATTAGGTTATTAGTCAATCATATGTTTTTTTTCTAAAAGACCATATAAGGAAATGTTAAAAGGAGCCCGCCTCCTTGGAAGGCTTCACTTCAGCCTTCGGAATGGACCTAGATGCAATCGCATCCTCCCTCCCTCCCTTATGAGGAATTCTTAATTTTATTTGGAGAAAATTTGGTGAATAAATCTAGCAATACAGAGGTAGGTACAAAGTTTGACTCTGCTTTGGTTAAACCCAGAACAACCAGTGTATGGAGCAAAAAGCTTCATATCCATCACAACAAAGGTACGCTGAAACACTCCCACAATGTGGTCCAAAATGGTATAATCTCTTCCCCCATTACACTGCTACGAGATGGTGCAAAAGCCTGGTCTTTTGCTCTGATAGGATTCTTCTAGTCAAAAAGGTTAGCTTCTTCAGTTGCACAAGCGTGGGTAAAGGTTCATTGGAGTAAAAAGTGTCTTGATAAAGTCCTACTATGTAAGGATGGCACTATCCTCTTCAAGTTTTTGGATGAAACAAATTTAACGAAGATTGTAGAAAAAGGGCCTTGGCATATTGGTAACCAACCCTTATTTATCCAACAATGGAAACCAGGAATGTCTCTCGATAGGAGTAAAATGCTTTACCATTATGGTACACTTTTTGTCAGACCCCGTTTCCGGAGTCTGACTTTCATGCTTGCATACAATCATAGTACTTGAGCTATTTCCAATAGAGAACACCTTAATCATTATCTATTCATCTTCTTGCTCTGATACGATAAGGTATTGGATAACATACATTCATCAACTATACTTGCATTCAAAACTCCCCTTCCTAAACTCAACTCAGCTCTTCGAATAGTCGACTAATACGATGATAGTCGACTAGTCCATTTATCCATTTCAACCTGAATACCTCAAG
>JANZXP010000004.1:14420423-14438557 GCA_027576715.1 Erythroxylum flavicans | reverse complement strand
CCCTTCCAGAGCCTCTTCAGGTCTCTTACACCAAGTATTCTTTCAGCTATCTTAACCTCTCCAGGCTCTTAGCCTTTCTTTCTCTCACTAAAAAGATATTGTGAGCATTTGTTACAGTATGTTTAGCTCTCCAGTATCGCACTACAGAAATTTTCTTTTCTAAGTATACACTTGAAAGCTCAAAGATCACTAATTGTTCAAAGGTTTTTGGAAAACAGCTGAAAAGTTGTTCAATCTTCGACTACGACTATTATTTATAGTCTAAGTCTCCAACTGCTTCTTTGATTCTTGATAACTACTTCTTGAATCTTGATAACCGCTTCTTAAATCTTGATAACCGCTATTTAGTTGAGTTCTGTAACTAACTCCAACTAGCTAACTGTTCGACATACTAGTGTACATAAATTAAAAAAAATTATGGAACATACATATCAGTATTCATGGGTTATACCTTTTGTTACACTTCCAGTCCCTGTGTTAATAGGAGCGGGATTCCTCCTTTTTTCGGCTTCTGCTTTGTATCGTCTATGTTTTTCTCTTCTTCTGTATCTTCTGCTTCTTCTATGCTTTACGCTTCTTCTGTATTTTGCTTCTTCTATGTTTTCTAATTCTTTTGTATCTTCTGCTTCTTCTGTATCTTTGTGCTTCTTCTGTGTTTTGCTTCTTCTGTGTTCTCCACTTCTTCTGTGTATTTCTTTTGTGTTTTGCTTTCTTCTGTGTTCTCCATTTCTTCTGTGTATTTCTTCTGTGTTTTGCTTTCTTCTGTATTCTCCACTTCTTCTATGTTTTTCTTCTGTGTTTTGTACTTCTGCACATTTAACACACTCATCAAATTAGTTCATTTATTTCTAGCATTATTATTATTTGATTGTCATCAAAATTAATCATCGTAAAGTCCTCCTGACTTAATAGTATGTACATCAAATTAACCAAATTGCTTTAAGATCTTGCCTGACAGTGCATTGCTTAACATTAGCAATCATAACCGCTCTAATCGTATTGACAATCTGCTTAGCAATTTCATATTTAGGCAGTTCCTATTCTTGTATCATTGGCAATCACTTAGTCTTTTCCATATGTACATTGTTAAATTATCATTTTGAGTAAATTTTTCTATAGAAATGTTTTAAATTTTGACGTCCAATTTCGAGTAGGTGCACGACGTATAATTGCGCAACGTATAATATTTTATATTAGGAATGGGATAAACTCATTTTCATCTACATTTTTAAATAAAAAGACATAATATTAATCTTAATCGACTTCAGTAGTGCAGTAACAATGGGAGTTTGAAGGATATCAGAGTATTTCTGTGACTTGGAATCAAATGATAGCCATATGAGTGTATGGAACTGCATAATGCAAACAAAAGAATTATAAGAACTATGATGGCGTAATTGAGGATAAGTTAACAAATTCATTATAGAATTTAGGTGGCTTCAATCACCGAGAAACTACAAATAGCAACTGCTAAGGGAGGGATAAGTAAGTCGGGTTGTAGTTTGGTCATGGTCCATGTTCGTGCTGTACACGTGATAGCCAGGGTTGTATTGTATTCACAAAAAAACTTCAGATGGATGCTAATGAAGATCTTTCATGTTGTTGTTGGAGATGGTGGTCGATCACGTTAGCGATGGAATCGACGACGAGTTTGGCAGGTGTTCTGGCGATACTACCGGCGACATTCATTCCGTTCAAGGTACAGATGCCCTTGCTTCGTCCAGGGATATTATTGCATCGGTTTGGGACTTGAAGTTATAGGACCATTTTTCGGTAGAGATTGTAAAACTATTCCTCTTTGCTTCGAGTACTCCACTTGGACTGCTAGTGGCCTCATTTCTGCTAGTTGAAAAGAAGCCAAGAAGATTAATGAAATGAATAGCAATCCCAAGATGGTTTTATGCTTACAGCAGAAGGCCATATCTTCTTCTTTGTTTTGGTAATTGACGAGCACAAAGTGACAGAAAATTGTTATTACTTTATGTGGTTTCGACCACAAGAATTATAAGGAAATCAGGTTGTGCGTGGCTTGGCAATGAAGATGAATCTTAAGACATATATATAGAGAGAGAGAGACAGATAGAACTAGGATTGAGCTTTGACTGCTGCCTCTGCAAGGGCTTACTAATTTCCAAGAGTTTTGACTAAGCCATGTGTTTGAAGGTTGGAAGGAATGAGGAATTAATCAACACACGGTACATAGCTTAGACCTCAAATGAGCAACATAAATCAACGAGCCTGATGCACCCATTTTGTTCAATCGGTCTAATAATATATGTCTTCCAGGTCATAATAAAAAACAACGTAAAATGGGGGGACTGGGAGGGACTTTGTGGGATAAAATGCATACTCAATTCAAACATAAATCAGACGGTTATACTAGTAAAATTAGTTGCGCGAGAAACACGGGAACAAACGCTTCAATATGTAATAACAATTGTTGGTACCCTTAAATTAAGAAATTGTTTGAACAATTTAACTCTTTACGACTGAAACTGGTTTGTTTGCTTGTTTCATACTATTCAACTGTCAACAAGCACTCACTTAAGAAATCGATACAATACTACTGTGCACCCCGTTCTGTTAATAACGGCCTACGTGTCCTTCCTATATTGCCGCCTATGACGACGTATCTTCTCCGGTGAAGTCATTGAAATATAGATGATAAAATCAGCACTCTCTCTAGACAGATTTAATCAGCTTATGGTTTTACGAAAAATTTGATTCTATTTAATCCTGGCTTCAGGTAAAGTAGACAAATTTGTTGGTCAGAATCTTAGTTCAGTAAGAATCAGTCCCCATTCAAACTTTTATGTAAAAGGTTGTGTTCCCACAGGGCACAGAGCGTCAAACATTGGACAAAACACCAAGAAGAAATGCCAATACACTAACAGAATCACATCTTCCAATTTCTGCAGTCTTTGCACAGGAATAAGTTCAAACTTTCCCTGATAGTTTTAGGCATCATACACCATAAATTCTGTATAGATCAACAGCCTTCTGCACGGTATACATTCACTGTAATTTATAACAGGGTTGGCATTTATGAACAAGACAAGAGTTAGACTAAAAATCATCAAGGACGTGGATAAACAGTCATTTGTCAGTCAGAAGCCAGCCATCTCACTTTACAACAAAGCTGATTAACAGGAAGAATCATTTAGAAAGGGCTACCTCCAGTTTCTCTTTCAACTGCATCGCAGCACCAGTTTGTGTCCGGATAGAAAAGGTATGAAGAATGTTGTCCTGGTCTGTTGTTGACACACTAGAATCATGAGGCATAACTTGATGTTCCCTGAATGTTTTCATAATGCTAGATATTGGATGAGAGTCCAGAGGGCAAGTTATCCTCACAAGTGCATCATCCTGTCCTGACTGGAAATCTATCTCTGGCACTGGGAATGGTTTTTGTTTACTACTTGATATCTCCCTTTCAGTTTCCAAAAGCCTAATCTTTGCTTGCAGGTCCGTGATATAGGTAATGGCATCACCAAGCAAAGAGGCCTTGTCCATCTTAGAGATATTGGGGACAACAGCTCTTAACGCATAAAATCTCTGATTAAGCTTCTCCCTCCTCTGTCTCTCTGCTTCTACGTGATTAAGTGGCTCTTCCCTCCCATTTGCAGGTTTTCTTCCTCTCTTCCTTGGTTTCCGTTCATCTGGCTGAGGTGACAAGTCATCCTTGGGCTGCTCCAAACCAGTAACAACAGATTCTGCATTGAAACCTGCATCAAGCATTTAGTTCCAGATAAGGAGAGAGTTTTGAGTCATTTGTAATATTTAGACAGCCATTAGAAGGATTTAAATATACTCTACTTCTACCTATTGCTTGAATTGCATAAGATTCTGACGTGAAGACCAAATCATCTTCAACCTTAGGTGAAAAATTAATGCTGACTGATCTCGGTTTTGAGCCACCCAAACTTAGTTCATGCCCAAAGATTTTAGGAACCTTTGCATCTGCAGTGCCAGATTCGCCAAATAAAGTTCTTGCCCTCTCCATAACGTTGTGATCTTCAGGCAGGGATTTCACCGAAGCCAGTTCAATAACTCCAGACTTAAGAGGTAAAAACGCAAGTGTTTGGATCCCAGCCAATCTTGCTAACTCTGATCTAAATTGGTATTGAGCCAAACAATTACCAATATCAGACACCCAAATTAATCTGCCAGACTTGTATGATTCCCCAGGACCATATGCCGAATCACAGCGAAATGTAAAATACATTGACGTTAGATAAAGCATCTCTATATCCGAAACCCCATCAAACCTGATTGCATAATTATCTTGATCCAACACATTAAAGCCTGCATGCAGCTTTTGAAGCACACGTTTCTTCACATCATCACTCTTCTCAACTCCCTCCAATCTGCCATCCCCAACTGGATTTTCACCCCCAACTCTACCGACATTCGGATCCCGGCAAATCCCATCTCCCCAAGCCAAGATGGATTCACCAGACTTCAAGCTGGAAAAATTCCAGAAAATTACATAGTTCCAACTAGAGCCTTCCACAAGCTGAGAAAGACCCTGTTGAAAACCTAAATTTCTCTGCGTTGAAAAGAACTCCCTTAATATGTTATTAGAAGCTGATAAGCTCAAAAACTTGCAGGCCTCACTACCTAATACAGATTCCACGACTGCCTTGTCTTCACTTCCCCAAAATTTCTCATCCATTTTTCCTCTTTCACGATCACCACACAAACCTCAAATTATCCTAACTTAAAACCTCAGAACTTAAAGCTCATCCCTCTAAACAAATTCCTGAAAACGTTTAAAGAGAAAAAGGAAAGAAAAGATGCTTAGCCGGAACTCCAAACACGGACAAAAATCACCAAAATCCCATTTCAATAAACTCAAAACACGTTATTAAAAATTCTCAAAAAAAAAAACACGTTATTAAAGCAAAACGATATGGTCAAAAGGAGCAGGGCGAAACTACTACAGACACATCGGGCAAATTCCTTTAAAGAACCTGCTAAAAAAGTGTACTAAATCGTAGGATGAGAGCAAGTAAAGAAAGAAGGGGAGAAAATAAAAGGACTTACCTGTGAATTATAGCAACCTACGAACTTGAGATGCCTGAAATTCCCATATAACCTAAACCTTGAAGACGTTTATATTAGATCTGAGGTCTAGGGTTTTCCTTTCTTCAACCTTTTTTTTTTTTCTTTTAATGTTGAGAACTGACTAAGAGATTTGGTGCCACCAAGTCACCAACTAGCTCTTTTGGGTGCGTGTGTGTGGTGCTCATGGTCATGTTATCCTCAACTCTTATAAAAGAGGAAAATGTGTTGCTTTCGTGTTGTAACTTGTAATTACGCCACATGCTTCACGTTGGGCTGTCCATAGAGAAATGGACCCCACCCATCACGTTGGAAGGAATAGGCAGCATTCCTGTTAATTACTACTGATTTAAATGTTCGCCTTATCTTCAATGAGCAGACCTGTCGCCGAGTTCAAATTATTATATATAATTATAATAATACTACAGAAATACGAGTAACAAAAAGTGCAATTTGCATTTAATATTTTAATTAGAACATAACTTTGTACCTATAATATTTAGTTCAAATTCAATTATAATATTTTTCAAATATTTAAAATAGATTATGAATTAATTAAAAATTGAATGAGATTGAACTTTTCATTTAAATGTCACATTAATATTGATATAATTCTTATTATTTATTTTAAAGATTTATTGGCAAGCCCCAGTGTCATGTGTATATTTTGTAATTTGAATAATTAATCTGTAATGTTAATTATTTAGTTTAAGTTGTTAAATAAAATTCATAAATTCCCTAATCAGTCAACCTTAATTTGTCAAAACCCTACTTAGTACTAAGCCTCCGGCTAAATTCTCTAGTTTGTCAAAAACCTATATTAGTACCAAATATGTTTTACAGCTCCTTAATTTCTTTAATGCACAATCTTCCTCCAGCTTCAAATTCCTTTCTTAACGCTTCCTCCATCTGTTTGCAGCACCCTAATTTTGTTGTTGCACAATCTTCTTTCGGCTTCTTCAACGAAAATACCTAATGTCATTAATGCTTTTCCCCTTTGTTTCGTTGCTTCCTGATTTCTTCCTCTCGCGTCTTCGACGTAAATCCCTAATTTCTTTAACGCTTCTCTCCTCTCTCACATCTCGCACTAGATTCCTCTTGTCTTCTCTATCGCTCCAGCTCTATCGGTTCCTCTTGTCTTCTCTATGGGTCCTCTTTCTTCCATTTCGCACTAGTTGCTACCTCTTTTGATAATCAACGCAATTCATATGTGAAGTGTGGTTTAGTATAATTTCTCTATCTCGTCTCTTGCATCTCACGTCTTGCTTTGAACGTGGACTGTGTGCTAAGGGCTTGGTTTAGCATAATTTATTTTGAATACTGATTTTAGTGATTAACTTCTTATGTTTGATTAAAAAGTGAAGGAACGTAAATTAAAGAATTTGGGTACAAATGATGCTTCATATGTCACAAGAATTAAACTAGGAGAAAAAAGGATTGACTCCCTTACGACAGTTACCACAAGTGCACTAGAGCATCTTTTTAGGATTTCAGAAGTTACAATGCTTTGTAAATGAATAGATATATGATGTATATGTTTATCTGCAAGTTCTTTTATAATGATCATGTATTCTTAGAATATATGACATTTTTCCTAAAAAAATTGAAGATTAGCTAATGTTTGGTTGTAACTTGGTCAAACGCTAGTTGGAGCAGTTAAGCTCCATATGTTATATAATGTGGGCATGGTCCAAGTAGTGGGTGTGGTAAAGGCTTGCTATGGCTTTGTACTTCACTTTTATTGTAAAAATTGTCGTCTTCATCAAATTTTTAACTAATGGAGAAGCATAGAATAGAGTAATCCAGTTGTGGTAATTAATTTAACTTAACTGCTAAATATAATGCCAAAACCAGGTAATGCAACCTAATTCTGTCCAATCTATGCCCGTAAATAATATAATTCATTAGATCATATATACATAAAATTTATAGGCATATAGCCATAATATTGAAAGTGATACGACAACTGCACTAGAGCCTTGTTGGCACCGGGCATGTACTTGGTAATTAAGTTAAATTAGTGAAGTATGTGTAAGTTAGTCTGTATGATACTTCGTGGTTTTAAAATTTTTAAAATTTTCTTAAACTCTTCTTTTCTCATTTTTGGATATAAACTATAGAAGCAACAGGAGATGAAAGACAAAACTAGTAATCAGTGAGTTATTGTGTTTGTTGCCTAAAGTATTTAGTAATAGTTATTGTCTTTGGTCTTTCCTACGAATTATGCATGTTCCTAATCAGTTGTATAAGTCTTACCAATTTGTATTTTTTGTGATTATTTATTTCACAATTCTCTTTAGAATGTGAAAGCTTATTGTTTAGAGAAAAGGTTTAGGTCTTGGCAAGTCTATTGAAATTGAACTTCTTCATTAGTTAATTTTACCATTAGTTTATTATTATGATAATTGCAGTGACATCTCCTAAAGCTATAGATCCCATGTCTTCTACTATAGCACCAATCAATGATGATAATATGGTTTGTTGTTATAGGTTAAATGCCCTACCAAGAACTTGATGGAGTGATAATAACCTATGGAGGAGATTTTATGGATGTCCCAAACATCTAGCGACTTTTTATTTTTAATAATGTAAAATTATTGATACGTGTAATGTTTATCTTATTAATTAATTTGTATTTGGGGTTAGTAGATGTGATTTTTTCAAGCGGTATGATGAGAAATATACTAAACTATTAAGTTGATTCATAAATTAAAAAAAGAAGTATGTATGTTGAAGAGGGAGTCCTGGCAACGCTGAAACAAGTACAATTATGGAGATTGAGGAGCAAATAAAGCTCATGAAGCAACACATTAATGTGTTGATAAAAGAGAAAAAATGAGTTGAAATTAATTGTATAAATTATTATAATAGGATTTGTTATGCTTATAATGGGTGAAATTTTCAAAATTGTTATAAGAAAATGGTATTGAATTGCAATGCTTTGTTTCAAACTTAAATTATAATGAATGTAATAATATGATTATGCACCGGACATCCTATTTAAATATAATTTCTACTTACATATTCAATGTAATGATTCTCTATCATGACACCAGTAATATTTAGTAATTTATAATAATAATATATTCGAAATTCATTAATCAAAAGTGGCAAGCACATTAATATTAGTTATATATTTGGAATTCACATATAAGATATTTAGAATTCATATCCAAAAGGGGAAGACAAATATACATATAGCGAAAAAGAACATATCAACAACATATCTACCAAAAAATTTTGTCAATAATGCATCCATGTAAAAATTATTGCCAACACATTTGACAACTTTAATGGGGATGATTAGATTCCATATTGCTTCCCTCATTTGCACTTGACTGGGAAACTTGTTCCCATGGTGGTTAAGTTAGTGGTGCTCTCCTCCTCTTTGCTTCAACTTTTAACTATTTGGAAGTAATGCCAGATCTTCCTTTGAATCTTAGACCCCTTAGTTCAAATGATAGCTTGAATGTATGTGAATCATCTTCTCCAAACTTCCCTTTACTAACATATGAAGATCTACCAACCTAGAAACACATATGTCATTCCTAGAATTCATTTGAATTAATTGTTAATAATGTAACAAACTTTTATGTATATAACTCACAATATTACTTTGTTGACTTGATATAGTGGTATCTTCAACTATGTTTGCATTGATAACCTATATTAATAAAATGTAACATAATCATTAGTTATTACAAACAAGATAAATTGATAAAAAATTGAATGGTTATATATCTGTGAAGATATCTTAGTGATCACTTAACAGACATAGTGGAAATAACAATATGAGTTTGATAAACAAAGTAAAGCACACTAAGTAATGCAAGGTATAATCAAAAAAGGTTCTATACCTAAGAAGATGTTTCACTAAGTAATGTTGAGCCTTCTTTGTTGCATTTTCTAGCATTATGGCCATAATTGCCGTGCTTCTTACTTTTTTTTCCCATCTCTCCTAAGACAATTTTTTGAATTTTTTTTACATTTTAGGCTCATTTGGTCCTTTCTTTCTAATTATTTTTGGTCTCCTTGGCATGAATTTTTTAAGTGGTGGGTGTATCACCTCTCATAAATCATATGACAAAAAATTAAACCCCTAATAAGTTATAACATATGTTCATACAAACTAAGGAATTGAGCATTCTTGTAATAGTCACCTATAAATGTCTTGACCCTTTTCTTAGAATAATGGATAACACTAATTGTATGTTTGCAATGTTATCCTTATAGATCCTACACATGACAACTACATGATTTTTGTCTACCAATCTTTATAATATGTTTGCCATCTCCTTTTGACACTTTATATTCCCCCATCTCCATTCCACACTATTATTAATTGTATTGTATCTTTTTGTTCTTTTCCAATTTCTTCATAATGGTAAGTATAGTATCTAACTTCCAAACATGTATAAAATCTCTCCTTTTCCGTATCATATATGAATATAAGTTTATAAGCCTGTAGATTTACAAACCAACTCCATTAATTAATATTTTCTACTTCTATAATAACCCAAGTTAACGGATGCATCCCTCCATCACCATCCCTCCTTATTGCACTTAATAACTACCCTTAGAACTTAGTCTTTCGAAAGAAGCCATCAATTATGTATATACCTATGGGCATCCCTTAATATACCTAAATCTAATCTTATGGCTCTCACTCTTCTTCAACTTGACATTGTATCCTGTTTACGCTACATAACTTATAAAAACCTATTTAAATTCTTTTGCACTTTTATACTCTATCCCCAGTCTCCAGTATAGTGCCTTATTAGTTGGATTATGCCTGATACTTGTTGCTGGTCTTCATAATGGGTAACTAGTTTATTCTCTTCTTGGATATTCGTCATTACCAATAAAACTACTACAATTAGTTGACTAAATTTTAATTAGTTTATGTTATTAGAAATATAAACTTTTATATACCTATCCTATTGGTACCTAACATCTTGAACATATTCATTAGCCTTACTAACTTCTTTAACAATATATTCATCAAAAAGCTCATCAACCTTACTAAATATGTTCATTATCAATATAATCCACAATATGTTCATTATCAATATAATCCACCTTAAGACCATTACTTCTATCTTCACCTTTACTATCTCCATCCTCTCCTTTTCATAAAGTTTACAAGCTTGAGACATCTTTGGTTTGATTAAAAAAATCTCAACGAATAACTAAATTTGAAACTTGGTATATTGTAATATGCCTTGTGAACTTGAAGGTGTCCTAACTCCTTCCCTATGTCTCATATTTACCTATAGCTGACATAATCAAGGGTCATTTTATTCAAAAATACTTGTTTGCATATCAACATATTTTAACTCAGGTTTGGCTACTAACTTCCTACCATAAATTGCCCTATACAGCTTTATGAGGCCATTATAAATATGTTCATATACAAGTTAACAAATTTAATGACGCTTGAAGAATCATTGTAAGAAATCAGAATATGAACTATTTGATAATAATGCATATAATTGTAAATTTAGGGTTATTTCCTAACATATGATGGCCATAAAATACACCAACTATTAGGAGGGATTTTACATAACTGGGTTAAAGAAATAGGTGTAGGAACTAATCTTAAGGTTTGTATAAGAAACTAATAATCACATATTGCAAAAAAAAAAAAGTACTTAGGCTTTTTTAGTTCAATAACCGAACTCAAAAATCAAAACATTTAGACTCACCTATTTAATCCTGTTAAGTAAGGAATCATCCTTATATTTTTCTAGATAGCTATTAATCCAAACCCAAATAAGAACCTTTTTAAAATAAGCCTACACTAATTTAGCTCATTCAAAGGAAATTGATAAGTATATAAAATTAACAAAAATATGGGTTACTATAAAATGAAATGGCAAATATTTTCTAAACAAAAATTTTAGGAAAAACATTCCCTTCCTAATTTGTTTTACGAAGAAGAAACCATACTATATGATTAAGGGTTTTTATGAAAATATCTATGAATTGTAAAACCATTTGAACTTAACGAATAATAATAATTGATATAAGAATTTTCAACTATTAAATTCAAACTATATGAGAATTTTTAACTATTAAATTCAAACTTGCATTATTTATATGTATAAGTACAAAAAAATAATGGGAATAGGAGTGATACAAGTGAAAAGGTAGAGTGTGAATGCAAAAAGGTAAGGTATCAAAGATTTGGTGAGGCATGTAAGTAAGGAAGCCATTTGAGACTGTCTATATTTTTTTATTTATAAGATTCTCACTCTTTTTCACACGTATTCCTTCATCATCTTCATTTTATTTTTCTAGTTACTTAAACTTACTTCTCATAGCTCACTCTTCTAATTATCTCTACCCACATTTGCAAAAGAACATACAACTCCTCTATTAATGCCTTATAGCTTATTTTTAAACTTTGTATTCATTCTCATTTATGTTATATTATTTTCTTTCATTTCCATTATTGTTGGTCTTATTATTTGCAAAATGTTATGTACAAGTTCCTTGTATTATTTTGACCCTAAAGCCTTCATTTTTTTTCTAAAGATCATTGATCATTCTAGTTTCTTGACCTATACTATTTTAACTCCTATGAAGGAAATTGATAAGTGTATGAAATTAACTGGAACTACTAAGACAGAGAGTAAAGGATATAAGAATGAATAAGAGAAATGAGAGAAGCTCAATAGAGGGTCCACATTAAAAATGCAGAGTGATTTATAAACAATAACAATATTATAATACAAACAATGAACTATGCAAAGCAGATGGATTTATAAATGGATTTTGTGGTTTCTAAAGCAATATGGACCATATATAATAGAAATAATGACAAAAGGGACAACCTACCACGATTTATTGTTCCCTCTTCACCTATTTCTGTCATCCTCTTATTCACTAGATGAAGTTGGTACGTGATACAAAACATATACGAGAAGCATTTAAGAAATTAATGATTTTTTTAATGAAGTTATAGCTCCTTCTTGTTTAGCTTAAAGTTTTAAAATTAATTGAAGTTACTATAATGCAAATATATAGCTCCTATAAAATAGTATAGTAAGGTATCGTTCCCTCGAGGATTGATTGTAATTAAAATTGACTTTTGTTTGAGTAAACCAAATAATGAGAGATTGAAATTGCAAAAATTCACCATTTAAAGGCTTGCAAACACACTTCAAAATGTCACAAAAATAAGAACACAATTTTCATTTAGAGAATCAAATTATAAATGTTAGTATCATTCTCTCCGTACTATATAATCCCTCACTTTAGTTATGTAATCATGCTTAGTCCTAGGAATTCTAACATATTGGCCCTTTGTCTCTCAATACTCAAACCAATTAAGCCCAAAATAATGATTAAATTTTGGTATGTGATCTCTCAACCTACATACTTTACTTAACTGTTAAGTGGATATAAAGTAAACTAGCTAAATGCTCAATTTGGGGCCAAAAGTTATTGGGTTTGATCAATTTAGGGCTAAACATTATAATCTGCTCAATTAAGGTCATCGAGTCTGCTCAATATTAAGCTAGTTTGGAAAAAAATTTGGCATTGTCACACATGCATTGTTAACTCTGAGGAAGGTGTCTTACGTGGCATTTTCATGACCTATTTTCTGGCACCTTCCTTATTTCCACAAATTTTAGACCTTATCGCAACCCATAAGCCTTCCTCAAACCTAGCTAGTTGAATAATAAAGTCATTGAATTCGAATGGACGAATAATTCTCTTTGTATTTAGGAAGGTGAGAATGGGAGTATGATTTGATAAATGATTATTAGCAAATTTTGAGAAGCAACTGGGAAATAGATTCATCCATTTAAGATTTTCCACACTTCTATCGAGTTTTCACACTTCTATCAAGTTTTCATGTTATGTAAACTTATATAATTTGAAACAATGAATTTAATTTGGATTCATATGACTAATTAACTATATCATTTGGTCTTACTAATGTGCTTAATACTTTTATGATGTTATATCTATTTCAATGCTAAGGAAATATATCAATGATTCGAACCATATTATTGCCTACCAACCTTTATAACTATAAGAAGATTTAAGCTTTAAATAAAAGTCAATTAAAATTTGATTCCAAATATTAGGCTCTTTGTAACGTTTAGGCCAATGGTGAAAATTTTATAGGAATTTTATAGTTTAGAAGAATTGTAACATCTTAGATTTTTGGCTTTTTATACTTAATTTGTAGAGTTGGTCATTCTTCTTTACATGTTATATGCTAAGTGCTTCTCAATGTTTCACATATTCTTTAGGTGTCTTTGTTATTTGTTTTTGGATGTTTAATTGGTGTTAGTTCAGGTCAAGGTATGTTTTGGAGTTGATAAGCCAAAAGATTGTAAGCTCATTTTTGGGACTATGTTGTAGGGTTTATTTTTTTGGTTTTTTTCATAAAGTTAGAGTAACATTTTTAAGAAGTTTAAAACATAAAAGTTTTAGCTTTATGTGTTTAGCTTACTTAGGGTTATAATCATAAGATTCTAAAATATGTAGGGTAGGTATCGTTGTTTTAGTAACATATAGTTAAAGTAGTCACCTAAGTGCTTCGACCTTTTAAGTAAGTTTAAGTAGTTGGATCAAGTTTTTAAAGCAAGTATCTCTCTTAAATCGACCTTAAATAAATTTTAAAAGTTTCAAAAGTGCATAAGGTTGTTCTTTTCTCTCCCTATTCTCTCTCAAGTTCCTTTTAAGGATTTTAAATTTTCATAATTTAATCTCAGGTTTCTTCTATTCCTTTCGTATTTCTATATTGCTTCTTATTTATGAACTTTCTTATATGAGTTTGAATAAAACAAAGAAATTAGGTTGCTTTTTAAATAAGTTAAGATTGTAGAAGTTTTTGTTGTTGAGTAATATATATGTAAAAGTATTGAAATTGACTTGAGAAAAAAATGAGTGTAAAATATGGGAAATGGATTTTAAGTGTTCATGATTTATGAAATTTGATGAATATGAGACATATGAATATTTAGATATGATATATATGAGAACGGTGATAATTATACAAAACTTGACTTGGAAATTTGTGGACTCTTATTTTAATTATGTCTACCTACACCTAGAAAAGCTATTTGTTATAGCATTATAGGTCCATCCTAGAATCCCTATATAACTGTATATGGTAGAGTCCCAGCGAAAGGACAACAACTTACTAAATGATAAAATACTTATGTATGTTCGATTAATGATTCAATTGAGATATGATGCATTATAAATAGTAGATTCTTTACAAGTAATTACCAAATGGTATAATATCAATGGCTCTTCATTGATTATAATGCTATAGGAAACTATAATTATCCAATTTTCTATCTGACCACTGAATTTAGCAAGGAACCCAAAAGTTTGTAAAGAGCTTAAGATGAATTTCCAATATAGTTATTTTTGCCTTTAAATAATTGATGTTTATATCTACAATATGAAAAAATACATGAATGCATGAAAGTTCTGTTATGATTATGTTAAAGTGTTGGGAGTGTTCTGCTTATGTTGGTATATATCACATGCTTTTGTTAATATTGTACTGATATTTGATTGTTAGAGTTTCAAGTGTTAATACTTATAGAGAAATTTAGTGTTGTATGCAACAAATATAAATACAAAACTATTGAACAATTGTATTATATTAAATATAAAATTTTCTTTTAAGCAGGCTCTATTTTGTGTTAAAGAGCATTACTCATCTTTATTCTTTGTAGTTTGTGGATGTCTGTCCATACAGGTAAGTCCTGCAATTGATGTCAACCATATGTGCTGCTTTAATAGAATGAGTGTTTGGGTTTGGGTTTTGCTGAATGCAAAGGAGGTATAGATTTTATGTTGTTTAGAATATTCTTATAATCAATGATAAGTTTTTATATTCTTCTTTAATAGTCTAAGTATTTGTGTTTAGGTTTTGTTTGAATCATTAATGAGTAGATGTATGGATTACATGAGTATTTACTATATGTGGAATGATTTTGAGATCTTATGGATGATTCAATGCATAATAATGAAACAAAATTTTGTTCTTTACATAATAACACCTTAGATGAAACTCATAAGAAATTTATGATAGTTCTTTGCATAATAAACATCTAGAATAGTATATAGGTTGGAAACCAGTGATGTAACTTCCATTAGACTTATTGGTGAAAAATTTCATGAGCCTAGGAGTTACAGCGAGAACTGGCTTTCTCGATTCATATAATGTAACAATGTCACGTACCATAGTGCTTGTTTAAATTCAAACTTTGGAAATGAACTTTTAGGTGATTAATTTAAACATGAATACCTGAACTTCATTGTGATTAATTTAAACTTAGTATTAAAATAAGAAATTCATAGGTTTAACAGACATGATAGTTCTTTGCATAATAAACCCCTAAGACTGTATATAGGCTGGACACCAGTGATGCGGCTCCTATGAGACTTATCGATGAAAAATTCCATGAGCTTAAGAGTCATAGTGAGAACTTGCTTTCTTGATTCTTATGGTGTAGCAATGCCATATACTATAGTGCTTGTTTAAATTTAAACTTTGAAAATGAGCTTGTAGGTGATTAATTTAAACATAAATACTTGAACTTCATTATGATTAATTCAAATTTAATATTAACATAAGAAATTCATTGGTTTAACAGAAATGATAATTATTTGCATAATAAACCCCTAGAATGCATATTGGATGGAAACCTTCTATTTAGCTCCCATGAGGTTTATCGGTGAAAAATTCCACAAGCCTAAGAGTCATAACAAGAACTTGCTTTCTTAATTCATATAGTGTAATAATGCCACGTACCATAGTGCTTGTTTAAATTCAAACTTTGGAAATGAATTTGTAGGTAATTAATTCAAACATAAATACTTGAACTTCATTGTGATTAATTCAAAATTAATATTAACATTAGAAATTCATAGGTTTAATAGACATGACACTTCTTTGCATAGTAAACTCCTAGGACAACATATTGGCTAGAAACTCATGATGCAGCTCCTATGAGGTTTATTGGTGAAAAAGTCTGCAAGTCTAAGAGTTAGAGTAAGAACTTGCTTTCTCGATTCATAATGCAGCACTCCCTTACCGTAAGGTACGCACCGGGACGCCCACAGGTCATTCTGGTACATAGGATAAACAATTTTAAACACTCCTAAACCGTTCCAAATTACTATCTTACCCTTCCCATTGGTGATGGGATGTTACACATATGGTGTAATAATGCCACGTACTATAGTGTTTGTTTAAATTCAAACCATGGAAATGAACTTATAGGTAATTAATTCAAACATGAATACTTAAGCTTCATTTTGATTAATTCAAACTTAGTATTAAAATAAGAAATGCTTAGGTTTATCAGATATGATAATTCTTTGCATAATAAACCCCTAGGATAATATATAGGCTGGAAACTCGTGTTGCAACTCCCATGAGCCTTATTGGTGAAAATTCCACAAGCCTAGGAATCACAGTAAGAACTTACTTTCTCGATTCGTATGGTAATGCCACATACCATTGTGCTTGTTCAAATTCAAACTTTAGAATTGAACTTGTAGGAGATTAATTCAAACATGTTCTATAAAATTAGGAGAAATGAAGGATACTAGCTATGAAATCAATTTTTTAAATAACGGTTTTACAGAAATGAGTAATGTTGATAGATCATGGATGTATAGACGATTAACTCCAAATGGAATCCTGAGTATGTTGAGGGAGTTAAAGCTTTTATTCACTATGTATGTTCTCAACCTGCATATTTAGATGGACCAAAGATCAGATGTCCATGTAAAAAGTGCAAACATATTTGTTTTCTTCCTATTGATGAAGTGAATCTCCATTTGTTAAGAAGAGGGTTTGTTCCAAATTATTTTTGAGCTGACATGACATGGGGAGCCATTGATTTGTAGCACCCTAAGGGGTAATAAAGTAAACTCGTCAATAAATGTAGATGAGTTTGAAGGGGGAACTTATAACATCCCATTTCCTCATATTAAGGGTTAGAAGCCTAGAATACTATAGATGAGAGACATCAATGAGAAAATTAGGAAAATGCATTTCATGCTCATGTATAATATAACATAAACACATATGTGAATATTAATTTTTGCACACATTAAAATAATTATATATGCATTCATTGAAATTTTCCGGGTATAATTGATTTATAAATATGATTATGATATGAATTATGGATTATATTTCTTGAAAATTGATTTGGGGAGTGTGAATATTAATTTATAAGTTTTTGTGAAATTTAAGTAACCTCCATCAATGTCGAAACTAGCTCTCATCTTTCATTTATTACTTCCATTTTGTGTCCTCATCATCTTGCCACTAGAAAACCTAATCCTCCCAACCTCCATGATGATGTTCGTGTGATGTATGGAAAGTTAAGGTTCAAGTGGGTTTGAAGAGTTTGGAGTTTTCATCAAGTAAGTTATACTTTGATCTTCATGGGTAGTCATAAATGAAACAAATATGGTGATTATTTTGATATTAAATGATTATGAAAATAGTGATCAATATACATGTGCATCGTAGATGAAGAATGAGTATATGATGAGTAATAATTTATGAGGTTTTATAGGGATGTTTTGGGATAGATTTATAATGTGAATGGCGTATGAAAATGATAAAAATGTTGAGTAATAGTTGGATATATTCATGACTAGTTTTGTGTTTATGATTAACAATGGATTTGAGTTGTATTAAAGATGTTTTAAAGAATATGAGTATGGAATTAGTGTTTGAATGAGTGTTGAAAGTTAAAAAATGAAGAGATGTGATCATGTTCGATTTTGTGTTGATAATGAAGGTAAGGGAATTGATGAATGAATATATGTGTTGTGTTCTTATTATGAGAATATGAAAGTCATGAGTATAGATTGTAACATCCCGTCCCCATATTAAGAGTTGGACCTAAAATTTCAATGCATATGAGCTCAAAGAGAGATTAAGGAAATGTATTTTCTTGCTCATGCATAATGTTAGTATATATGCACATAAATATTGAATCTTTGCACAAAAATAAGTGTACATGCATTCATTGACAACTTCTGGGCATGATTGTTTTTAAATGTGA
>JANZXP010000004.1:14369483-14396860 GCA_027576715.1 Erythroxylum flavicans | reverse complement strand
CTCCAAACTCTCCATTGTTTTAGATTGGGCTGTTATGGGCGAAAAGATTACACAATTCAACCCCCCTTCTTGTGTATATCGTATATTGTACATGAATTCTATATTAACGTGTTATTTACTTCAGATAACTGTCTTGATGAGCCTTTGATTTAGCTATCATAAGTCATTTTTTATCTATGGTCTATCTAAGCACATCCATGGTGCAATCACATTGCTTCATGACATAAGTTAGCAATAATCCAAGCATTCATACAACAAACCTTATAGATTTACATACCTTTTGACCAAATTAAGTGACTTCATACACCTTGGGACTTAACACAACTTAGCTGCAGCACCATTTTTGGTCTCACATTTAAATATTGCCTCCTTTTGAAGATTTTTATCAATGTGCATCAACACTTGCCTACTCTCTAGATTTCATCAATATTGCCTTTTTTGTCTAGCCTAATTATAGATATTTGTCTTATTCCATCATCAACATGCCATCTTTATTACAATCCAAGTGCCTAAAGTCAAGGCCCATCAACATATATACAATTCTGCAAGTTATATTTAAATGTCTTAACAGTGTTAGTGTTAAATATGCCTACACATATTGATGCACCCTCATCCTTTCATAACATATAATGAACAACTGGTGTGTACAGGTGAAATGTGTGACATGCATTGAATCTCTTACATATATTCTATCTTTATATGCCAGCTATCCCTACATGTTAGACAGTTGGAGCATCTCTTGCCTACTTCTTGATATGAGTGACATTCTTCTCCTACTTCGCTTTCCAGTTGTCGAAATATGCAATTTTTAACAACTATTTCTGATGGAATTCACTAGATTCTGATGATTTTTCCTGAAAATTATTAAAGAATATATTTTCTCATTAATTTCTCAAATTTTCTTATGAAAAGAATAGAAAATTTTTGTTTAGTTTATACAATCATGGAACCATTAATACTATGTGTTAAACATTACACAAATTTATTGATTGTCCTAAGATCAATCATGAACTTGTATAAATGGTGATTTGCAGACTATTTTGCTATCTATTTCTATTTGAATATGTTATTAAAGGCTTCAAGTAAGTTTGTCGACTTTTGGACAAGTTATTAAAACACTTAATCATCCTTAATAAAAAATTGCTTATATCAATGTCAGCAAAAAATTTCTATAACTTTCTTAATGCATAAAACTCATTTTTCTCACTGAACTTCAATCTACTTAATTATATCATTTATTGGAACGCTTTATTATCTTTGTACTAAATTAAATATTAATTATTAACCTTAATGTTAAAAACAATAATTAATAAAATCCAATAAAAATTCAACAATAATCACTAGGAATCAAATGAATAAAATGAGTTATATGAAGTATTTATTAGTTTAAAAAGGTCTTTTTCCTCTAATGTAATTTGTTAAAACAGAAAATATTTTTAAAGCTCATTTTCTCTTTTAACTACTTTTTCTTTCTTCTCTCTTTATCTGTTGGTGTCTCTCCTCTTGTCTCTCTCTCTCCCTTCATGTCTCCGTCTCTGCCCCATTCTCAGTCTATCTCTCTTTATCTTTTTGTATCTATCTCTCCAACTCTTAGTTTCTTTCCCTCTATCTCTTCCTCTCTTTCTTTCTCTTTATACCATTTTCTGTTTTTTTGTCCATAAAAATAAAGAAAGATCTTTCAATAATGAATTAGTAATATCATAAATAATTTCATTTTTATCATTATAAAAAATATATTAAACCATACTAAGTTAACCAGAATACCTATTTTTCATTATTTATAAATTGTCAACAATAAATTAATAATATCATAATTAATTTCGTTTTGTAGTCAAACTCAATCATTATAAAAAAAAAGAAATATTCAACCATAAATAAGTTGATCAAAATATCTCTTTATCCAAATATTCATAAAATGCGGGTCTATCCAACAGAAAAAGAAAAAGCATTCCCACTTTGCCGATTGCTTTATGACTTTGAATCAATAGAATGTTATTGTAATGCTTAGGCCACGACTTTGTTACGTAGGGAATCGATTCCAGTTCTGTATTTCTGAATCCTTCATATGAAAAAAATCTATGTCATCATCTGTATTACGATATAATTTTATTAGGGGTAAATCATAGATTGGGGATGCCAAGTATTTTTTTTTTGAAAAAATTAATTGAGTATATATTGAAAAAAATATTGAAGAAGTCAATAATACAACTTTTGGAGGTTTATACACTCCCTTCCCAAAACAACAAACGACAGCGCAACATCTTTATTAGTCACACAGAACTTATCAAAACTATTACACATCAAAAACTATATTACATAGTACGACAACGTTTCAAGATGAGCCATGTAATTAAGCAAAAAGGGTAATGATGTATGAAAGCCACCGTAACAAGGAGCCGTGAACTTGTTAGAATTTGTGCACGCAGTTATGTCAATGACACTTTCATCTCCGTTGCCCTAATCAGTAAATGAAAAGGTCTTTTGGAAATTAAAGAATGTATTAAATTCCAAAAGGAAAAGATAAGTTTTACAGGAGTTCAAAAGTAAGTTCCCAGAGGGAAACGAAAAGCGTGGTTAATGAACTACCTCAGCAAGACGAACAAATACGAAGCTACCGGAATCCTATTCAGGGGAATAATAAATATGCAAAGGTATAACTTCAGAGATTCCAACTGCTTCTTATCCTTGGAGATTAAACTTGCTTCGCAGAATATCGATTAAACTTTGCTTCAGAGATTTCACAGTAAATCATATTGCTAATCTAATAAACTCTTTCTATTTTTTGATAAGCAAAATAAAGAAGGTTACATGAATAAAGGATTGGCAATGAAAGCAAAGTTTGAAAACTAGCAACCAGAGAAGAAAAATTAAAAAATAAAACGTTTGCTATTGGAGACGGCGGCGGATAAAAGAACAGGAAAAGGTAACATCTGGTGATTCCTGAAAATTCAAACTGGAAATATTGATTGTAGTAGTTTATTGTAAACGATTTTCCACTATGAAACATATACCAATGAAGGAAGTAGGCAATTGGCATATGAGAACTTTTCTGGTCATTTTTTATTCAGTAGTACTTGAGAAGCATGCAATATCATAGTGGCCCTTTGAGTATTAACAAAGTAATTATTTCGTGCACTATCCGATTTAGTTAATTAAATATCAATCAGGTACACAACCACAGAAACGTTGCGTGAATCGCGTCAACCAATTGGACCGCATCTTCATCGCGACTTGCTCATTTCGGGTTACGATTAAAAGACTTTTCTTCCCTGTTTTTCCTCGGTCCTTGTTGAAAGCCTTTTCCTTACCTATCAAAGCTCTTCGTCGATTATAAAAATTCCCTTCATAAGGTTTTGGAACAACTTGAATTAAGTCTTTGCTTCATTGCCAACAAAGAAAAGAATTAACTGTATTATATAGGGGAAAACGCACTTGCAATTTACTGAAAGTATTTTTTGACAAAATAAATTGAATTAGTGGGGTAACGGTCTCCAAACAGAGCTACAAGGAGGAAATGTTACAAGAGGAGCTTTAGCTGAAATGAAATCAAAATACCAACAAGCTGTTGACGTAGAGCAAAATACTAAATGCAATGATATCTAAGCGTGGCCTATGTCATTTTCAAAATAAGGAGAGAGTATTTGGATTCATATAAGGAGTAAGCTCTTCCAATATCTAATAAAGCAAACACATGCAAGTGGGAAATGAATTGTGTATAAAAAAAATTTGCAAGTTATTTTAATATTTAAAATCCTTCTTAAATAAAATTGGTATCATATTAAACTTTGAAAGGAACCTGATAACGTTTGAAAAGAAAGGATCATATTAGTTATTTAAAATACAAAAAAAGTCTATTAATCGAAATGATCCTATTCGTACTCGAAAAGAAAAGGGTCTATCAATCGATAGGAACCTATTAGAGCTCAGATGGAGATAAGCATCTTAGTTGATAGGAGCATGTTGATGCTTAAAGCGAAAAGAACCTCTTGTTTTATTAAAACAGCAGGAGCCTATTGAAACTGAAAGAGCCTTTTGAAAACACAAACTTATAACGCAGAAATTTAAAAACTAAGAAGAGAGAAAGAATGACACAGTAGATTTATACTAGTTCAGCTAACAATCAAGCCTACGTCCAGCCCCCAAGTATCTAACTTGAGTATTTCACTATAAGAATCCAAGTATTAAAGTTAAAGAGCCTCTCCAAGCTCACAAATACATATTTTTTAAGGTTCTCTAACTTTCCACACTCGAATTATATAAGAAGCTTCTAAAAGCTCACAGAAAAATAAAATATAAAATCAAAAGTAAGTTCTCAAATAACAATTTCTCTCTTGATAGAGTGATTTCACCTTCTAAGGCACAATAAGAATGATATGACTCTCAATAATATAGATGCTACTCAAATGTTTCGAAAGTTTGTGTATGTTAATTACTTCACAAGTGTTGTTTTTCTTTAAATAGTCAATTTCTTCAACTAGTCGTTGCTTCATCTGAATTTTGAGTTAACTTTAGATTTTCAATATCATCTTTACTAGAACAAAAATTTCCAGAGATAATTGTTCGATTAGGTAAGATCGTCTTGGATATTAATAAGGAAAGTTTACTAAGAAGGTTCCTGCAAGAAAGGAAGTAATTTTCCTATGATTTTATTTCCTTTAAAAAATACCGTTATCTATACAAGAAAATAAATCTAATTTGAATTTTGAAATATTATATAGTTATTATCAAAATAGTTAAATATAAACCTTGAGCTAACAATCTCCCCCTTTTTGATGATGACAAGCAATAATAGATATATTTTTCAAAATTCAAAGAGATAATAATTAATTTCGAAAGATACTTGTGACTTTTATATGTTTAGACATAATTAGATTTTGACAGATTTTCATAAGTTCAACGACAGAGTCAATCACATATATAATCGAGGAAGCATGGAGAAATATATCATCATATATGTAGAAATATGCGAAAAAAATTATTAAACTCTACCCCTTTGTCATTATCAAAAATAATAAAAGAGTATAGGCATGAAGGAACTATCAAAAGTTTGAACAAGCTAGGCAGAAAAGAATAACAATAGAGTTAATGAAGCAATTCCAAGATTTTTCCCAGCAACATTTGCATGTCAAGAAGTTGATTTTGCTTACTATCTATTTGTTCTCGCATTTGATCCTAATTGGCTTGAATGTTCTACAATTGTTGATGGAGTTTTGCACTATTTTCACCCTGAGGAGGAGCAAAAGTTTATTGGTCTAAAGTAGGATCTAAGTTTTCCACTACTCTTTCAAATTTTTCATTTACACAGACATTGTTTTGTGATTTGTATCCAAATTAATAGGGAATGGAAGGCACTACAATAAAATAGGTTTTTCAAATGGAAATTACTGACAGAAAATAAAGTTTTTCTGTCACAAAACAAATTTGGCAACGAAAAGAAATGTCTGTTGGTAAATTTAGCGATGGAAGCTTGGGCATCCGTCTGTACCATTAGTGACGAAATTTTGGATTTCTGTAGGTAAGATAAAGAAATTTTCTCGAAGGATTTATAGAATTATGTCGCTAGTTTGCAGATGAAATCCAAATATTCTATTGGTGAATTTTCTGATGGAAAATCATATGTCCATCGCTAAAGTTATCGACGTATTTTCATCGCTAAATTTACGAACAGAAACATTAACCATCGCTAATTTTTTACCAACAGAGTGATATATTCCTTTGGTAACTTACGAAAGAATTTGTTTATTTCATCGCTAATTAGATATTGAATGGTACTTTCCGTCGATAAATTACCAATGGAAGTTATAGTCTCATCATTAATTAGTGACGGAATATTGTAGTTCTGTCAGGAAATTTAACTTTGATAAATTTCTGCTTCCATTTCTCACTTCCTACCCGTGTTTTCTATTCATAATCTTATAATTTTTTGTATATTTAATTTCTGTAAATAATATAACATTGATTGATAGATATAAAGTAAGCATTATCCTGATCGTTAATATAATTAAAAATTAAAATGTACAGGAATAAGTAATCATTGTAATTAACCATAAGTTAAGAATTTGTACAAAAATTTAAGTGTAGCGAAACATCAAATACATTCACTTATACAGGTGGCGAAGGAGGATGTTTTGGCTGTTGCGATGAGGTATTGTCCTCTCCCCTTCAACTGATCCATCTCATTACAGAGTTGGGCTATGTACTTCATTGACTATTGTAATTGAGTTGCTAGCCTCTCCACCGTGCCCTCAAGCTAGAGGACTCTCTCATTTGATGTGGACCGCCTACTAGATCCAACCGTAGTAGATGTGGAGGATTGCGAATAACATGTGTTTGCAAATGAACCTAAGTCAAAAATCCTTCCATGACGGTCTCTACCACCCACTGCATCAAGATGCGCCTAACTCCTGTTGTTCAATGCTTTCTTGTATTTGGTCATATTATTATAATTGTTTATGTTAATAAGTGATACTTTTTAAGAATTAATATTAAAGTATAGATTTTACATACATGAAGTTATCTGCAACGGGGGTTGACGAAGGTCACATCATCATGCTTCTTAGTGTGAGTGTGCAAAAAGAGATGGCGTGGTGTAGGTTTCCTGCCTATAGACTTTTCATGCATCAGAATAAATTGTTATAAGTGAGCTACAATTTATAAAAATTTCGGTAGGACTTCCTTTATTTTGATGATATATACCCCTTGTTAGACAAAAAAATTTAACTAAAAGACATAGTCATTAATGGCACTAGACATTTATAACATTATTATTTTCCATAATACACATATATTTTCATTTTAAATTTCATACATCAAATTACATTGAAATCGAATTTCTTACATTAAAGTACATAAATCAGAATATAAGTGTAAACTTTTGATACTTACAAATTGAAATGCATGCTCCTGGTGGATTAAAGATTCTCCGGTATGTACGGGTAGGCTCTCTCTGTTTATTGCTCCACGTCTATTGGCAAAATTGGGCTCTGAAATGGATATTGGCTAAAGTGATGCCCAATACTACTGTCAACAACTCCATATTTCTTCAGATATATATGGTGGTCGTACACCATTCTTGTATATTGAAGCAAGAAAGTCTTTATAACGTATACGAGCTCACCTCTCTCATACATTATAAATTACAACATCAAATTTTAGATTTCGAAAAAATTCTTTTTAAAGAAAAAGAAAAACATACAATAAGTACTTATGAACGACAATATTTATCTAATTAATGTATAAAATTAGATAAAATAAAAAAGATTAAACAATAAATTTTGTGTACCTCAAACTCTTGATAATAAAAATCTTTTGTCAATTAAGAGACATTTTTTTATATATAACCCTTAAGATCTATTGACACACCCCTATCCTCTAATGACTAGGCAACCTACACGACACTCCACAGTGGCTCTCTGATTGATATTTGAGTCAGCTAGAAAGTTCCTATAAAGTAATGCCTATTGCCCTTGTTAAGGAAAAGCTTCAACTCAACAATAAGAAATGTAAAAAGTGGAGTTTTTTTAGTTTGTTAAAAATTTCAGCAGCACAACGGCTGTATTTTGACATCCCAAAAATTTCAAAGTCCCTGTAAAATTTCATAACACTTCTATTATCATGTCAATTTCTCAACTCCAAATTGTGGACTTCAAATCCAGTCATATGCAGTCTCAAATAGTTAAATCAATAAACTTTGAAAGTTAAAACAAAATCACGCATTCCACTTAAAAACCTTTATACACAACCATTCTTTACACAGATGTACGTTCCAAAACATGTTCAAGGACATGCAATAGTTCTCAAAAATATGTACAAGGAAAAAAAACGCCTACACAGCAACAGGTGACGAAGTTGACTACTCTTGAGCTGGAGTCACTGCTACTGAAGCCCCTGAGTGTTCACCTGGGAGGTTTTATTTAAAAAACAGAAAATAGAGTGTGAGCTAAACAAGCTTAATAAGTGTTATTGGTTTCCATTAAAAACATTTATATAAATATCAACCTCCATAAAGAAAACAATTTCTTTTCTTTTCAAATAATAACCAATGTTCTTACAAAACACATTCTTTTCTTTTTACAAGATCAATGCACATGTAAAACAATTCATACATATTTTTCTGAGATCAATTTCCTCTTTTGTTGTAAAGTAAACAATGAAGGCAATCAATACTTTCATGGACATTCTTTCTTTTTTAAAAACATAGCCCATCAAAAATTTTCTTTACCATCTGGTACTGTTAGGTGTAAGGCCATGGAGCTAGTTTTGCATTGCTTAGTCGTGCCTGGTTAACTTCTATATACCGAATGTTATAAATTTAGTTCTGCATTGCTTACCCATAATAGTGCTAGCACTACAAATAAATTAGTGGTTACAGAGCTGGTTCTGTATTGGTTACCTATAACAGTGCTAGCATAATATATACTCCACACGTATAAAGGGTGACTCGTAGGACATACTAATAGACATAACAGCACCCATGTAAGTGATAGATGCCCCCTAAACACCGCCACGCACGTTAGGACGTACTCTGATTGATATAATCGTACGTATAAAGACCTAACGGTGTATCATAGGCTAAATCACAATTAATAAATAAGCGCACCTCATTTCAATACCAATTAAAATCATATTCAAAATCCTTTTCCATGCCAATTTAAAGCATATGCAACTTTCAATTTAATGCCAACTCCAAGCATGTGCACATCCCATTGGCTTCTAAGTGCCAAATCTCAATTCAATGCTAAATCAAAGCATATGTAAATCTCATAAAGATTGACTTTTAATTTCTAGTAGTAGCACCAACGAAATTATTCATAAACATGTTTTTCATATTAAGGTAAAAACTATCTTTACAAAATTAATTTAAAGATACACTCACAGTTTTTCGTTTATCATTATCCACCCTCACGTGTTCAGTGCTTTTCCTTTACTAGCTTTGAGTCTATGTTGATAAGAAAACTTTATTGTCTTAACTCAGCGATGAGGGAGACCCCTGTAGAGTTTCTAAAACCTACCAAGTACATCCATACCTTACCACCTTATTTTACAAATTTTATGACAAAAGGCTTAGCCAAAATCTTAGCATTTAGTAAGATTAAACTTATGTTTTCTTTCCATTCAACCATTGAGCAACCATTGAATAGCGTCCATAATTTATACATATTGTCGTCTTTCCATGTAAACAACGTACGTAGTATGTACATGTTGATTTCCTTGCATTGAAGATTTAAACTATGTACAACATACATGCTGCCATTGAATAGCCACTGGGCCACATTTAAGGTATCTATATACTGGCAATTAATACCCATTGAATAACATACATAAGATATGGATATACATGTTGTTTTCTCTCTATTTACCATGATGTTTTTCTCTTTATTTAACCATCCAATCAGCTCAAACATTCATCCAATTAATAAGGGAATTCGTATTTCCAGCTTAAGCATTCACGTGACCAACTAAAGAGGGTTGACAAGATTGATTTAGCATACCAGAAGTAGGTGGTAATGTGCTGTCCATCTTTTCCCTACATTTAGTTAGCGTTAAAGAAGATGTTGTCCACGGTTGGAGGCTTAAACACCATTCAGAAAGTATTTCCTAAAGGCAATAACTTAGAAGATCTATGCGTGAAGCGAGCAGCTGTAATTATTATCATCAATTCTAGTCCAAAGGAGAAGTAAAAATTTGGTGGAATTAAGGTGGAGCAGCTTGCATCTTCTTTGTACAAGTTACATATTGAGTAGGGTTGTCCAACATGTTGCAAGGTTAATTTCCATCAACTGTCCATTATGTTATCTCTTACCATCTTTGTTTAATTAATCCTTTAACTCCTTACATCATCCATGGCAATTCTTTTACCCTAAATATAACAAGTGATTCTAATTTTGTCTCACCAAAATGACACTCGTCTACCCTATGAATTTGTCTTACATGTAATGAATTTTATGTCCCTCACATCTACTCCTTCATAAATATGGCAGCATGAGGATGTCATGCATTCTTGTTTTAAGATAATAAGAACTTCTTCATGTATATGACAGCTACCACATAAGGATCATTCATATGTACATGTATTATTTCTTGTCCAAAATAATTAAGTAGCTTAAGAAAAATCCGTTCAATTTCGATTAAAGTTTCATGTCCACTTATTAACATGTTGTACCTAAACATATCAACATAAAAGTTTGATCGATTTACTTTAGTTATCCTTAACTATGGTTGATTCTCTCATGCTTGGTGTACTTGGTTTATGTTCTTATGTTTCAACCTAAAAATGCTTCCTACTCCATAATAATTTAAAACAAGGTCCATCTTGATATATCATAAATCCACCCGATCGAATTTATTTTTATTCCATTTCCATACCAGTCAACTCCAACATTTTTTGACTATCATTTAAATGTAATACATGCCTCAAGTATTGTCAAATCATTCAGGGTTGGGTCCCTAATTCACTTTTTAGTGAAAATAAAATTTACATTCACCCGGAAACATCATTCACACGAAATAAAAGTTTATAGATACGTGAAAAGAAAATTTTGAGGCTTTACAATCACCCCTCTTTGTAAGAAAATTTCATCCTCGAAATTTAACCAAGGGTACAATGACTTGCACAAATAAATGGGGATATAATGCACACATTTGATGCTCAGGCCCCTATGTAACTTCTTCTACTGCGTGATTCCTTCACAACACTTTAACTAAAGGGATAATCTTATTATGTAGAACCTGGTCTCTATAGTCAAGAATTTGCACCGGTTCTTCTTCAAAATTCAAATCTTCCTTTAAATTCACTGGTTGCTCTGTGATTACGTTAGATGGATCAACTACATATTTACAAAGCATAGAAATATGAAAGACTTTATGAGGCCTCACAAGTTCGACTGATAACTTCAATCGATACACCACTTATCCAATCTTTTCTGTAACTTCATATGGTCCCATGTAACACGGACTTAATTTACTGCATTTCCCAAGTCTCAATATGCCTTTCCAAGGGGAAATCTTAAGAAATACCTTATCTACAATTTCAAATGTAAGATCTCTATGGCGATTATCCAGATAGCTTTTCTATATATCCTGAACTATCTTTAATATGTCCTAAATAATCTTAACTTTATTTGTTGTCACCTGCACAAGTTTGAGACCTATCAATTTCCTTTCACCTACCTTATCCCAACATATTAGAGTTTTGCATTTTCTTCCAAAAAGTGCCTTATAAGGGGTTATGCCAATGTTGGCCGGATAATTGTTACTATAAGCAAACTCCATCAATGGTAGGTGTGTGTCCTAACTCCCCTTGAACTCCATGACACAAGATCTAACCATATCCTCAAGTGCCTGAATAGTTCTCTCTGATTGATCATCCGTTTGAGGGTGAAAGGTAGTGCTAAACTTCAAGTGTGTACTTAAAGCTTTTTGTAAGCTAGACCAAAATTTTGATGTAAACCTATGGTCATGGTCTGAGACAATAGAAATCGTCGTACCATGGGGCCTCAATATCTCATCTACATACAACTTGACTAACTTGTTTAATGGATAATCATTCTTAATTAGAAGGAAATGTGCGAACTTTGTTAACCTATCCACTATTTCCTATATAACATTATGCCCCTTCTGAACCTGTGGAAGTCCTACAACGAAATCCATATTAATCTTCTTTCACTTCCATTTTAGGATTGGGAGGGGATGCATTAATCCCACAGGTCTTCTGATGTTCTGCTTTTACTTACTGACAGGGTAGACACTTAGAAATGAACTTTGCTATTTCCTTTTTCATCCCTCTCTACCAATAGTGTTCTTTAAGAGTGCGGTACATTTTTGTGCTACCTGAATGCATATTGTAAGCTGAAGAGTGACCTTCTTCATTAGATCATTTTTCTTTAATTATTCTACATCCAGTATATATAATCATTCCCCCTCTTCACTGTATCATCTTTCTTGATGGTAAGATCCATTCTTTGCCCATAATCAACTTTTGTCTTTAATTTCATCAACTGTGGATCTTGCTTTTGTTCCTATCTAATCTGATCCACCAAGATAGGACGAACGTGAAAAGTAACAATTAATGCTGCTGAGCCTGTCATATTCAATCTCACTTTTAAAGACCTCATTTCTACTAGAAGTGGAAGATATATCGTCTTTAATCATGCTATTGAACTAATAGGTCTCCTATTTGAGGCATCTGCGACTACATTAGCTTTTTCAAGGTGGTACTCTATCGAACAATCATAATCTTTTATTAACTCCAACCACCACCTTTGCCTCATGTTTAGTTCCTTCTTAGTAAATAAATATTGCAGACTCTTGTGATTAGTGAAAATCCTATTGGGAACACCATGCAAGTAATACCTCTATATTCTCAATGTAAAAACTACTGCTGGTAATTCTAAATCATAGGTGGGATAGTTCTGTTAATGCTTCTTCAATTACCTAGAAGCATAGGCTACAACCTTATCACTCTGCATAAGTACACACCCTAACCCTTGTCTCAAGGCATCACTGTACACTACAAATTCATCAGTCCCCATTGGTAATGTGAGTATAGGAGCTGTCGTCAACTTTTCTTTCAATTCATCAAAACTTTGTTGATAAGATTCTAAACACTCAAACTTCTCCTCTTTTCAAGTCAATTGGTCAGTGGGCTTACTATTCTAGAAAATCATTCAATCACAGTGGTGGTAGGTCTCCAATTAGTAACAACTTCAATCTTTTGGGGATCCACACTAAGTCCCTCAATTAAAATGACACGACCCAAGAAGGAAACCTTATCAAACCAAAACTAGCACTTACTAAACTTTGCATATAACTTGTCCTCTCGTAGGGTTTGTGGTACAATCTAAAGGTGTTCTGTATAATCCTCCTAACTTCTTGAGTACACAAATATGTCATCAATAAATACAATCACAAACTTATCTAGATACTCTTGAAACACCCTATTCATCAAATCAATAGAAGTAGCTAGTGCATTCGTTAATCTAAAACGCATAACTAAGAATTCATAATGCCTATATCTCTTCCTAAAGGCAGTTTTGGGAATGCCTTTACTGTGGACTTTCAACTAATGATAACCTGATCGTAGATCAATCTTTGAATACACCTTGGATCCCTGTAGCTGATCGAACAAATCAACAATCCTTGAGATTGGATATTGGTTGTGAACTGTCACTCTATTCAGTGTCTTTAGTCGATACACAACCTTAAACGCCCATCCTTATTTTTCATGAATAACACTGGAGCCCCCATAGAGAAGTCTCACAAAACCCTTATCTAAAACTCCTTCATTTGCACTTTCAATTCCTTTAACTCTACTAGAGACATTTTTCTTCCTCCCTTTCTTCCATTTTTAAGGTTTCTTATAGTTTTTTAGTAAAAATAGGTGACGGTATTATGTCTAAAAGGTAGACAGAGGTAATAAGTAAGAGAATACTAAAGATTTGAGCCATAGAATTTCTCAATTCTGACATAAGGTATTTATTCGATCGAATAAGTACATTAGATCTAATAGAATTATTTTATGGAGTAATTGAAATCGATTGGGTTTCTGTTGGTATATTTATCTCAAACTCTATTATCCTATCTGGGGGTAATCTTGGAAGATCCTCTGGAAACTCTCTAACCACCAGAATATCTCTTCGTTAAACCTTATTATTATTTTGTTCAATCATATATGCCAAATATCCTTGGCATCCTTTACAGAGCATTCTATTGGCTACCGTGGCAGTCACGATAATAATGGAAAGAATTTTCTATAACCTACGAAATATCACCTCTGGTTTTCCTAATCAACTCAACCTAACCTCCTTTTTAAAAAAATTCATCACCACTCGATGTGCGGATAACCAATCTGTTCTGAGAATAACATCAAAATCTTAGATATCCAATATGATAAGTTTACTAGGAATTCCTTACGTCCAATCAGTATTTTACTATCTACGAACACTCTTTCAATGAAGAGTAAGTTTCCAGATGGAATGGAAACTACTACTCCAACGTCTAATAATTGAGGCTTAACACTCAATTTTTCAGAAAAATCTAAAGAGATAAAAGAATGTGTAGCATCAAGATCTACTAAAACATATGCATCATAATCAAAAACAGTAATCATACTGGTGACCACCTCTGGTGTAGCATCAACCTCTTGCTGATTGACTACAAAATTTTTGGCTTATGTATGAGGTCTACCTGCTTGTCCTATAGGGGTTGCTCCCTTACCCTTATAACCTCTGCCAGATCTAGTAAAAATTAAGCCTTGGGTTTGAGAACACTGGCCACCTTGTCTGTCCTCTAGCTTGCGGAAGTTATGAAGATCCAACCACTGACCTCTCTGCTGTGACTAACTGCGGATAATCTCTGATGAAATAACCCTCCTGAGCACAATGGAAGCAACCTATCATAGTCATCCAACACTCACCTAAATGTCTTTTTCTACAAGTAACACACTCTATCACTAGGGTCCTACTATCATAGGAGGCTCTGGGCCTAGGCTAGATGATCTGCCTCTACTCAAGCTCTTGTAACCTCTCGACCTTGACTTATTTTTCTTGATCGAACACTAAGATGAACTAATTGGTGCGCTATGCTTTTATTCTAACCTTGAACTCTAAGCGATTGTTGTTGCATCTCTCCACTTTTATTGTAGCTTCAACTAATTCCCCGTAGTGTGTCTGTGAAGCCAATGATAGGTGAATTCGTACTCTATGACTCAAGCTTGTAGCAAACCGTTTGCACTTCTTCTCTTCACTATCAACAATAAACGGAATATTTCTGACAAGTTCTGAAAATCTCTTCTTATATTCTGTCACTAATGTCGAACATTGCTATAGACGAAAGAATCCCTCAACCCTTGCATCCCTATAACTCTAAACATGCTTGTGAACTCTCTTTGAAATTCTACCCAAGAGCCCCCATCTGGATGTCATCTCTCAATGGCTTCCCACTGATCTTTAGCTTTGTCCTCAAGGAGGAACAATTTTTTGCTCATATATGCATTCGACAACTCTGTATATCTTCATGACCTTATCTGACAATATGAGTGCACTCTCAGGATCTCCACTCCTGTCAAAAGTCTTAGCGCCTAATTTACAGATATGCTCAATTGAGCGTCCAGAAGCTTCCACACTTTCACATGACTGTCGCATTGCTACGGTAAAAATCTGAGCCATTTGTTCCACGTTAAAACTCATCTTGACTGGTTCCGTCAGCCCAGAAAATTTGGAATGATGTTAGTTTTTGAAGGCACTTGGTAACTCTAGAATACAGTCATCCTCCCATGCCAGAGGTGACTCAGGTGCAGGAGCTGTTGGAATGGCTCTCTTGGGGTTTCCATGGCCTCGTCTATGCATCATACTGTGTATTCAAAAAAATGCAAATGTGTAAAGCTTTCAGTTTATGAAATCATATGCATGTAAATCACAACATTTTATTGGTCACCTCACTTTTAAAATAATGTAAAATCCTTAAACCATAAAAGAGACAACCCATTTTTGAAAGTCGGACTCTGATACTAACTCTGACAGGCCTCTATCTTATAATGACTAGGCGACTTACTCAACATTCCATGATGGCTCTCTAGTCGATATCTGAGTCAGCTGGAAAGTTCCCATGAAGTTAAGTCTATTGCCCTGTTAAGGAAAAGCTTCAACTCAACAATAACAAATGTAAACAGTGGAGTTTTGTTTTATAGTTTATTAAAAATTTTAGTAGCACAACGACTGTATTTTGACATCCCAAAAATTTCAACGTCCCTGTAAAAGTTCATAACACTTGTATTATCACATTAATTTCTCAACTCCAAATTATGGACTTCAAATCCATTCACATGCAATCTCAAATAGTTACATCAATAAACTTTGAAAAGCTGAAAAAAATCATACATTCCACTTAAAAACCTTTATACACAACCATTCTTTACATAAATGTACATTCCAAAACGTGCTCAAGGATATGCAATATTTCTCAAAAATATGTACAAGGCCAAAAAAATGCCTACATAGTAACACATGACGAAGTTAGCTACTCGTGAGGTGGAGTACCTGCTACTAAAGCCCCTTAGTGTGTACTTGGGAGGTTTTATTTAAAACAAACAGAAAAAAGTGCAAGCTAAACAAGTTCAATGAATGTTATTAGTTTCCATTAAAAACATTTATACAAATATTAACCTCCAGAAAAGAAAACAATTTCTTTTCTTTTCAAATAATAACCAATGTTCTTACAAAACACATTCTTTTCTTTTTATAAGATCAATGCGTATGCAAAACAAATCATATATTTTTTTTGATCAAGTTCCTCTTTTGTTGTAAAGTAAACAATGAAGGCAATCAATACTTTTATGAATTTTCTTTCTTTTTTAAAAACATAGCCCATCACAAATTTTCGTTGCCATCTGGTACTTTAGGTGTAAGGCCACAAAGTTAGTTCTGTATCGCTTACCCTTGTCTAGTGAACTTCTATGTACCGATTGTTATGAAGCTGGTAGTACATCGCTTACCCATAATGATTCTGGCACTATATATAAATCAGTAGTTACGAAGCTAGTTCTGTATCAGTTACCTGTAATAGTGCTAGCATAATATATACTCCACACGTGTAGAAGGCGACTTGTAGGACATATTAACAGATACAACACCACCCATGTTAGTGACAGACATCCCCCGAAAACCACCATACACTTTAGTATGTACTTTAATCGATATAATCTTAAGTATATTGACATATTGCTTACCATAGGCTAAACCATAATTAATAAATGACTGCATCTTATTTCAATACCAATTAAAATTATATTCAAAATCTATTTCAATGCCAACTTAAAGCATATACAAATTTCAATTTAATGCCAACTCAAAGCATGTGCAAATCTCATTGGCTTCTAAGTGCATCCAAATCTCAATTCAATGCTAAATCAATGCATTTGTAAATCTCATGAAGATTGACTTTTAATTTCTAGTAGTAGGACCAATGACATTATTCATAAACATATTTTTCATAGTAAGGTAAAAAGCCATCTTTACAAAATTAATTTAAAAATACACTCACTGTAACAGACCTAGACCACCTGCTCATAAATATTGCTCGCTTTATGCCTTGGCCCAACCAAGCCCTCACAGTTTTGCTCTTCTCACCCCCTGGGAAAATGCATCTTTGAGGGAGAGGTTTCCATAGCCTTATAAGGTCTACTTTGTTCCCCTCTCCAATTGATATGGGAATCTAACATTCTACTCCTCTTGGAGGCTCAGCGTCCTTACTGGCCAACAGGTCTGGATCCACCCCTTTGGAGGCCCAGCGTCCTTGCTAGCACACAAGCTTAGATCCACCCCCTTGGAGGCCCAATGTCTTTGCTAGCACATTGACCCAGGTATTGACTCTGATAGCATTTGTAATAGCCCTAGACCACTAGCTCACAGATATTGTCCACTTTGGGCTTAGCCCAACCAAGCCCTCACAGTTTTGCTCTTCCCGCACACTTGCTCGGGAAAACGCGTCTTTGAGGGAAAGGTATCCATAGCCTTATAAGGCCTACTTCGTTCCCCTCTCCAGTTAATATGGGGAAAACATATCTCTCAAATGGGATTAGGACATCCCAAGACATGCATGGTGACTTGTATGTGAATTTTAAACCTAGGTAATGCATAGTAGAATTGATTTTCAATTAGATGCTAGTATATTTATGTATTTAATAAATGACCTTGTTTTAAATAACTCTTTGTACCTCGAGTGAAACTGAAATTTTTATTTCATATTTTAAGAAATGATATTGTTTTCAACAATTGAAGGGCAAAGGACATTGTTTGATTTTCTTACTATAGTTTTGGATAACTTTCACTAGAGTGCAAAAGATAACTTTCAATGCATGAAAAATGTTTTGAAACTTACATATGCTTAACTAAGTCATGTATACTGCATGCATGTATTCTCTTTTGGCTTAGAGTCTTGGCACGGTTCCATTTTACCGGTTAGACCGATAAATAAAGGCATGGTGCCTTACTTGATTTTAGCATTCAATATTTGCATATGATTTTTGATGATTAGTGAGGAAATGATTGGCTAATCGTGTGCTAGGCATAACAGATTAAGCGACCCCTGTACCCTTGATACTGGTACATAAAAGTTGAGTCCTTGTAACGACATCATTCTACAAAACTTGCAGGTGATTGCACACCTAGAGGTCTGGTCACCAACGAGGTCATCACCTAAAGTCATGACGCTCTTATTGATCGTAGTCTGTTAATGGGCATTTTATATTGATTTTTAATACATAATTTACTAATCTCTTGTCCATTTAATATTTAAATTACACTAATTAAGAAATATTTGTTTTAATTTTAGACACATTGGATTTGGAATGTTTAAAAGCACAAAGCAAGAGAAGCTTTTTAAAACCAAGATAGTTGGACAAAAACACAAGAGTAGCCCATAACCCTAAAATGACAACACCAGCTGGGTATAAGAAGAAACAACAATGTAGAAGCAGCAGAGCAGAAGCAAAGAAACAGTAGGACAAGAGAGGAGCCAAAACGTAGAGTACAAAAACATGAAAAAAAATGTTTTTAGCCAAGAAAAAAAGGGAGTTGCATGCATGAATATAAGAGGGTGCGTAAAAACCTTGATTTCATTGTGATATGAAAAAGGAGAGCATGAAAGAAGAGAAGAAGTGAAGAGTGGCAGCTAGAAAAAGACAAAGGTGTTGAAAGAGAAAAAAATAAAACAACGTGAAGGCTGTGGCTGCGTGAAAGAGGAACAGAAAAATAGCGTGGTGGCTATGTGAAAAAGAGGAGCAAGGAGTGTAGCGTGAGCTAATGGACATTCAATGCATAAGAGACAAAAGAATATAGCTGGCAGAGAAAAGAAGAGAATAGCTGGAGGGCGTGAAAAGGAAATAGTGAAGCCAGCAGTTGCGTGATAAAGGGGAGTTGCGTGAGTAGCGTGAGAGGAGAGTGATAGTGAAAAAGCATGATAGGAAGGGCCGCGTTAAAAATTAGAACAGAGAATAGTGTGTCCGTGAACATTGAGGGTGGAACAAAACTCACCATTTAATTAGTCACATTCGTACAGAAAGTAAGTGAGCAATAACCATCCTCTTCACTAACAGCACAGCCAGAACCAAACAATATACCAACAACACCCACCAACGCAGTTCCAGTCACCAACGATAGCAACACTCAACCAACGTAACCACATTAACCATGCAGTACCAGCCCCACACGGCAGACCACTGGCAACAATCCAACAAGCAGTCTCCATTCACGTAAGCCTCAAAAGAAGATAGCGACTTAGCCAAAGCTTTTCAATCCCAGCAGCTACAGTTTTGCTGGGTTTTATTTTATTTGTTTATTCCTTATTATTTTAATTTTTATGGGTTTACTCAATGCAATTATATACTATGACTATGATTTGTGTTGCATCGATAGATATGTATGAGTAAGTTTGTTTTTGGTTAAGGATAAGATCGATATTGGATTAGGACAATTTTTGTGGTATTGGTTTTTGCTTGATTAAATGCATTTTTTAGTCCTAATTTAGCTTGATCACCTAGATTAAGGCCTTTGATGATTGAATGCCATAACCAACGGGATTTAATAGACCAACCTTAGGATCTTGTATGAGGATACCTAGGATTAACGAACTTAATTTTATGCTTCTTGTATTGAATGCCTTTTATTCCGAATTATTTATGAACCAAGTGGGTAACTCAGATTTAGAAGAGAAGGGAATTCCTATGAACATTGGGTTCGATTTGCTTAAGTGAAGTAATTCTTAAATCAATCCACTATTATTTTTAGTGTCAAATGTAATTGAAATCTGACACTTTAGCCAATTTTTGTCATTTGTTTAAGTTTAATCACATTTAGTTCATATTTTGCATCAAGCATATTTCCTTAATTCGCTTGTTTTCTTTCATTTTCAAATCAATCAATTCTTGATCGTCTGTGTAATTTTGCATCATTTAATTTAATTGTCTTGCGTGTTGGAATCCCTGGGGTACGGTATCTGGTTCTTACCGTTTTATATTGCTTGTCGATGAGGTACGCTTGCCTTTAGTTTCGTCTAGTATAACTTAATTTATATTGTTTTGTTTAGACCACAACAAGTTTTTAGCGCCGTTGCCGAGGAATATTCCTTATTGTGAGTCATTAGATTAGCGGTATTAATTGTCTTAAATTTAATTCTTGCTTCATTGTTTATTTGCATATTTTAGTTATTTGCTTGATTACTTTAATTTGGTGTGTTTTATTTTCAATTCTTAGCTCTGTTATTATTATTATTATCTTATTTTTTATTCATTTCATATTGTTTATGCTCACTCGTGATCAAAAGCCCGAGAATTTGCTACTTGATACTGAGATTAAAAAAACAGCTCGCAGGTAGTGTAAAAAAAACATATTGGCTCGAAATAGTAACACATAAGAAGGGATTAGATAAAAGTAGTTTGTAGATATGGAACAACACGATGAGGGGATGATAGCATGTCCTAAAGAGAGAAGGGAGTTGACTATGATGGATTTGACTATAGGACACAACAATAGACCTATGTCTCCCATTATAAGGCCGATGATCACAACTGCAAGTTTTGAGATTCCTCACAACATTACATCTGTGGTGAGAGCATCTTAGTTTGGAGGATTACCTTTAGAGGATCTGAACACTCATTCGGAGACCTTTCTAGATATTTATGATTTGTTCAAGCAGAATGGAGTGTCGGAGTGAGATTAAGACTATTCCCATTTTCTTTAAGGGATAAGGCCAGAGTATGGTTGGCAAGTTTGCAGTCAGGATCGATTACTACTCAGGATGAGATAATGAGATTATTTCTGGCTAAATTTTTCCCTCCTGCCAAGGTTACAAAGATATGGGTTCTCCACATGGTAGTAGGTTAATACTTTTTATACAGGAATGACCCCATTAACTAGGAGTACCATAGATGATGCAATAGGAGGTAGTTTAATGAGAAAGACATCAGATTAGGCTTACAGGTTGATTGATGAGATGGCCACTAGCAGCTTTCAGTATCATACAAAAAGGAATCCAAGACGACCTACAGGAGCTCGTGTAGTAGACAATACAATGGCTTTATCAGCTCTGATGGATGTTTTGACGAAAAAGTTGGATAATCTGATGCACAATGTGAGAGGAGGGGTTAGTTCTTCATTCAGGAGTTGTGCTATATGTGAGCACTGTGGTAGAGATTCCCATGCATCTTCTAAATGTCAAGTTGGGAATTTTTTTGCTCAAAAGAAAGAATAGGCCCATTATGTGGGCAATTAAAATAGACAGGGAGGGGATCCATATTCTAACACCTATAACCCGGGGTGGAGGAATCACCTAAACCTTTCTTTACGGAATGATCAGATGGCACAACCGCAGTTATCCAATGTTCAGAGACAGCCACCTCTAGGTTTTAAGGCTCCAAATCCTATGCCACCTAAGAAATCCAATCTTGAAGAACTACTCTCGAAGTACATCTCCACCACTGAGGTTAGAATGCAGAATCAAGAATCTTCTATCAGAAATTTGGAGAATCAGATGAACCAGATTACAAGTTTGTTAAAGGAAAGACCTTCGGGTTCATTGCCTAGCACTATTGAGACCAACCCGAGAGAACATATAAAGGCAATCTTATTGAGGAGTGGTAGACAACTTGAGGAAGTTAAGGAGAAGTAGAAGGATAAAGAAGTTGAAAGGAGTGAAGAAGAAGAGAGTTAGGAGGATAGCAAGAAGGCCAAGGAAGCACCAGCTATAAAGGAGGATCATCCAAGGTTATTCGCTGACTCTATCACACATCTGGTGAGACCTCAGATCCCTTATCCTCAAAGGTTGAAAGGTACTCAATTAGATAAGCAGTTTGGTCATTTTCTTGAGATATTTAAAAAGTTGCATATAAACATTCCTTTTATTGAGGCCATAGCGCGGATGCCTTCTTATGCTAAGTTTTTGAAAGAAAATTTGTCTAATAAGAGGAGGCTTGAGGAATATGCCACGGTGAAGCTAAATGAGGAGTGTTCGGCCATATTGTCGAAAAAGTTGCCACCGAAGCTTAAGGATCCAAGGAGTTTTACTATTCCTTGTATTATTGGTGAATTTCATATAGATAGGGCTTTAATGGATTTGGATGCGAGCATTAACTTAATGCCTCTTTCTGTTTTAAGGAAGTTAAGATTGGCAAAGCCCAAACTCACTACTATTTCGCTTCATCTGGTAGATAGGTCCGTCACTTATTCGAGGGGAATGATAGTGTGTAAATCTGGCATGTTTTAGTTCCTAATTCTATGCTTATTTGGTAATTTATTATGCTTAAATGTGAGTTTTTACTTGTTTTTATATATTTTGGTTAGGGATTGCTAGATGTGATGAGAATGAAGCATTTTGAGCATATTTGAGAGGCTTTTGATCAAAGGAGTTGCTACTGACATTTTTCTTAGACGTCTCACAACGCTACTTGACTTAGCCTTGGGCAAGGCTAATGGCAAGATAGACTGTTGCGGGCTGCGCTTAATCGGATGATTGGACCCACGAGTTTTAATGACATTTTGGGCTTAAATTACAGCCTAGGAAGAAGAATTAATTAGTTTTTATTGGGCACTTTTGTTATATTATTATTGGCCCTAATTTTAATTACTATATAAGCGTGTTTTAGGTCTTTTGGAAGGCATTCTTGGTTAGCCTCTTCCCCAAATACGTTTTTAGGGTTTTATGCATGAGTTTAAGTAGTTGGTTAGTAGTCACAATATTTTTAGGAGGGAAGTTGCTTCTAATTTATTTTCCTTTTAAATAAGCTTCACAAACTTGATTGCTCTCAATTTTCAAATTCGAAAATCCTCTTACTAACTCATTTTTGAACAATTTTGATAAAATGTTTATGCTAGCATGTCCAAATCTTATGTTCTAGATAACTGAATCCTTTTCTATTGAGACAAAACACTTGTCACTTTGAGAAGATACATCTTCCAATTGGGCACAGTATATGCTCTAATTTCTATTATTAAGATTGTCAGTTATTTCACAATGTGATGTATAGAAAATAACTCTGTCCTTTATCACATAATTGACTTACGCTAAGTAAGTTATGTTTCAATCTATCAACAAAAAGAACATTATCACTATAAGTAGAGTTAGAATCACCGATTTTACCAATTTTGGTGACCTTTGCCTTGTTTTTATCTGCAAAGACAACAATACCTCTGTCTTTTCTTTCAATATAGTTAAAATACGACATTTCATCTGTCATGTGTCCTAAACAGCCCCTATTAACTATCCATTGATTTTCCTTTATCTCCATTTTAAAGCATATCTACAGAATGTATTATCTCATTTTAGGTACCCAAATCTTTCTGGGTCCTTTCATGTTAGTATTTTGACCTTTCGGTCTCCAAACATACATTTGACATGGTTTGTTCATTTTTTAAAAGTAGTAAGAGTGACTAATATGACCATGTCTACCACAATAATCGCACAAAATAAATGAATGATAGTTTTTATAATTTTTGGCACTTACCAGGTTTCTACTGTTTTGGCTATAACTACTGTTGGATTAAAAAAGAAGTTTCTCTTCTAATTGTTTTATCTTAGCATAGTCATTTTCAAATAGTGAGTTTTCTAACTGAATTATTTTTTATTCCAAGCATTCTTTTTCAAAACATGTTTGTTTATTATCATTTTCAAGAGAAGTGACTTTAGACATCAAATCTTTGTTTTTTATTTTAATAATTTAATCTTATTCGTTAAAGATGCATCATTATTTTTTTACTTCTCAACCTTTTTAAAATACTGCATTGTTAATTTTTTGTACTAATCATATAAGTCATGATATGCATCTCTCAATTCATCAATTTCAATATAAAAGTCATAATAATATACCTCATCATCTCCTAATTCAGCCATAAAGCAAATGTTGCTGACTTCCTCAGACTCTTCTTCTTCAAAGTTATCAAAATCCTCATCTGACCAACTTGTAGTCATAGCATGTTTTTTGGGTTTTTTGTTTTCTATTTTCTGTCTTGTCCTTTTGAAGAAAAGGCCATTCTGGTCTTATATGTCCAGGCTTCTTACAGTGATAGCGTATGATTTAATTATTTTGTGTATTACTACTATCACTGCTACCTTGTGATAGGAACCTGTTCCAATTTCTTGTTTCCTTCTCTTTTCTTCATAAGCTTCTTTTTGTAGAAGCGAGCATATTTTCTAACCATGAAGTTGAATTTGTCATCTCCATCTATTTGCAACTCTGTATCACTTTCATCATCATTTGATGGATTTGATTCGTTAAATGCTTTTAATGTCATTCCTCTTCTCTATGTGAATTTTTCATCATGCCTAAGCTCGACTTCAAGAATCATTAAGTTTCCTCTTAACCAGTCAAGTGAGATTATATCGAGATCTTTTGTGGTTTCAAGAGCTGTCACTTTAAGTCTCCATTCCTTTGGTAATGTTCTTAGAATTTTTATTACTAGTTTGTCATTTGGATATATCTTGCCCAAGTTTTTCAAGGTAATGACGAAGTTGTTGAAACATCCAAAGAATTTTTCTATTGTTTCTCCTTTTTCCATGCAAAATAGTCTCATATTGATGCAAAAAAGGACTTATTTTATGTTTCTTTACCTCATTCGTTCCTTCAAAAGTAACTTGATTGTCACATTTCTTTTGACGTAGAATAGTAGGATATCTTTTCATACTCTTTTGGAGATAGTGCACAAATCAGATGATGTCTTGCTTTGGCATTTAGTTGTGCATTTCTTCTATCGACATCAATACACACTTCTATGTTGTCAGTAGCAGGAGGTGTAGCTCTAGCTTGCCAGATTTTGATATCCACTGATTAAAAATAGATGGCTATTCTCTCTTTCCAATAGGAGTAGTTGTTTTCATTGAAGTAAGAAGCCTTTGAGATGAATTGTCCTTCAAGGCTTCTTAAGTTGTTTTCCATGATCTATCAAGTACTGTAAAACATAATGAATGTGAAACCTCGCTCTGATATCAAATGATAAAGAAAACACACGTAAGAGAGGGGTGAATTGTGTATAAAAAAATTTTACAAGGTATTTTAAATCTTTAAAATCCTTCTTAAACAAAATGGGTTGATAAATGGAAAGGTCCTATTAAACTTTGAAAGGAATTTGTTAATATTTAAAAAGAAAGGATCGTGTTAGTTATTTAAAATATAAAATAAGTCTATTAATCGAAAGGATCCTATTTGTACTCAAAAAGAAAGGGGCCTGCTAATCGATAGGAGCCTATTAGAGCTCAACTACAACTAAGCCTGTTAATTGATAGGAGTATGTTAATGCTTAAAGCGAAAAGAACCTCTTGCTTTATAAAAATAGAAGGAGCTTATTGAAAAACTAAAAGAACCTCTTGAAAACACAAACTTATAACGTGGAAATTTAAAACTTAGGAACAGAGAAAGAATGAAACAATAGATTTATACTGATTCGGCTAACAACCAAGCCTACGTCAATGTCCCCACATTTCCAACTTGAGTATTTCACTATAAGAACCCGAGTATTAAATTTGGCAAACCTCTCTAAGCTCACAAGTACATATTTTCAAGGTTCTCTAACATTCCATACTAGAAGTGTATAACAAGCATCTAAAAGCTTGCAGAATAAAACGTAAAATCAAAAGTAAGTTCTCAAATAACAAATTCTCTCTTGATAGAGTGATTTCACTTTCTAAGGCACAATAAGAATGGTATGACTCTCAAGAATATAAATGTTGAATAAATGTTTCGAAAGTCTGTGTATGTTCGTTACTTCATAAGTGTTGTTTCTCTTCTTTAAATATTCAATTTAATCAACTAACCATTGCTTTCTCTTAATTTTGAGTTGACTTTGGATTTTCAATATCATCTTTATTGGAGCAAAAATTTTCAGAGCTAATTGTTTCAAAAGGTAAGATCCTCTCGGATGTTAATAAAGAAAGTTTACTAAAAAGGTTCCTGCAAGAAAGGAAGTAATTTTCCTATGACTTTATTGCCTTTAAAAAAACACTGTTATGTGTACAAGGAAATAAATCCAATTTAAATTTTGAAAGATTATATAGTTATCAACCACATCGTTAAATATAAACCTTGAGCTAACACAAATTATGCGCATAAAACTACCTTTAGAATACATCAGAGCATTATGAGTTGCTAGTAATATCATTTAGATTATTAACCAATGACCCAAAAACTTTTTAAAACTTGATGAATTTAACTTCCATGAGTTACTTGAGGAAGTCAATGGTGGTGTTTTTTATTACATACATGTATATAATGAGAGTTGGAGATATCATGTTGAATAAGGTATGATAGGAATTCAACTATTAACAACTATATGTTAAACAGTCAAAGTGTTCATTTTCTACTAAAGAAGTAAATTGATTGGGATATGTTATTAGTTCTTAAAGAGTGGCTACTAATCTTAAAAAGACTTATGCTGTTAAAGAGTGACCTCAAACTCAAACATTGAAATAACTTTGAATTTTTTGGGTTGGTACGGTATTATAAGAGGTTTATTATAGAGTATGGTCAAATTAGTAAACCACTCAATTAATTGTTGTACCAAAACAACTTTAGGTGGTCATAAAAAGCTACATTAGGTTTTAATTAGCTTAAAGAAGCTCTAATACAAGAACCTATTCTTACACTTCAAGATTTTAACAAAACTATGGTATATCTGTCAAAAGAGGGAATAGAGTATTACTTACATAAGCAGGTCATTCTTTGGCTTATTTCAGTGAGACATTATGTCTTAGTTACACTCTTTTGTCAATTTATAAGAAAGAGCTCTTTCCCTTATAATGGCAATTTGAAAATGGTCCCATTATATAACTGGTAGACAATTCATTATGTAAATTTGCTATAAAAGTTTAAGTTATTGCTTGATCAGAAAGCTATAACCTTTTTTTGAAAGATATGGTTATGAAAACTCCTAAGATTTTATTTTGAAATCAAGTATAAAAAGGGTGTAGATATCAAGGACACAAACGCTTTGTCTCAAACCTCTATTATATATTCCATAATAGTCTCTAATATTCATATTGATCTACCACAACATATTTCACTTAGTTGGCAAGCTGATTTAGTATTGAAAGAGGTTATACAGAAGCTTCAATAGGAGACCTAGGTGTATTCATCTTATTCATGGATTAATGACATAGTACTTTAATGGGAAGTAGAATAATAGTTGATTCCAATAAAGAATTAACCAACTTATGTCTTTATTCCATGATATAGCTAGTGGGGGTCATTCAAGATTTCTTAGAACATATAAGATGTAACATCCCGTTCTCATATTAAGGGTTAGAAGCCGAAATTTCAGTACTTATGAGCTCAAAGAGAGATTAAGGAAATGCATTTTCTTGCTCATGCATAATGTTAGCATATATACACGTGAATATTG
>JANZXP010000004.1:14324722-14336357 GCA_027576715.1 Erythroxylum flavicans | reverse complement strand
TATATTCCAGTAAATTGGCATCATAAAACCCTTCATGATTTGATTAAATTAAGAGTTAATTCAAGTGCCTAAAATAATCGAGAACCTAAGGGTCACACACATAAAAGATCGAACAAAAAATAAAGTGTGTATGACCATTTTAAGCAGGCCACGATTGTGGCCGAAGGCGAGATAGGCCAACAAGGCCACAATCGTGATAGAGGCCACTAAATGGTATTTAAGTGAGTTCTTCACTTTTGTACACAAGCTTCTTCCACTTATTACACACTCAAGTGAGAGAGAAAGGGCTCTAGAAGAGTTCTAGAGAGAGTGAGAAGAGTTTTTAAGTTATCTTCATGCAATTTAAGCAATTGTTGTATAAATCAACATACATGCAAGAAAACCTTGATCTATCTCCAATTTGAACATCTACTTGAATTCATCAAGTTTGGTGTTCCAACACCCTTACACATTAGTTCATCTTTTGTCTTTGTGTGTTCTTGGGAGAACAAGGAAGGGTTTGATATTTGCAACAACCCAAATAAGGAGAAGAAACAAGAAAGGAGGAGAAACAAAGGCAAAAATGTTTTTATATTACATGTTCTTTACATATTCTTGCATGCATGTATGATTTTGTGTTTTTTAGGCTGCATTCATATGCATATGATGCATGCAACCATGGCTAACCCAACAGTGGTATCAGAGCTAGTTTATTCATGTGATAGATGATGTATTGAACATATGCAAAGTGTTTGTTAGGTTGTGACTAACATGCATGCTGTTTTGGAATAATTCGTGTAAAATCTAGAAAAGTTTTTTGTCTAATTTTCTTTAGCTGAAATATTTATAAGATGTTATATTATGTTTTTTCCAAAGGAAATTGCAATTGAATGTCATTTGCTATTTTATTAATATCCAGACTGTTGATTTCTGGGAATTTCTAAAAAACTAAATGCATATGTTGACTTTAAAAATTTCGTAATAATTATAGAACTTTTTTGTTTTTCTTTCATATAAATGTTTATAAGTTGTTATATTATGTTTTTGTAAAAGAAAAATCCAATTTCATGTCATTTTCTATTTTATTATTAATTTAGATTCAGCTTTATGCATGTATGAAGTTTTGGAAAGTCTGGAAATATAATGAACATGCATGCATGTAAATTATATATTAATTTTTATAAAACTTTTTTTATAAATTTTATTCATGCACATGCAAGATGCGATGTTGCCACATGTATGACATGCATGACACTTACTGTTAAAGTGATTATCCTATGCTTGCATGATGTAATGTTTGACTAGTGCTAGAAGTAATGTGACTAGTGTCATACGCAAGTGATGTGTTGGCTTATCCCTATTAATTAATAAATAATTAGTAAGAATTAGGTTCTAGAATTTCTTATTAGACAAATTTATAATGTGTATAAGACTCTGGAATTTTTCCAGAATTAATTGAATTTGATTAAATTAATAAATAAAGTCAAAGTCAACATTGGTCAACTTTTTGAAAGTTGATGGAGTTAACTTACTTAATGACTTATAATGTGTGTATTTTGGACCTAAATAAGGTTCTTATGTGATAGAAATGTATTATTTTGATGACAATAAGATGCTTAATGCATGTGCTTAAAATTAGTGTTCTGGAAATTTTCTGAACAACGAATTGGTCTCTTTAGTGTCTAGTAGGTTAATTTATTTATCTTGATGACTTTGGCTGTCAAGATAATTTGGCATACGTTGAAATCCCTTAGATAAATTTGAGATGACTTAGGGATATTATAGATGACTAATTGATGTACGGGAATTTTAAAAACCCTAAGGCTTAATTTAGAATTAATCCAAGTAGAGCATAGCATTTTTGGTGTGACTAAAAAAGGGCATATATACTAGGATAAAAGTGTTTAATCTGGACATTGAAATAATTAAAGTTCCTAATTGAATCACATTCATAGTTCAGATTAGCCAAGATTAACACTAGTACCCGATTAGGTTCAAAAGTTGAATCGAATCACAAACTTTAGATGCATAGTCAAGTCACAATCTAAATTAAACCTCCTTTGTGTGATACATGCATTAGATGCATTTTAAGGGTAGTTATGGAGATAGGCTCAATTCAATTGAGTTATCCATAATCAAAATGTATATGTGATATACATAATCAAGATCATCCAAGTATTGATGAGACTAAAGGACAAATCCCTTAACCAAATATTAGGACTTACGCCTTCCATTGATATGGTAAGAACCAGAGTTCTTTTAGAGTTGGGTTGTTAGGTAAACCTAAGCCCGTTCTACATGAATATATTCAAACCATAGAAATTAGATTTTTGGATTAATGGGTTGGTCATAACTAGAAACGTTGATTTGTTGGGCAAACCCAAGGTCAATGTGGATAGAGGTGAAGTTGGGTTATATACATATGATGTATACAAATCAAGAGTTAATGGCCTAATGAGTCTGCTAAATCAACAGTTGGTGGCTCAAGTTAATAGTTGCATAATTGAATGTAATTGATATGAATGATACCTACCGATTGACCTAAGGTGGCTTGTTGGGCAAACCTAAGATCATTCTTAGTGATATCTGATATTGACCCATTAAGAAGACTATAAGTTTTCTCGATGTGAGGGCCATGGATTTGAATTAGAATAATAGGACCTATAATGCACGTGATTAAAGTCCTTATCGATATGCATTAATATACATTCTAACACTTTCTCTTGTTCTTCTAGGTTATTGAATTGCCATGATGTCTTTTAGTGTGAACTTACGCTCCCTTTTAGATTCCAACAAACTTATAGGACCTAACTTCTTGGATTGGCTACAGAATTTGAGAATTTTCTCAAATCTGAAAAACTAGGATATGTCCTAGATGAACCACTTCCCCATCCCCCTATTGTCAATGCATCTGATGAAGATCAGAAAGCTTATAACAAGCTAACAGATGATAGTGAGTTGGCTAGTAGTATAATATTGCCCTCTATGTCACCAGAACTGTAAAAGCAGTATGAGGCTATACTATAGTCTACCATCTAAGGGAACTGTTTGATAAGAAAGCTTGGTCTGAAAGGTTTGAGACCTCGAGGTTGCTTTTTTGTTGTAAGATGGCTGAGGGATCATCTCCAGTGCAGTATGCATTGAAGATGAATGGATATATTAAGAGATTAGCTAGTTTGGGCTTCATAATGGATTATGAATTAAGTATAGACTTAATTCTGATTAGTTTGACCAATAGTTATTCACAGTTTATGATTAACTATCGGATGAACCAAATATCCACTATGATACTTGAGCTGATTAATTTGCTCAAAACAACTGAGCAAACTATCAAGAAGGACAGTAAGGTTGTGATGCTGGTGGACTCTGCTTCTGGATCTCGAAAGAAGAACCAAAAGGAGAAGAAGAAGTTCAACAAAGCTAGTAGGAAGTGTAGCCAAGAAGAAGGAAAAGGACATAACACCAAAGGGGATATGCTTCTATTGCAATAATGAAGGACATTGAAAGAGGAACTGCAAAGCTTATCTGGAGCCACTGAAGTAGAAGAAGGCATTAGATGCCCTACCGTCTACTTCAGGTATGATATTTGTCATTGAGGTTAATACTATTTATGATCATAACATTTGGATATTAGATAACGGATGTAGCTCACACATATATGTTGATATGCAGGGTCTCAGGGATAGTAGACCGCTCAAGAAAGGAGAGATGGACCTATGTATGGGAAATAGAGCAAGAGTTGCTGTATTAGCTATAGGGACATATGTTTTGTATCTTCTTAGTGGGCTAGAGTTAATTTTGGAAAATTGCTATTATGTACCCGTTGTGACTAAAAACATTATATCTATTTCAAGTCTTAATAAAGCAGGATCAATTAAGTTGAATGAAATTTTATATGGTACTGCTACATTATGCAATGGAATTTACATATTAGATATGTCCAATTCAATTTTAAATATCAATGATAATAAAAGACAAAACGAGATAACCTAAAATCATCTTACTTATGGCATTGTCAACTTGGCCATATAATTGAGAAACACATGATTAAGCTACATAAGAATGCTAGTCTAGGTCATTTGATTATGAATCATATGACATATGTGAATCTTTCTTATTAGGCAAGAAGACTAAATTTCCTTTTAAAGGAAAGGCTGAACGAATGAATGGGTTATTAGATCTAATACATTCTGATATATGTGGTCCGATGTCCATTCATGCCAGAGGTGATTTTGTGTACTTCATTACTTTTATTGATGATTATTCATGATATGGGTATGTGCATCTAATGAGATACAAGTCTGAAGCGTTTAAAATGTTCAAACAATTTAGACATGAAGTAAAGAAACAACTTAGTAGAAGTATTAAGCACTTCGATCAGATCGAGGTGGTCAATACTTAAATGAGGAATTTCTAACTTATCTCAGAGATAATGGCATAATGTCCCAGTGGACTCCACCTTACACACTAAAACACAATGGTGTAGCTGATAGGAGAAACTGAACCTTGTTAGATATGGTAAGATCGATGATGGGCTTAATAGATTTACCCAAATCCTTTTAAGGTTATGCATTTGAGACTGCTGCTTGTGTGACAAACATAGTCCCTTCAAAGGCAGTTGAAGTTACTCTATATGAGATATGGAATAACAAAAGGCCCTATCTTTCTCATATGAAAGTTTGGGATTGTCTGGCTTATGTGAAGCGAATTCAATCAGACAAGCTTGAAGCAAAATCTAATAAATGTCTGTTTATAAGATATCCTAAGGAAATAATTGGATATCAGTTCTATAATGCTTTAAAGAAAAAGGTGTTTGTCTCAAAGCATGCTATCTTTTTAGAGAAAGAGTTTCTTCTAAGAGAAGACTATGGGAGAAAAATTGAACTTGATGAAGTTTATAATGCTCAAACAGATGTAAATCAATTACCTGAACCAGAAAATTGTTGTTCACAAAGATGATACAACAGTTGAACCTTCTAACACACAAAATATTCGTAGGTCAAGTAGGATACGCAATGTTCTAGAGAGATATGGATTTCTCGTAAGCGAACACGATGACGTATTGCTTATAGAGGATGATGAGCCTACAACCTATGAAGAAGCTTTGAAGAGTTCAGAATCTAAAAAATGGCTTCAAGCTATGAAATCTAAAATGGATTCCATGTTTAAAAACCAAGTATGGACTTTGGTTGACCCACCTGAAAGGTTAAAACCTATAGGGTGCAAGTGGATTTTCAAGAAGAAAATTGACATGGAAAATCGACATGGAAGATAATGTAATTACCTATAAAGCGAGGCTAGTTGCTAAAGGTTATCGTCAAAGATAAGGAGTTGACTATGACAAGACATTTACCCCTGTAGCTATGCTTAAATCCATTAGAATACTCTTAGCTGTTGCTGCTCATTATGATTATGAAATATGGCAGATGGATGTGAAGACAACTTTCCTAAATGAAAACCTAGTTGAGGATGTATATATGATACAACTTGAGAGCTTCGTATCCAGAGATGGCAGAATGGTATGTAAGCTTTAGAAATCCATTTATGGATTTAAGCAAGCATCTAAGAGTTGGAACATTTAATTTGATGAGACAATCAAAGAGTTTGGTTTCTCACAAAATCTTGATGAACCTTGTGTGTACAAGAAGGTTAGTGGGAGTGCTATCATATTCCTTGTGTTACATGTGAATGAAATATTACTAATAGGAAATGATGTCTCAAGTTTGCAATCAGTCAAAGTTTAGTTGTCCCAGATTTTTCAATAAAAGGCCTTGGAGAAGCAACTTATATATTGGGTATAAAGATCTATAGAGATAGATCAAGGAAGTTGCTAGGTCTTTCACAGTCAACATATATGTAGACAAAGTGCTAAATAGGTTTAGCATGGAGAAGTGTAATAGAGGGTTTCTTCCCATAATTTACCGGATAAAACTCTTGAAATCTATATGTCCCATGATAGAAGATGAGAGGACTCGTATGAGTATGATCCCGTATGCTTCGGTCATAGGATCAATCATATATGTTATGTTATGTATAAGACTCGATATATCATAAGTATTATGAGCAGATATCAATTAGATCCTAGTGAGGGTCACTGGGTGGCTGTCAAGAATATCCTAAAGTACTTGAGAAGGACTAAGGATGTATTCTTGATATATAGAAATGAAGATCTTTTAGTGAGCAGGCATATAGATGCTAGTTTTCAATTTGACCAGGATGACTCTAAATCCTAGTCAGGTTATATTTTCACGCTAAATGGTGGAATAGTCAGTTGGAAGAGTTCCAAATAAGAGACGACTGTAGATTCGGTGGCCGAGTCAGATTACATTGCCGCAGCAGAAACAACAAAAGAAGCTGTTTGGATCAAGAAGTTTGTCATGGAACTTGAAGTGGTTCCTAGTATAGTACACCCAATATTGTTATACTACGACAATAATGTAGCTATTGAACAAGCTAAGGAACCAAGGTCTCATTAGAGGTCTAAGCATGTACTTAGGAGGTATCACCTGATTAGGGAGATAATTGATAGAGGTGATGTGAAGATAGAGAGAGTGCCCACATATCAGAACATCGCTAATCCTTTGACTAAGCCATTTCCTCAAGCAAAATTTGATTTTTGTTACTCGTCTATGGTATTAGGTGCAAGTGGGAGTTTGTTAGAGTAGTGGTCTAAAGGCAATCACCATTAGCATTTTTGTACAAAATTTATTTTGATTAATAAAGCAAAAGGCATTTTTCATTAGTTTGATATTTGTTTTTCTATGAATTAATATTGATCTTAAATCTAATTAATGAAGTCCATGATACAAAACGTAGTATGAAGGAAATCAAGATGAGATCATGATAATGAGATTCCTATCATGTACAATAATGTTAGTATCTAAATTATCCCTAGTCATAGGACTATTAAGACAGGACATTATTAATCCAAACAGACTAGCATATATTATACTCCTTGATTTGATCAAACAGTGGATCTCACAAACTATAACATGAGTTGTTTAGAGTTAACATGTGGATGCTTACTAAGAGTAGTAAGTATATCGGATGACCTGCTATGAGATTATCATATGGATGATCTATCGAATGTCAGTGATTAATCTCATCATAGTAATGGTGCAAATATCCTTAGACTTGACGAACTCAAGAATATCTTAGATACAAATCCTGTGCTTTGACATCATTCTTTGTTGCCTCGAGACGAGGTCACTCTTAGGGTGGTGATTGGGTATAGCTATTTGTATTCAAAGGTAATTAGGTAGCTAATGAAGGATTCACCACTCCTGATAGAAGGAGATGATACCCACGGCCTCTTGTTGGGATCATTACTTAGGAGTCTCTGGCCAGAGTAATTATGTTTTAGGAGTCTCTGGCCAGAGCAATTATGTGTCTTAAAGAGAGCCTTCAATGATACATTGAGTAATGAGATCCCAGGACAAGAACTAACATCACTTGGACTAGATGTGATTTAGTCAGTCTAGTAAGAGTTGACACATAGCCTATACTCAAACTAAGTGGGGTATAGTATGGTGAAAGGATGAATTGCACGACAATTGTCTATAAAAAGGTTTATTAGTTAGATAATTAACTATCAAAGAGTTCGTATGTTAATTCACTTATATTATGGTAAATTGGCATCATGAAATCCTTCATGATTTGATTAAATTAAATGTTATTTCAAGTGTCTAAAATAATTGGGAACCTAAGGGTCACGCGTATAAAAGATCTAATGGAAAACAAAATGTGTATGGCCATTTTAAGTAGGTCATGATTGTGGCCGAAGGCGATACAAGCCACGATCATCACCAACAAGGCCATGATCATGACAGAGGCCATAAAATGGTATATAAATGAGTTCTTCACTTATGTACACGAGCTTCTTCTACTTCTTACACATTCAAGTGAGAGAGAAAGGGCTCTAAAAGAGTTCTAGAGAGAGAAGAGTTCTTGAGTTATTTTTATGTAAGTTATGCAGTTGTTGTATAAATCAACATGCATGTAAGATAACATTGATGTTTTTCCCATTTGAACATCTACCTGAATTCATCAAGTTTTGTGTTCTAGCACCCTTACACATTGTTTCATCTTCTGTCTTAACATGTTCTTGGGAGATCAAGAAAGGGTTTAGTGTTTGTAATAACCTAAACAAGGAGAAGAAACAAGAAAGGAGGAGAAATAAAGGTAAAAATATTTTTATATTACATGTTCTTTACATATCCTTGCATTCATGTATGATCTTGTGGTTTTCAGGTTGTCATGGAGTTGGAATCTTGATTATGACACATCCGCTGCATTCGCATGCATGTGATGCATGCAACCATGGCTAACCAAAAAAAATATAAAAACAATCAAATGCAAAAAGGTCTTACATGTGGATATTAAATTTTAAATAAAATATGCTTTTAAAGTTTACATATTTGTATATTTTTTATTCATTTTCCTAGGCCTATAGAACGTTAGGAATGACCTTGACGCAGACTGATATGTATTTAAATGTTGATCTATTTTATCTTCTATACTTAGTGATTAATACCTTAGAAATACTTAGGATGCTCACTTTGATTTATATTTGATTTTAGGTACGTTTTGGAAGTGAAGGAATCAAACTGACTCGAAAGCATGTTCATTGAATCCATCTTTTCAATTTCTATACCCTTTGTCTTTATGAAGCAAGAATGAGAAATATTGGAGCAAGTAAAGAAAAGAAAATTAAGAATGAGAAGTAATGAAGCAGAACACGTTTGCATGGATTTAGCATGACAACATAACACCTATCATTTATCTCATGAAAAGCCTAGCTACCATATGGTGTTGTACGTAACTTTTGAACGAAGAAAGGAGTTAAAACATGTGAGTGAGTGGTGTCTGATGTGCGGTTGAAAGAAGAGAAAAATGTGAGTTCAAAACATGTGAGGCTAAATTAAAAAAGAATGATACAATAGCTAGAATATGAGACAAGAGACATTAGCCACCTATCCATTTGCCACATTTTAACCTAGTTTAATAAGAAACAAAAGGGAGGTTCAGCTGAAGCGAAGAGGAGGTGTCGACAGGTAGCAGCTGTCTAAAAAAACTCAACATAACTAGCTAATAACGTGAGTGGGGCTAGTGTGTAGGGAGTGAGCTACTGAGAGCTGCAGGGAGGTGAGTGACGACAATAAGCAAAGAAGAATAAAACAATGGCGTGAAAGAGAGGAGCAACTGAGAGCTTGCGATAGAGAGGAACACAATAATTAAGTGAATAGTGAAGTGGTCCACTAATATTAATTCGTCAAATCAGCTATAGTAGCATGGGGCTGGAAATAAAAGAGAATCGTGAGATAGGGATTGCGACAGAAACAAATGAGAGTTAAGGTGGCCAACATATTAATTTGTCACATCAGGAATATTGGGAGAGAGTGGTGTGAAATAGAACATAAGAGACGCTTGCAACAGGAACCAAGGGGGAGTCATCTTCAGCTGTCCTATTATCATCAATTCTCTCTTCAATTTTTTTTAAATAAATGGAGGCTAGAAAGGCTGATTGTTAGAACTTGAAGATGGAGATAGAAGGCTCAATCACCTGACACCAATTCAGAGGTGGAATTGAGTCCAAGGAACACATTAAGCATACAGTGTTGTGTATCGTTGTCTACTCGCTTTTTAGATTGTTACGTTACTTTGGATGAATTGATTGGGTATTTAGATAATGATGGTTTTAATGCTCTATTGAATCATTTTTACGACTACCCATCGCTAGATCTTGAATGTGAAACGTATTACTCATGTGGAAGATCGTTTATAACAACTAACGATACTAAATCGTTAGAAATAATGTAGCTTAAGCTAAATAGTCCGTACTTGCATGATTATTACTTAAATTGATTTTTTTTAATTGTAATGCTGTTGTTTGAATAAACTTAGAAGCTCTAGGTTTCTCGATAGTTAGGGTTAATTAACGAGCTCTTTATAATTAAGTAAAACTTAAGGAAAAATTGGAATTAGTATAGCTTGTTATTAATTCATGATCTATAGTCTAAAATGAGCAGTAAAGATGATAACTCAACGAAATTTGTGAAATTGTGCTTAGGCTGAGATGAACCAATGAATCAATGTTCAATTTATTTATCGACTTTATCATTTTTCTATAGTTTAATTTGATTTATTTAATTTGATTTTGTTTTTCATTTGTTTCAAATTGAAAACCCCCTATTTGCTTAAACAGGAAAGTATTTGATATCAATTATTGTGGGATCGACCTAGACTTGTCACTATATATAGCTAGTTTAATTATTTTGGTAGTGTTACGACACGCAACCACAGACAGAAGGTTTGTTTACCTTAATAAACTTTAATTAACAAAATCTACCTTGCAAACAATAATGCAAGTTTTCTTAAAAATTATGGTTGGAGTTCATATACATATATTTTTTTGCTAATGACTACACTTAATAAATGAAAAATTATAATGCTGAAAATTTTATAATTATGATGACGATCAATTAATTAAGAGTAGTACATAAGTATATAACAGTATCAAGAAATTTTAACTATCTAATAAGTAATTACATAACACTCGAGACAGCATAACAATCCTCTCTCATCTATAAAACCATCTATAATACCTACAAATTTTAATATCTACGTCCATTTGGTTTGTTCCAATGCCATATTTCTGTTAGCTCAAGGATTATGATTAACGATTTTGATGATAACTGTATAATATTTCAAAATTCAAATTGTATTTATTTCCTTGTATAATTAATGATCTTATTCTTAAAAGGAAATAAAATCATAAGAAATAAGCTTTCTCTCTTGCAGGAACCTTCATTATAAACTTACCTTATTATAAATGGTTTATCCGAAAGGATCTTACTAATTATGAAGGACATGTATTAGCCATATGATTACTGGAATATTTTTTTGGCAAAAATGACATAGAAGTTATTCAGATCTAGATGACCAAGGATGCAAGATGAAGTAACCACTAGTTGAAGAAATTGACTATTTAAGGAAGAGTCAATGCAACTGTGAATAAGAACGAAACAATATAGAAGCTTCTAAAGCTATATTATCAAAAGCATATATATTCTTGAAAGTGATATCTTTGTAAAAAATAATTCTCTTGTGCATTAGAAAGTGAAATTCTATTGAGAGAAAATATTGAAGCTCATATTGAGCAAACTTCATTTTCATTTGAGAGCTTGTAAAAGCTAGTGAAATACTACTAGTGTGGAAGGTTGAAGAACCTTGAAAAATATTAATTTGTGACTTTAGAGAGGCTCATTAAATTACTACTTAATTTTATAGTGAAACACTCAAGTTGAATACTTAGGTACTAGACATCTGGGTTCTAAGACAAACTAGTATAAATTGATTGTATCCTTCTTCTCTCTTTCCTTATCTTTTACTTTTTCACATTATATTATGTGTGTTCATTTTAGCAAGAGGCTCCTTTGCTTTTATAATAGGTTCCTTCTGTTTTCGACTTGCTGACGGTTCCTTTCATTTTAACAGGTACCTTTTTTATTGTTTCAATAAGACTCATACTTTAGCAGGCTCCTTTTGTTTAACAAACCACAATTATCTGACAGGCTTCTATTGTTTTAATCTTTAACAGACCCATGTCTTTATATGAATTGAAAGTAACTTGCGAATTTTTTTTTAAGTCATACAC
>JANZXP010000004.1:14312167-14323053 GCA_027576715.1 Erythroxylum flavicans | reverse complement strand
TTACCTTGTTATGTATAAGATTTATTCAAAAAGAGGAACTAGGACATGTTCTTACATTAATACTTGGAAGAGCATGTAGAGTGCATTCGGTAGGATCGTCATTTGAATATAAAATTTTAAAACATACGTACTTGCGGTCTATAATTTAGGATGTTCAAAAATTTGGAAAAAATGAAAAAGAAAAATGTCATAGTTGATTATCCTACGTTATAGAATTTTATCCCCTTCACTCAGTACAAAATGGAAGTCTTTGCATTAGTTCAAGCTTATATAAAGCAACTCAAATTCCTCATGCTCTTTGTTGATTACTTTACAATGAAGTGGAAGCTAAACCATTATCCAATATGAAAAAAAAATATTTATAAAGTTTCTTAATATACAGGTATGAAATCCGATTAATAATCATTATAGACAGTGGCATATAACTTATATATCATTTCATAATCATTATAAACATTTCAAAGTACAAATCATTTCTATCATCCTCTTACAGAAATTTCATCGAACACTTGGAACGCTATTGAAAAAAGACACTACTTTGTTTCAACACTAGTGATTGTGATGCATTATTCACCAACATAACCACAAAACAACAAACAATGACTTATTAACAACCGAAATAAAAGTCCCTCATAACTCAATCCACATGAAAATCAACATATCCAACATAATCATTCGCATAAAAATTTTACAATCATAAAAAATAACACAAAAATAGAAAATGGACAGCCACCCTCCATATGAAAAATCAAGCACAATCGAAGCAATGGAAGAATGAAAGAAGATCAATAGATGGAAGAAGATGCGTGAAGGAAAAAATGAAAGCCATCAAAAACCAGAGAAGACGACAATGGGGGGCTTTAGGTGTTAGGTTTTTATTAATTCTCAAATGACGTCATTTTACCATAGATTTTAAAAACACTGCCGATGTTGTTTGACTTAATGACGAAAAAATAATCCGTTAGTAAATGTCATCGCTCATTTCTCCTACCAAACATTGTCGTCTATTTTCCCCGCAAATTTTTCTATTATCTCTGTGAAGTTTTGAGAAAAAATTCCCCCCACTTTTACCAACGAATTATTTTTCTGAAAGGAAATGTCATTTTTCTGACAAGTTTTACCGACGGAGTTGAAGTTTCGTCACTAATTACCTACAGAATAGTTTCTGTTGTTAATTTTCTGTTAGTAATCTTTAATTTTCTTGTAGTGCTTGTTCATCACCAATTTGAAGAATGAGGTTGTCTTCATAGACATCTACCAAAGCTTTTTCAATGTTCAAAAATTGTATACCAAGAACTAATAGACAGTTTTGATCCTCTTCAAAATTTACCATGAAAAAATCCATAGGAATTAAAAACTTATTCACTTTTGTAGGCACATCCTCCACCAAGCCTAATGATTTCTTTATCGATTGGTCTGCCAACTAAATATGCATAAATCGACAAAGTCATAAGGTTTATACTTGCACCTAAGTTGCATAAGCATTTCGAATCTCTAAATTACCAACTACACAGGGTATCGTAAAGCTCCTTAGATCTTTCAACTTTGAGGGCATATGGTGGGTAATTAAGGAGCTATAAGTTTCCGTCATGGCTACTATCTGGTCATCTTCCTAAGTCCGCTTGTCAAATAATATGTCTTTAAGGCAGTTCGTAAACAAATCGTGTCTCTTACACTAATGGTTATGAAATTCCTTGATGATAGGCATTAAACCATAGCCTCATGAAGTCCATAAGGGTACTTCGCTCACCATGATGTATTTCATCCACCATTGTTCTTCTTATTTCTTCTTGAAGTTTAACTTATCAGGTTCCTTATTGTTTCCTTATGATGTTCAAATTGACGTGTCTTCTACTTTATGCCCAAACTCTCTTCTCTTTCTTCTTCCATTTTTTTAATTTCGTGTGATTAGGTACCATAATCACAAGAAAGGGTAATAATTCCTTGAAACAAAGGAATTTAAAAAGTCCTAAACTAATTCCCTAACAATGGCACCAAAAACTTCTTGATCAAGTTTTAATCTTATAAAACCCTCAATACTCCTTAAGCGCATAGGTCGTAGAGTAGTATATGAGGTGTCGATCCTACGAAGAATTAGTGAACTAACCAATTCCTACTTGAACTTCGAATAACTCTTGTGTTCATGTAACTACAGGGACACAATTGCTTAAACTAAAAGTATCCAACTAATCCTAACTAATTCCTTGTCAACGGTGCCAAAAACTTGTTGAGCAAGTTTTACTTCTAATAAAACCCCCAATATCTGCAATTATATGGATCATAAACTTGTAGTATTAAAAGTGTCGATCTCATGAGGAAATAATTAGAACTATGTGAACTTAACTTTGTCTAAGGTATCGAGATATGAATTGAATGAAAATAAAATATCAGAAATTGAAAAAAATTAAATGAAACTAAGCAAATAATCAAATAACAAATGAGTTACCATAAACATGTGAGGAATATCAAAGCTGAAGCTTAGGATTCATTCTATCATTATTTTGTTCCCTAGCCACTATTGATTCAATTCGATGTCGATTCTAGATTTTGAAGGGTTGATTACTCTCTCTTTAAACCTAATCATTAACCCTAATTGATTACAAATTTCCAGATTTTGCAACCTCTTAATTCACAAAATCTACCTAACATTTTCAACTAGTTCTTATGTGATCTATCAAATAATTGGGTGTTCGCATAAGATTTCTCTTTGTATAATTACCTATTTGATATTTGTAAGACTTATTAGGTCACTAACTCCCGTTACCTAACCTAATCAGATTACTTTCAACTCACTTCCTCGATTTATTGTGAAGTATTAGCACACCCAAACATTACAACACTAGAAAATTGAATTGAAATCAACAAAAATTAAGTCAAAAAACAACTCAAGAACAAATCCAAATCTGAAAATTATAGCATCTTAAACGTGAATAACATATTCAAATCCTAGTTACACATCAAGTTTAATGAAATAAACAAAGGAAAGAAAGAAAGAACTTAACTCGAACTCAAACTTGAAATGTGGAATTTCTGGATTGCTCTTCTTGCTCCTTTTTGCTCTCTCACATTGGAAGATGATGACTACTCTTTTTTATTGTTTTTTGCTTTTAAATAGTTCTTGAGGCTTCTAGGGTTCTTTATAAGGTTTACCCACTTAATTGGGTTCCAAAAAGAGCCCCAAAATGTTAAAATTACAAAAAGAGTTGCATGCTAGAAAAGCTAAAATTCGTTAAAACTGCTGTCTGTGCTCTCTGTCACGATCATAGCAAGACAAGTCACAATCATGATCTGCTTCCATTCTTCCAATTTTTCTCTTTTCTTCAATTTCCTATTTCCATAAACTCAAACACACATCACACACCTCTTGATACATAAAATTAAGATTCAAATCATGCTCAAAACTACACAAACACTTAGAATATAAAGAAACATTAATAATAACATAATTTTAAGCCTATATACATGATAATCATCTAACAAATACTCAAAAGCATACTTAAACATCTATCAAAACATATTAGAATTTACACCTATCACTAAACCCATCAGAGGAGCCCAACGTACAACGTAGGTTGAACACCCCCCATTATGGAAATAGCAAAGAAGAAAATATTAAAGTGGTTAGATGCAAGCATAATATACCCTATTTTAGATTATAAATGGGTAAGCCCCATACATGTAGTACTTAAAAAAAATGCATAACTGTAGTAAAAAATAGCCAAGGTGAAGTTATTCCTACTAGGATATCAAATGGGTGGAGAGTGTGTATTGATTATCGAAAACTCAACCAAGCAACTAGAAAAGATCATTACCCTTTACCCTTTATTGATCAAATGCTGGAAAAACTAGAGGGACAATCTTACTTTTTCTTTTTAAATGGGCCTTACGATTGTTATATCATCTAAAGATCAAGATAAAACCAATTTACAATACCCTTTTAGTACATTTGCATTTAGGCGAATCTCCTTTGTACTTTGCAATGCTCTAGGTACTTTTCAAAGATGCATGATGAGCATTTTTTCTAATTTAATCAAGCTAAAATGGAAATTTTTATGGATGACTTTACTGTTGTTGGTGATTTTTTATTTATGTCTCCTTAATCTTTCTATTATTTTGTAAAGATGTATAGTTACTAATATTTTTTAATTATAAAAAGTGTTAATTCATGGTAGAACAAGGTGTTGTATTAGGGCATATAGTAATTTCAAAAGGTTTAGAAGTTGACCAGCAAAGATAGACTAAAAATTCTCTTCCATATCCTACGTGTATGAGGGAAGTTAGATCCTTTTTAGATATGCTAGTTTTTATCATCATTTTATCAAAAAAATTTCAAAACTTGCATCTCATTTATGTTCATTACTAGCTAGAGAAAGGTTAACCAGTGCTTCATAATTTTCCCATTTGATTGGAATTTACCATTTGAAATAATGTGTGAAGCGAGTGATAAGGTTGTTGGAGCAGTATTAGGTCAAAGAAAAGAAAAAGAGCCTTATGTAATATATTACGCATCTAAATCTTTGGACCTGCTCAATTTAATTACATTATAATGGAAAAAGATATGTTTACTATTATATTTGCATTAGAAAATTTTTGTTCATACTTGTTAGGAAACAAAGTAATTGTTTTCTTAAATCATGTTGCACTTAAATATCTCTTAAAAAAGAAAGAATTAAAGCCTAGGTTACTGCGATGGATGCTCTTATTGCAAAAATTTGATTTAGAAATTTGATATAAAAAAGGTGCAAAGAATTTAGCACCAGATCATCTTAGTAGAATAACACCTAATGAGGATTGGCTTCTGTTTTCTGAATTCTTTCCAGATAAGCAACTTTACTCTTTGATAAAAGGTGATTCAACTTTGTATGTTGATATATGCAATTATTTAGTTACTAGGTTGTTTTTGACTGATTTATCAAGAGCTCCAAAGGAAAAAATAAAGGCTGAATCCAAATATTATTTCTAGGATAATTCTTATTTATGGAAAGCATGTTCTAAATAAAATTTTCGCAAGTGTGTTCCAAAGATAGAACATAATTATATTGTTACATTTTGTCAATATTTAGAAGGAGGTGGTCATTTTGGGTCAAAGAGGACAACCCACAAGGTTCTAGAAAGTGGATTCTATTGGCCTACCATATATAAGGATGCATACTTATTTTGTAGGCCATGTTAGAAATTCTAAAAGATAGGGAACTTTTCCAAGAAATAGGAGATGCCTCAACATAAATCATATTTAATGGTGAATCAATGCAATTTAGATTATGAAAAAGTAGGAAAAGAAAGGAAATTACAATTGTAAGAACTTGAGGAACTTAGGCTAGGGGTTTTGATAATGCAAGGATCAATAAAGAAAAGACTAAAACTTTACATTATATGAAGATAGCCAAAAAATCATTTACTATAGGACAAAAAGTTCTTTTATTTAATTCTAAGCTAAATTTTTTCCCTGGTAAAGTTCAATTTAGATGATTAGGTCCTTTTGTTGTTACTAACATCTTTAAGCATGGTGTAATGGAAATTAAAAGCCTACAAACTGACAAGATTCTTAAGGTGAATGGACATAGGCTGAAGTTGTTTTATGATCATGCTAAAGTAATGATGTTTGAAGAAATTTTGCTAGAGCAACTTTGACAGAGAAGGAGGACGTCGAGCTAATGACATAAACCAAAGGTACTATTTGGGAGGCAACCTAAAACAACAAAAATCATATTTGAATTTCTTTCTTTTTACCTTATTTTTTATATAGCTATTTATTTTTAAAAAATAATCAAATCAAAATGTTTTTACTATTTTATTGTTTTTTTCTTTGACATTCCTATTTCTACATTTACCTATTACCTTGAGGGCAACGTAAAGTTTAAGTGTTGGGGGGAGGGGGTTATAAAGACATGACCTAGTTCTTTTGTATGTTTTAAGTATGAAAGTTGAAAATTGAAAAATAAGGTAAAAATATTATTTAGGAAAAAAAGGGAAATTGGATTGCTTGCTCAGGCTAGTTGGTTTTGGCGTTATTTTGTTTTATATACACGCATTTAGTTTTTAATATCACAATAACCTCTAAAACAAATAATCAAAAAAATGGAACAACAAATTTTAACATTATAATTGAAGTATTAGCAAGTTGCATAAGCTATTTCCTTTAACATAACAAGTTTTAAAACTCTTTTGTTTAATTTTAGGTTCACACTTAAGAGAACTAACCTTATTTGATAAGTTTAGTCTATAAGTAATTAGAACTCTATTCTAATTCTACATACATAGCCTTAAGGTCAGACTTTTAATCAACTTAACAATGTCTAGTATTGTTGGTGAGTTTCATTTACTTTTGATTACTGGAGAAATACTTGACGTTGATAAAGTAGTGCTCTAAAGGCAATCACCTTTATCACTTTTATACAAACTTTATTTTGATTAATAAAACGAAAGGCATTTTTCATTAATTTGATATTCGTTAATATATGAATTGATATTGATCTTAAATTGAAATAATGAAGTCTATGATCCAAAACATAGCATGAAGGAAATCATGATGAGATCGTGATAATGAGATTCCTATCATGTGCAATTACGATAGTATCTAAATAATCCCTAGTCATAGGATTAATAAGACAGGACATTATTAATCTAAACAGACTAGCACATGTTATACTCTTTGATTTAATTAAGCAATGGATCTCACAAATTGTAAGCATGAGTTATTTAGACTTAACATGTGGATGCTTACTAAGAGTAGTAAGTACGTCGGATGACCCTCTAAAAGATTATCATATGGATGATCTATCGAATGTCAATGACTAATCTCATTATAGCAATGGTGGAAATATCCTTATACTTGAGGTATTCAAGGATATCTTGGATACGAATCTTGTGCTTTGACATCATTCTTTGTTACCTTAAGATGAGGTCGCTCTTAGGGTGGTGACTGGGCACAGCTATTTGTATTCGAAGGTAATTGGGTAGCCAATAAAGGATTCACCACTCCTGATAGAAGGAGATGATACTCATGGCCTCTTGTCGGGATCATTACTCAGGAGTCTCTGGCCAGAGCAATTATATGTCATGAAGAGAGTCTTCAATGATATATAGAGTAAAGAGATCTCAGGATAAGGACTAAGATCACTTGAACTAGATGTGATGTAGTCAGTCTAGTTAACACATAGCCCATACTTCGAACCAAGTGGGGTATAGTATGGTGAAAGGACGAATTGCATGGAAATTGTCTATGGAAAGGTTCATATGTTAGATAACTAACTATCGAAGAGTTCGTGTGTTAATCCACTTATATTTCGACAAATTGGTATCATAAAACCCTTCATAATTTAATTGAATTAAGAGTTAATTCAAGTGCCTAAAATAACTGGGAACCTAAGGGTCACACTCATAAAAGATCGGATGAAAAATATAATGTGTATGACCATATTTAAGCAGGCCACAATCGTGACTCGTAGGTCGTGATCGTGGCCGAAGGCAAGCCAGGCCATAATCATGACAGAGGGAATGAATAGGTACATAAGTGAGTTCTTCACTTATGTACACAAGGTTTTTACACTTCTTACACACTCAAATGAGAGAATAAGGCCTCTAAAAGAGTTATAGAGTGAAAGAGAGGTGTCTTGAGTCTTGTTCTTTCAATTCATAAAATTGTTACATGAATCAAAGTGCATGCAACAAGATTCTTGATCTATCTTCTAACATCTTAAGCATCTACTAGAATTCGTCTAGTTTGGTGCTCAAGTCACCCCTATACATTGTTTCTTCATCTTCTTTGCATGTTCTTGGGGGGTCAAGGAAGGGTGGTGTTTGGAACAACCCAAACAAGGAGAAGAAACAAGAAAGGAGGAGAAACATGAGGCTAAAAGGTTTTATATTTGATATTCTTTACATATCCATGCAAACATGTTAGATTCTGTAGTTTTTAGGTTGTCATGGTGTCAAAATCTTGATTATGACACTTCCGCTTCATTGGCATGCTTGTGATGCATGAAACCATGGCAAACTCTTCAGTGGTATCAGAGCAAGTTTATGCATGTAATAGATGATGTATTGAACATGTGCAAAGTGTTTGCTAGGTTATGACTGACATGCATATTGATTTGGAATAATTTGTGTAAAATGTAGAAATTTTTTTTTCTAATTTTGCTTTCTTAGAATTGTTTATAAGATGTTATATTATGTTTCTGTAAAAGAAAATTGCAATTAAATGTTATTTTCTATTTTATTTTGAATTAATATCCAGACTGTTCATATGTTGGTTTCTGGGAATTTCTAAAAAACTGATTTCTTGTGTTGACTTTGAGAATTCCATAATAATTTTAGAAAATTGTTTTTCTGTTCTTTTTCATAGAAATGTTTACAAACTATTATTTTATGTTTTCATAAAAAGAAAATGCAATTGAATATCATTTGCTATTTTATTACGAATTTAGTTTCAGGCTGATGCATGTATGAAATTCTGGGAAATTCTGGAAATGTGATGAACATGCATGCATGTAAATTCTATATTAATTTTTATAAAAATTGTTTTTATAAATTTTATGCATGCACATGCAAGATGCGATGTTGCCACGTGTATGAGATGCATGAAACTTGTTGTTAAAGTGATTATCTTATGCATGTATGATGTAATGTTTGACTAGTGTTAGAAGTAACATGACAAGTGTCATACACATATGATGTGTTAGCTTATTCCTATTTATTAATAAATAAATCCTTGGAATTAGTTTCTGGAATTTTTTTATTAGACACATTTAGAATGTTTATAAGACTTTGGAATTTTTTATAATTAATTAAATTTGATTCAATTAATAAATAAAGTCAAAGTCAACATTGGTCAACTTTTTGAAAGATGATGGAGTTGACTTACTTAATGACTTATAATGTATGTATTTTGGTTATGAGACCTACAATCTAGGGTTGAACCCTAAGAATATACTGGAAAACAGGATATTATAGTGTGTTTGTTTCTACTGTATCAAAGCTAGACCTAAAAGAAAAGAAAGCTATCTTCATAGGATTCACTTCTGGTGTAAAAGGATATCACTTATGGTGTCCAAAAACAAGGAAGATAATTGTTAACATAGATGTTACCTTTGATGAATTAATCATGTTAAAAGTGACATTTGAAACCACGAAGCTAGTAAATGATGCTCTTAAATAGGTGGAACTTGACAAAAGAATTATTGTTTTGGTAAGTAAAAAAATGTGGAAACTCCTATGCAATGGTCACCACTAACCAATTTTGGTTAAAAGATTTTAGCTTGCTTTTTACAACAACAAAAAAAGAAGGAAAGCAGTTTTGTTCCATTTGTATACTTGGCAAAATCTGGCATTTTTTAGCAAACTCTTTGTATAGGCTCTCGTGGAAGAAAGGAGAGACAGATGAAGATGAGGTTCCAACCTAAGAACCTCCTTCATAATATTTTTTACCAATTACATTAAAAAAAACAGGGAGGAATACTCTAATTCTTGCTCGCTACAAAAATATTTTAACTTTTGAATCACCATTTGCAATTGATGACATTCCTTTTACCTATGATGAAGTAATCCGAAGATCAAAACAAGAAAAGTGATGGAATACCATAGAGGAGGAAATGCAGCCTCTTCGAAAGAATTATACATAGAAGCTAGTTGGTCCCCCGAAGAATAAAAAGGCAATCGGATACCAATAGGTATATGCAAAGAAAAATGGAGTTTCCAAAAAAATGATGTAAATTACAAAGCACAGTTAGTAGCTAAAGGCTATGCTTAAATGGAGGGAATTGATTATAATAAAGTTTTTTCTCTAGTTGTGAAACATTCCTCCATTCAAATATTCTTGGCTTTGGTAGCATAGTTAAATCTGAAAATGGTCAAGTTGGATGTAAAAACTGAATTTTTACATGGGGATTTGGAAGAAGAAATCTATATGACACAAACTGAAGGGTTCAAGGTTGTCAGATAAGAAAATATGGTATACAGACTAGGAAAATTATTATCTATGTTAAAGTAATCACCAAGACAATGGGAACAAATGATTTGATAAGTTTATGATGGGGCCGAAGTAAACAAGAAGCAAGTATGATTATTTTGTATATTTACCTTTAGAAAAAAAAGAAGCAAGTATGATTGTTGTGCATATTTATACAAGCTACAAGATGGTTCTTATTGTACGTCGATAATATATCGGTAGCATCCAAAAGTTAATCAGAGATTGATAAACTGGAGACTTAGATGATGTAACATACTACTCCCATAGAGCATATGCCCGAACATACCAGAGGATATTCGAAAACATACTCTATCAAAATGGTACATTAGAACAATCAAACCAGCTCATTAAAGGCATCAAACACATCATAAGCATTTTAAAAGTTCAATTCCTCCCATTTCATTCACAAACATAAAAGTAACATGTCATTGCAATTCACAATCCACATATACATTACACAACATTTGTTTGAGTTCAATCTCAGTACTAAAAATATAACATTAAATGGAATGTTAATACATAAGACTCTAATTAAACTTCTCAGATCCATCTGATCAGATGTTTGGGCCATTCTTATCCCTCAAATGCAAGTACTAGACATCTTCTATAGCACCTTAGTAGCTAGAATTCCCTTAAACCTGAAAAATAACATTGCAATTTTGATGAGTTTGCGAACTCAGTGAGTGAACCATCATCGATGTATTCACTCAAGTTAGATCACAAAAACAAGTATATCTGTAACATCCCCTCACCTATGGGAAGGGTATTTTAGTAATTTGGAATGAGTTAGGATTGTTTAAAGTGTTTTTGCTATATTCATGCATGCATATATGCACATAAGTAAATAGTGAATTTTTGCACATGTAAATGCTTGTACATGCATTCATGACATATCCCGGTTTAAGTGTGAATAAATGTG
>JANZXP010000004.1:14299846-14312067 GCA_027576715.1 Erythroxylum flavicans | reverse complement strand
GTCCTAACTTCACTAATTGGTCTTCTCGTAGACCCGTTTCCCTGATCCGACCCGTTAGGTGGGACCGGGATGTTACACCTAAGACCCACGATGCTCCATACCTACTCCAAAGATAGGTACCTAGCCATAACTCTTTCATATCTCAGTGACTCATTAATCTATGACTATCGAATATATCCTTTTTTTTAAATTGAAGTAATTTTCATTAACTATAGCTGAAACTATTTACAACATTACAATGAAGTCTTCCTTGAGTTAATTAACAAAATATTACATTATAATAGGCAAAAAACAGAAAGTTACACTATATATAAGTCACAGTGACTAGGTTACAAGTTCCACCAAAGTTGCATGGTTGTTGACAAGTCCTGATTTGCTTCCTTTGCTATTACAAAAGCTTAGATTTCATTTCTAATGTTTGCTTCCAATTGATATTTGTTTGTTGCCACCTGTGAGTATAATTTATGGTTTCTCTCCATCCAAAGGTTGTAAGTTATGATAATAAGGGTTGTTTTATGAAGTATATCATCCTTCTTCTGCTGTTAAGAAGTACAAATAAGCCAAGTTAATGTTCATTCTAGTCATAAGAGGTGGAATAAATTTCCAAATTGTGAAGCAATTGACTCTAAACAGCTTTAGAGTAAGTGCAATTGAAGAAAAGATGATTTTGATCTTCAACTGATAATTTGCATAGCTCACATATAGGATTAAAGCTTTTATGTCCTCAGTCTTTAGTGCTTAGTTGGTATTTAATGACTAGCTAAGTAATCATCAAGGCTTAGGGATTGAGGCTATTCTTGTAAAGGAGTTTGTATTGTGGTACCATTTGATATTCTGGATGAAAAATCCTATAGCAAGATCTTTTAGTGAATATACCTGTGGAGTTTGGTTTAAAGAGAATCATGTCTTCATTGCAGTTGTTAGTGATCATTAGCAGGTATTGACAAAGTTAGCTAAATCCTCGAAAATGACTAGACTAGCTCCCTTCAGAAATGAGAGATGAGACTTTAGCATTTGGAGTTATGCTACTTCAGAGGTGAGCTAGTTCTGCTTTATGAATTAAGTGACTAAAATCAGTCCAATTATCGTACCATAACCATGTGATGTCCCCTTTTCCTAAATTATGGTGTATCCAAGGGTAGATGATCTCTCTAGTATGCAACATTTATGTAAAGATCCAATAACAGCCCTAAGGTAACGGTAATTGCCAAAAGTTATGAGTGTGTAGGTATTTTTTGTGTATTCGCTGGATCCAAAGAGCATTTTTTGTCAATGTGAAGTCTCCAAATTTTCTTGCACAGGAGTACGTTTTTCATAATATTGGTAGATAGAATGCCTAAGCCCCCATATTTTTTTGGAAATGGTGACCTCCTCTCATTTCACTTGTTCCTTCTTAGCGTTTTGTATAGAGCCAGACCAAAGGAATGCTTTTATTGTTCTATCCAACTCCTTGATCACTCTTTTTAGTAGAACCAGATGATTGATCCAATAGATATGGAAGTTGTTCAAGACAGAGATGATAAGGGTAACTCGAGTCGACATTGAGAGGAATCAATTTGTCAGGCCAAGATTTTATATTTGTATTTCTCCAAAAGAGGAATGCAGTCTACATAAGTGAGTTTGGCATAAGAGATAGGGACTCTGAGGTATTTGAATGGACTTGAATGTAGCTCCATTCCCAATGCTCTAAGATTAAAAGAGCTAATGACATTTAAGGAGCAATAGAGACTACTTTTTTGAAGATTAATCGTCAAGCCAGACTAGTAGGAGAATTAATGCAAAATGTCATGAAGTATGGTAACAGAAAACTTATCTGGCCCTAACAAAAGCATAAGGTGATCAGCGAACATTAGGTGAGTTATTGTTAAGATCGACGTTTTTGATGATATGTAAATCTGCCATTATTCTTTGTCAACTTCTTTGGCAAGCAAAATAGTCCTTTCATGACTTCAATGAAGATCTATGGAGAGACAGGGTCTCCCTACCGGATCCCTTTTACACACATTAGGGGCTCGGTTGGAACACCATTCATAAGAATGCTAACAGAGGAGGTCTAAAGGCACATTATAAGCTATTGTTTGAATTGAGAAGGGAATTCCAATGCATCAAGGCATACTTGAACAAATGCCTAAGTAACAGCATCGAAGGCTTTGTAAAATTCAATTTTCCATATGTATCTCTGTAGATTCTTACTATATTGTGTTAGAGTAGTGCTCTAAAGGTAATCACCTTTAGCACTTCTATACAAACTTTATTTTGATTATTAAAGTCAAAGGCAATTTTCATTAATTTGATGTTCATTTATTTATGAATTGATGTCATTTTTAAATTGAATTAATGAAGTCCATAATACAAAACATAGCATAAAGGAAATTATAATGAGATCATGATAATGAGATTCTTATCATGTGTAATTATGTTAGTATCTAAACTATCCCTGGTCATGGGATTAATGAGACAGGACACTGAAAATTCGGATAGACTAGTACATGTTATACTCCTTGATTTGATCAAGTAGTGAGTCTCATAAATTGTAAGCATGAGATGTTTAGAGTTAACATGTAGATTCTTACTAAGAGTAGTAAGTACATCGAATGACTCGCTATGAGATTATCATATTGATGATTTATCAAATGCCAGTGATTAATCTCATCATAGCAATGGTGCATATATCCTTAGACTTGAGGTACTCAAGGATATCTTGGATACTGATCTTGTGCTTTGACGCCATTCCTTGTTGTCTCAAGACGAGGTTGCTCATAGGGTGGTGATTGGATACAACTATTGTTATTCGAAGGTAATTGGGTAGGTAATAAAGGATTCACCATTCCTAATAGAAGGAGATGATACTCATGGCCTCTTTTTGGGGTCATTACTCGGGAGTATCTAGCCAGAGCAATTATGCATCATGAAGATAGTCTTTAATGACACATAGAGTAATAAGATCCTAGGACGAGAACTAACATCACTTGGACTAGATGTGACATAGTCAGTCTAGTAGGAGTTGACACATATCCCATACTCCAAAATAAGTGGGGTATAGAATGGTAAAGGGATTAATTGTATGGTAATTGTCTATAGAAAGGTTTGTAAGTCAGATAATTAACTATCGAAGAGTTAGTGTGTTAATCTACTTATATTCTGGTAAATTGGCATCATGAAACCATTCATGATTTGCTTGAATTAAAAGTTAATTCAAGTGACATGAAACCATCTATGATTTTATCGGATTAAGAGTTAATTCAAGTACCTAAAATAACTGAGAACTTAAGGGTTACACACTTAAAAGATCGGATGAAAAATAAAGTATGTATGGCTGTCATTTTATAGGCCACGGTCATGATCGAATAAATGACAAGTGGTGAATAGGTGAGCTCTTCACTTATGTACACATGAACTTTCAAGTTAAAACACACTCCAGTGAGAGGATAAGGTGTCCAGAAGAGTTTTGGAGTTAGAGAGAAGTGATCTTAAGGTTTGTTCATACAATTTAAGCAATTGTTGCATGAATTAATTACATGTAACTTATTCTTGATCTATGTCTCCATTTGAGCATCTACTTGAACTCATCTTATTTAGTACTCTAATCACCCTTACACACTAATGTTTATTCATCTTCACATGCCCTCAAGAGGGCAAGGAAGATTTTTGGTGTTTGCTACATCCCAAATAAGGAGAAGATTCAAAAAAGGAGGAGCATTTGTAGAGATACATATGTTGTAATTTCATGTTCTTATAATTTGTGTATACATGCATATGAGATTCTAGATTTTCTAGGGATGTCGTGGGATTGGAATTAGATTCCAACACTTCCTCTACCTTATTGTGTATGTGATGCATGAATCCATGGCTCCCTAATAGTGGTATAAGAGCTAGTTATACATATATAAGATGAACTATTGAACGTGTGCAAATTATTTGCTGGATTGTGACTGACATAATTCGTATAAATTGTAGAAAATAGTTTTTCTGATTTTTTTTCACATAAATGTTTATAAGGTGTTATGTTATGTTTTTGTCAAATTAAGTTTCAATTAAATGTCATTTACTATTTTATTATGAATTAGTTTCTAGTCTATTCATATGTTGCTATCTAGGAATTTCTGGAAAACAAAATGCATGTACTGATTTTGAAAATTTTGTAATAATTCTAGAAAATTTTTCTGATTTTCTTTCACATAAATTTTTATAAGTTGTTATATTATGTTTTTGTGAAAGGAAATTTTAATTGAATGTCATTTGCTATTTTATTACGATGTTAGTTTCATCCTAATGCATGTATGAAGTTTCGGGAAATTCTAGAAATCTGATGAACATGCATGATTATAAATTCCATATTAATTTTTATAAAATTTGATTTTATGAATTTTCCTCATGAATATGCACATATGCTGTTGCCACGTGAATTAGATGCATGACACTTTTTGTTGAAATGTTACATGCATGCTGGTGGAGTATGACAAGTGTTAGTAGACATATGACAAATGTCATTAGACATGTGATGTGCTGGATAATTCCACAAAGTTAATAAACAATTCCTAGGAATTAGTTTTTGGAATTTTTTATTAGGCACATTTAGAATGTGTGAAAGACTATGGAATTTTTCCAGAATTAATTGAACTCAATTCAATTAATAACTTAAGTAAAAATACTGGTCAACTTTTTGAAAGCTTATGTGTATGTGTTTTGGTTATAAGACATTGAAATTTTTATAAGAGATATAAATTGTATTATTTTGATGTTAGTAACATGCTAAATGTGTGTGTTTGAAATTAGGTGTCCAGAAAATTTCTAAACATCAAATCAGTCTCTTTAATGTCTAGTAGGTTTACTCATTTATCATGCGTCAAGATAATTTTGGCTTGTGCCAAAATTGTCTTGATAAATTTGAGATGACCTAGGGGTATTTTAGATGACTAATTAATGTTTGGAAATTTTGTAAATCCTAGGGATTAATTTAGAATTAATCCAAGTAGAGCATCGCATTTCTAGTGTGACTAAAAAATGACATGTGTAATAGAATTAAAGTGTTTATTTTAGACATCAAAATAATTAAAATTTTAGTCCTAATAGAATCACATTCATTATTTGAATTAGCCGAGACCAACACTAGTTCCCAATTTAGTTCAAGATTTGAATCAAATCACAAACTTTTGATGCATAGTTAAGTTACAACCTAAATTAAACCTCTTTTGTGTGTTACATGCATTAGATGCATTTTAAGGGTTGGTTAAAATGGCATGATAGGGTGGTTATGGACATAGGCCCAATTTCATTGAGTTGTATATATATATATATATATATAATACCATCTAAGTATTGATGAGACCTAAGAACTAATCCCTCGACCAAAATTTTAGGACTTACGCCTTCCCTTAATATAGCAAGAACCAGATTTTTTTTAGAGTTGGGTTGTTGGGTAAACTCAAGCCCGCTTTACACAAATATGTTCAAACTATGGAAATTAAATTTTCGGATTAATAGGTTGGTCCTAACTGGAAGCGTTGATTTGTTGGGCAAACCTAAGGTCAACGTGGATAGAGGTGAACTTGGATTGTATACATGGGATGTATACGTATCAAGAGTTGATAACCCAATGAGTGTGCTAAATCAACAGTTGATGACACAAGTTGATAATTGCATAACTAAATGCAAATGGTATGAATAATACCTATCGATTGACCTAAGGTGGCTTGTTGGGCAAACGCAAGGTCTTTCTCAGTAATATTAGATATCGACCCATTAGGAAAACTATAAGTTTTCTCATATTCTTAATAAGGGCTATAGATTTGGATAAAATAATGGGACCTATAATGCATGTAATTAAAGTCCTTATCAATATGCATTAATTTACATTCTAAAACTCTCTCATTCTTCTAAGTTATTAAATCGCCACGATGTCTTCGTCTAGTGTGAACTTACGCTCTATACTAGACTCCAACAAACTCACGAGACCAAACTTCTTATATTGGCTTCGGAATTTGAAAATTGTTCTTAAATATGAAAAACTAAAATAAGTCCTAGATGAACCACTTTCTGATCCCCCTGCTGCCAATGCATCTAATGAGGATTAGAAAGCTTACAACAATCTACTGGATGATAGTGAGCTGGCTAGCTGTATAATGCTGGCCTCTATGTCACCTGAACTGAAAAAGCAGCATAAGGCTATAGATGCTTATAACATAGTCTACCATTTAAGGGAACTATTCGATAAGCAAGCTCAGTCTGAAAGGTTCAAGACCTCGAGATTACTCTTCCATTCTAAGATGGTTGAGGGATCTTTTCTAGTGTGGTATATGCTGACAATGAATGTATACATTGAGAGATTAACTAGTTTGGGTTTCATAATGGATCATGAATTAAGTATAGACTTAATTCTGACTAGTTTCACTGATAATTATTCACAATTTGTACTTAATTATCGGATGAACCAAATATCCACCATGATACCTATTGATGGTAAAACCTATCTACTTATTTTACGCTAAAAAAATCACAAGTAAACGGGTCGTGACTTGTAGTAAAAAGAGTGGATATCAATCCCATAGGGATTGATGCCTAAACACCGCTTAATTTAGACACAACTCTGTTTAAAAAACTAAATTATGAAATGCAAATAATCTGGAAAATTAAATTAAAATTAAAAGACTAATATAAACAATGGGCAATACCGAATTTGTAGAAAATCTGAATTCACGAATCTAAATGTTAGAGATTACATTTGTTCCTAATTTGTCTCCCTCCTGTTTTATCGACTGAATTATGTCTCACCCTAGATTTTCGAATGTACTAATTACCCTCTCTCAAGGTGTAACTATTTATCCCTAATCGAATTAATAAGAATCAATTAGACGATCTCTTAACCTACCCAATGACTCTACCGATTCAATTAGTTATCAAACTATCCTATGGGTGATCAATTGACTAGTTGAGATCTCTCTTCTAACTATTCAATTAATGTGATGATTGCTAGTCTATAGGTCACCAACTCTCTTTGTACAATACTACACGAATTTTATCTCACTCACTCTCTCGATTTGTTGCAATATGACAATTAAAAACAATAATCAATAAAGACAATTATGTTTAATTCAATAAAATAGGAGTTCAACATGTAGTTCTAAAAGCAATCCCTAAAATGAAATTAGCTTAAGATGGTCTCCATAACATCATCAACAATCAAATAAATCACTTTTACAAAGAATAAAAGAGGTTAAAATGATAGAAAATTGAATAGAAAGACTCCTCCTCTTCTTTGCCAAATTCTGGAATTTTGGTGTTAATGTGTTATTTTACCTAATCTTGATGATGATCCTTGTCTTCAATCATTCCTCAATGTTCCAAACATGTGTTCTTCACTTAAAGATGGTGTTTCTACATGTGGGTGTCGTCTCCCTTGAAGATGGAGGCTTAATTCTATATTTATAGTCCAAAAACTCTAAGTTTAATGAAGCCTCACAGATTACCTCGGATTGTGATTCCCATGTTCGTGGGAATTGGTCACAGACACATCTCTCAATTTCTTCTGTAATTCCCATAAATGTGGGAATTTAGCACAGATGCACTCTCCAATTTCTTCTGTAATTCCCATGTGCCATGGGAATTTGCATGATTCCCACAAATGTGGGAATTTAGAACAAACTTAATGAAAACATACAAAATGAATCCTATACTAAGACAATAAACAACAATTATGCAAGAAAACACATTGCAATTACTTATAAAAGCATATCCTAATGCACACCTATCAATACCTGAGCTGATTAATCTACTCAAAACAACTGAGCTGATTGTCAAGAAAGGCAGTAAAGCTATAATGCCGGTGGACTCTGCTTCTGGTTCTCATAAGAGGAACCAAAAGAGGAAGAAGAAGTCCAAGAAGCTAGTAAAAGGTGTAGCCAAGAAAAAGGCAAAAGAGAATACACCAAAAGGAATATGCTTCCATTATAATAAGGAAGGACATTGGAAGAGGAACTGCAAAGCCTATCTGGAGTCGCTGAAATAGAAAAAGACATTAGATGCTTCACCATCTACTTTAGGTATGTTATTTGTCATTGAGGTTAATACTATTTCTGATCATAACATTTGGGTATTAGATACTATATGTGGCTCACACATATGTGTTGATATGCAGGGCCTCAGGGATAGTAGACCATTCAATAAGGGAGAGATGGACCTATTTGTGGGAAATATAGCAAAAGTTGTTGCATTAGCCGTAGGAACCTATGTTTTGTATCTTCCTAGTAAGCTAGAGCTAATTTTAGATAATTGCCGTTATGTACCCATTGTGACAAAGAACATTGAATCTGTTTCATGTTTTAATAAAACAGGATTTCATTTAACTTTTTCTAGCAATGGTTGTTCAATTAAGTTGAATGAAATATTGTACGGTACTACTACATTGTGCAATGGTATTTACATATTAGATATATGCAATCCAATTTTAAATATCAATGAAAATAAAAAACAAAAACGAGATAAAATCATCTTACCTATGGCATTGTGGACTTGGCCATATAAGTGAGAGATGCATGTCTAAGCTACACAAAAGTGGTAGCAAATCATATGACACAAGTGAATCTTGCTTATTAAGCAAGATGACTAAATTACCTTTTAAAGGAAAGGGTGAACGAGCAAATGGGTTATTACACCTAATGCGTTATGATATATGTGGTTCGATGTCCATTCATGCCAGAGGTGGTTTTAAGTACTTTATTACCTTTATCGATGATTATTCAAGATATGGGTATGTGTATCTAATGAGATACAAGTCTGAAGCATTTGAAATGTTCAAACAATTTAGACATAAAGTAAAGAAACAGCTCGGTAAAAGCGTCAAGACACTTCAACCAAATCGAGGTGGTGAATACTTGAACGAAGTGGACTCCACCTTACACACCACAACATAATGTTGTGGTAGAAAGGAGAAACCAAACCTTATTGTACACATCGTAACATAATGGTGTGGTAAAAAGGAAACCAAACCTTGTTGGACATGATAAGGTCAATGATGGGCTTAACAGATCTACCTTTTGGGGTTATGCACTCGATACTGCTATTTATATGATAAATAGAGTCCCTTTAAAAGCAATTGAAGTTACTCTACATGAGATATGAACTAACAAAAAGCCCTATCTTTCTCATATGAAAGTTTAGGTTGGCTTGCTTACGTGAAGAGGATTCAATCAGACAAGCTTGAAGCGAAATCTAATTAAGGTCTGTTTGTAGGATATCCTAAGGAAACAATTCGATACCAGTTCTATAATATTTTAGAGCAAAAGGTGTTTATCTCAAAACATGCTATCTTTTTAAAGAAAGAGTTTCTTCTAAGAGAAGACAATGGGAGCAAAGTTGAACTTGATGAAGTTCATGATGCTCAAACAGATGCCCGAGATTGTGTTTGACACACAAAATGTTCATAGGTCAAGTAGGATACGTAATGTTCTAGAGAGATATGGATTTCTCATAACTAAACATAATGACGTATTGCTCATAAAGGATGATATGTGTTTAATTGTTGATACATTTAATCATTTACATTTTGTGATTAATGAAATGAAAATGCTTAAAATACTCACTTTAATTCATATATGATTTTAGGTACAATTTAGAAGCAAAGAAATTAAAGTGCATCGGTCATTTTCTAAAAATTGATTTTCACTTGTCTTCATGGAGCAAGAAGAAGTTAATTGAAACACAAGAAGAAAAAATTCAATAATCGTAAAAGGGCAAAATGTTGGGACCCATTTCTGGACCCCAACTTTCATGTAGAATATCATAATATGTGAGCTTTTTCCAATAGAGAACACCTTGACCACTATCGGTTCATCTTCTTTTCTCTGATACCACAAGATGTCGGACCTCGCTGCCGGAGCCCGACAATCGCATTCGGATAACATACACTTATCAACTATACTTGCATTCAAAACTCCCCTTTCTAGCTTAGCTCCGCTCTTCAACTATCCATTTATCCATTTCAACCTGAATATCTCAAGGAACAGCGTTGGTGAGTCCACACTTTATATATATACATGCTTCGGGGCTGTTAGCATAACTTTTGCTATAGACATCCAATTTAGGGTTTCTTTGAATAGTTTGAAAGAGGACTTCAAGAGCTACAACTTTCATGAAGACCTTAAAGGCCAAATTTAACTTCTGAATGGTCAAACATAGGACAGAAGATAACCATGAACAGTAACCTAGATGATAATCGTGAACAGTAACACAGAGGAAGTCTGTGAACAGTAACACAAACGATACTCATGAACAGTAACACAGAGGAAGTCTGTGAACAGTAACACAGACAATACTTGTGAACAATAACACAGAGGAAGTCTATGAACAGTAACACAGACGATACTTGTGAACAATAATACAGAGGAAGTCTGTGTACAGTAACACAGACGATACTCATGAACAGTAACACAGACGAAGTCCGTGAACAGTAACACAGACGAATCTATGTACAATAACACAAATGAATCTATGTACAGTAACACAGACGAATCTGTGTATAGTAACACAGACGATACTCTTCAACTAATATCACTTCTTAACTTCTTCTTATAATCCTTGGCCTATGGTCTGTGTTCTATCCTCTATAGTTGACTTTTATCTTCTGTGTTGACTATTTATCGTCTGTGGTCTATCCTCTGTGCTCTATCCTCTGTAGTTGACTTTTATCTTCTGTGTTGACCACTTATCGTCTGTGGTCTATCCTCTATGTTCCATCTTTTGTGTGATGCGTGTCCTCTGTGTTCTTACGTCATCACAGACGATACTTCTACTCTTGATTTATCCTTTCCTCTGTGTTCTGACGTCAGCACAGAGGACACTTCTACTCTTTATTCCTCTTTCTCTCTGTGTTTTGACGTCAGCATAGAGAATACTTCTACTCTTTATTCCTCCTTGCCTCTGTGTTCTGACGTCAGCACAGACGATACTTCTCCGCTCTATTCCTCCTTGCCTCTGTGTTCTGACGTCAGCAAAGATGATACTTCTCTTTTATATTTTTTCCTTGCCTCTGTGATGTGACGTCATCACAGACGATTCCTTTCGTCTGTGTTTTTCACATGCAATCTTTCCAACTCTGATGTGCTATTCTAAAACTAATACCAGTTGGCAAATTCATCAAACAGAACATGCACATACACATTTCATTAACCAAATCTTTAAAAATAAAATAATCATACCGAGGAATTCAAGTTCACTGTTTTCATCTTAAAGCATAGTCAGAGTTATTACAAATCAATTTACACATCAACTTAAACTAAAATACAAAAGATGCTCCATGCTGATATGCCAAATGAGCTATTATAGGACTGACTTAGTCCAAATGTCTTTAACTAATGTAGAGTTTTCGATGCCTTGCAGGGATCACTATCGTCTTGGTTTGCACCTGAGGAGGGAAGAAAAAGTGGTTGAGCTACACAGCTCAGTGGCTAATATACTTATAGCCATCAGTAATCAGCACAAATTCAAGCATATATATATATATATGTAAAGATACTAAACAATTCAGTCATTTTCAAGTAAACAGAATAATGCAGAACACATAACATCTAAGTGCATCATACATGACAGTTTACAGATGCAATGCACAAACAAATGGCTCGAGGGGTCCATGGACAAAATGGAGAAATCGAAGTTTACCCCATGAACAGAATGAGTCCTTTTTCAGAGCTCATATGCCACAAGCAGGCAGCTGGAAGAAGGCTCTTGTCAACGTGCACGTGACCAATAAAATGGTTCCACTCTCGCCCAAACAAAGCATATATTCATTTAATCATATGTTCAAATTTTTATGCTTGTTTGTCTTTTCATTCAAACAAAATGCCATGACATATTTCAATGGCTTAACAGAATCGAAGTTCATAAATCGTATGCATTTTCAAAAATCACACATTTCAGCAAATTGTACATACATGCACACATATATAGGCAAGAATCTGCCCAATCACATAATAACTATAAATACATTACCCACCAAATATGCTTGACAATAAAGGTTCACTGTTGTCTTTCCTCTTCACCTTGGATGGGACTTGTTCGGTTTCCTACAACAAACTAAGTCCTCATTCAATAAGAATCAAATTTTAGAACCTATAGAACTAAAAGCATTGAACTTATACTAGAATGCTTAATCCCATACATTTCCCAAGCTCTTTGAACCAAAAGCCCTTCAAAACTCCAATAGATCTAGAAATCAACTTACCTTGGAT